>OY728155.1:1866371142-1866798642 GCA_963277665.1 Viscum album | reverse complement strand
GCTTTCATGGTTTCTCAGGATCACCCACACTAATTTTATACATAGTTCGCTAATCATGAACCTACCCACTGTTTTCCCTTTCATGGTTACTTGGAGGTTTTACACAATTTCTACTATATGTGTTTGAATCGTAAATATTAATAAAATTCTCTAAAAATTGGAAAATCCCAAGAAACCACTAAAATAATAACCCAATAATTATATGTACTTAATATATATAAATAAATTCCCATGTACCTAAAAAAGGGGTGGCACATTATCCCAACCAATGGAACACGAATCAACATATAATATGACTATTGGTCAACGTGATCCCATTGAATCACATGTTTAGGATTAAATTCATACTTATTAAATTTATATACATGAAACGCATTGTGTAAAAAACTTAACCTTGGTAGAAATCCAACTGATAGCCCACCACACCTAATTGTTCATATATGTCAAAAGGGAATATGATTCAAGAAGATAACATTCCATGCTTTCCCAAACAACGATCTCCAATCCATGGAGAGATTCTAAAGAACATATAATGAATCACCTAAAATGAAAACAGTCATTGATGATGAACTAAAAAAGATAATTTATTAATCTAATCCATCAATATTCTCTTTATGATCAACTTAATATTTTTTTGTATCTTACAAAGTGATTGGTTGAACCAGTAAATTCTCACCTATTTCATCCAATAAAAGTAGAGAATGAAAATGAAACCTATAAAATGATTCAAAAGGACCTGTATGCATTGAGTCCTGATAACTATCACCATAAAAGAACTCCACTAATTGTAAATGATCTTACAAAGAGCTATAAAAATCCATTATAGAATCCATAAACATATCCTCTATTTTTTGGTTCATCCATTCGGACTACCCATCCATTTGAAGAAGATACATTGTGCTCATAGTCAATTTATTCCCAAGGGTTTTCTATAAGTATTTTAAAAAACAAGATGTAAACCTGAGGAATTTATCAAATAAAACCAGTACTAGAATTCCATGCTGCTTTACAACTTCTCAGATATATATTTTGGACAATTCCTTCACCATATGGGATTCATGAATATGTATAAAATGAGCTATCTTCTTGAGATGATCCACTACCACCCATATGTCGTACTGTTTCATAAGCATACTTGGTAAAAATGTCAGAAAATACATGTTCATAAGCTATTATTTCCAAATAATAATCGATAAAGAATGATACATTACCACTAGCCATTAGGACTCCGCATTTACCTGCTGACATGTTAGGAATCTCAAAACAAACTCTACCACATCCTTTTTAATGCCAAGCCACCAAAACTATTATTCCATAAAACTATAAATCATATAAATTATAAGATAAATAGTCCATTTCAAATTATGGTAAGCATTAAGTATTTGTTCTTAACAACCTAAATGTAATGTGATACAATCTTTAAACTAAAAAACTAAAATCCCAACCAACATCAATCCCTTAATGTCCTCCCCACCACTGTGTTTTGAACTCATAGAAACACCTTCAAGATCAGATAACTATTCCTTTCTACCATACTCAACCAAAGTGGAAAAAATGAAAACGGGATGACAACTACAACATCACGCTAAGTGGTATAGTCATGGGTCATTCCTTCTGTCACCAACATCAACATCAACTGATCTGAAGCTTCTTTATTTGATCAATTATATAACCTCCTTTTTAATGATTCCACTATCAAATTTTCTTTAACCAATATAAATATCAAGTAGAAGTTGAACATTTTAAGGTATTCCATCCATATTCATTTCCTTAAACTCAAATCCCTTTATGAGAAAATGTACTTCAAAATATTTTGATCTGTAAACATTGTAAATTTCCCATAAAACAAATAATGACACCACATCTTCAATTAATGGACTATAATAGTCAATTAAAAATAATGTGTTGGGTAGTTATTATCATGAAACCATAACTTCCATGAACCATAGCCAACAACATGATCTCCCTATATGATAACACATCACAAACCTGATCCTGATGAATCCAAATAGACTATATATCCCTATCTAGACTCTAAAAAAATATGTATATATATAGATGTAATTCAAAATGTATACTTTTTCAAGTATTTCTCACATACCTCATTACATTGAAAGGGAACAAATTTGCTCATAAAAGTTGTTATTTTCAACTCCAAATGTGAAAATTCATGTACTAAATACTTTTGTTATCTTTCTAAGTTAAATAAAGTACATATTTAAAAGAAATGTTTATGCGGTTTCCATGAGATAACATCTTATAACTTTTTAGGGTATAAAAATATTCATTTTTCATAAATAACAATGATTAGTAAATGTATCAATTGCAATATGGTAACATGACATACAAACAATGCTCATGAAGTATATATAACATTGTATTTAAGTGTTTTTCATTATCCACCGTTTTCTTTAAATACACCAATATATCATCCCCAAAAACCACAAAAAATGAATCAAAATTACTTTGATATTTGTAATTCATTGATTCCATAATGAGGGATAGATAATTTGTAAGACCAAAAGGAATAAAAAAATAATAATGGCCATATTTTCTATCAAAATAATCCTTCAATATATCCTCTTTCCAAACATGTAGTTAGTGATATCCCTAACACTTGTCATTTTTTAAAACCCCTGGGATCCAAAAAATTTATCGAATATATAATCATTGTGTGGAAAAGGATGCCAATTATTTACCATAAAATATTTAATCATATGATACTTAACATAGATCCTCAAATTTATACCTGCATTCTCTACCAAACAACAGGTGCAACCCACAAAGACATACTCAATCGAATGAACCCTTTAATTTGCAATACTTTCAATTGATCCTTTAATTCTCTAAATTATGATTGATCCATATGATATTGTGGAAGATAAATATTAATGATCCCTAGAAATAGATATATTTTAATTTACACATACATTTTGGGTAGAAATTTTGGAAATATTTTGGAAAAACTACAAGTAATTGGGCCGCTATGTTTATAAAGTCTCAATTATTGATCTCATATATCAATGACAAATAAATCATTTTCAACTATTAAGATATAGATCTAAATATTGGTACCAAGGGTCCTACTCATCTTTCATCCATTCTCTAACCTAATTTAAAGATATTTATAAGGCTATTTGAATATTTGGAACTCATCTTCATTGCATAATAATCAATATGGGCCTCAAACATCATTATAAAATATGTTCCAAGAATCAAGTCACAAACGTCCATCTATATCATATAGAAATACCATACCAACACAATATACTAATTTTTTTGAACACTGTACATGTTTCAAAGCTCGACACTCCCATTCTCCCAATGGTGTTTGGAGTTTCAAAACAAAGGGAATCATCTCAACATGTGAATCCACTGATTAACAACACATGTAGTAAAAAAATGAATGTGAATATCCCATATCAAACAAATATTTTATAAGTTTTGAATTTAATATAATCATACATATCACCATAAAATTTCCTGATTGATCATCAATGAACACTTCCTTAGCTCCATAAAATTTCATACTCGGTGCACATTTCACTTTTTTTGTAAGGACCTAACCTTAAAACATTACATAATATTGAATTAAAAGAATAATTCACATTGAGGATCATTTCAGGATTATAGTTTTAGTGAATTAGGGCATAAATAATACATAACTACTTGAATATTACATGTAGACACTACTAATCAGTATCCATTTTTTTGTAAAATTAAAAATATTAAAAAGAAACATGTCTAGTTCCATTTTTAGACAACATGAATTTTCCATTATCCCATCCTAGACCCTATTCATTTTTATGTCCTATGGAAAAAATTTGAAATAATTGGGATGAGCAGAAAAAGATCAGTAAGGGTTATAAAATAAGGAAGGAAAACATTATCCCATCAATAAATTCAAATCAATGAAAACATACTTTTCAATAATAACATACCATACGAAATCATAAGATTTATGAATAATACACAAATCATAAATCATAATGGTTACTTATGGAATCCATATAAAAATTACATTGTAGCAATCACATCTATGTAGAGAGTTACACTTGGAATAACCGTCACAGTATATTCCCAAAAGATTTTAGAAAAAACATCATGTTTACCTCTATCATGTTACCCCATGCATTATAGAGCTATCTCAGGCTCACCCGCCCTAGGTTTATCACAAAACCACCAGTATATATAGACAATGCCCGATAACCATTACATAATCAAATCACATAACAGAAGTATAATGGAAAGATAACATTTCTACATTCCAATATATCAAATCATGATATTGAAATAAACAATGATTTATCAAATCATTTTCAAAACCATTTAAAAAGAGATTTTTTAATCAAAGTGTCCCATACCACTTTGAAGCCTTTAAAGGAATTATCATTTGAAAAAATTAATTTCCATATAAATAAATCCTAAAACTCATTTTGAAAACATGGATATTAATGATAAATATTTAGAATAATAAATCTTTAAAACATTTAAAATGATATTTTAGTTAAATATTTTTTAACAAAAAGAGAGACGTTTGGATACAAATTATTGAGGAATAACATTTAATCATAACTTTATGATATAATGATAATAAATGGATTCATGATATAATATGTCAAAGGATATTATATACACCATATAAGAGTGAATTGGTGCATAACAATAATGATGTCTCAATGGAAATGTAATTTGAGATGAAATCCCATATAAAGAAGGTATCCTTAAATTAGGGATAAATCAATCACCTATATTTGTGTAAAATGTATAAATACACCAAATATAAGTGGATATTAAGAGTAAAAAAACCATAGGTCGTTCAAACATATTCATGGGATGACATATTTAAGAAGTACAAGTTGAACCCAAAGAATTGAAATTGGGTTAAAAAGTTACCTTGTAAAAAGTCGACAACCTAACGACGTCACATTAAAATTAAAAAAATGAGTTGATGAGATAAAAATGGAATCTCATCACTTGGACATAAATTTTAAATCATTAAGGATATATAATAACATATCCCAACATAATAATATGTAAATTAATAGACATAACAAAAAAGAAGTCTTTTAAAAAGATGAGGGTGAAAGGTTCCCTTAACGATTTTGTAACATACAAAACATACACCACATCAAAGACGGATCATACAATTAATATGTAAATAATCATAAATGAAATTATATTACACAAACAGTATAATAATTGGTAGTACATAGATCACAAAAATGGAAATAGTATATAATATATCATGAATCTCATGGGAATAAAAAGTGAGATGATACCCTTTACGATGTTGTAATCAACTGAGTCATATGACCAAAAGTTAATAACAATCCAATGAATCACAAAATACCATGAATATAATGAGAAACATGATAATATATATCAAATCATAGTACAAAATACACCAAATGCAATGAATAAGTGGAAAACAATGGAAATCTCACAGAATTAAAAGTGAGAAAAGAAAATCCCTTACCTCGTGTCCGACTTGACTTGTTTGTTCATTTTTATTCCTGAATAATAAACTTAAGTTAATTTATACTTGATTAAGAACAATTTTTAATGTTTATTATACATTTTATATCACTTATTACCATTTCATAGAGAATATGTAACAATTTATGTTAATAAGGGTTGTTTTTCAATAAATTGCACTTGAGTAAAAAAAATGAACACCTTATAATTACAAGTTGTCCATGTGGTCAAGAGTCCATTATCTACAGAATGATATTACTGATTTATATATCATATATATCATATATATACAGTATATATATGTATTTATAATAGTACATAACATTTGTAGATAAGAAATGAAATGCACCGATCATGGAGATGGTAAGCCGTACGTACGCATGAAGACTACTTTCATTTCTATTTCATATTTTAATGTAATTAAAATATAATGAAACATAGGTATAATATAATACCAGTATAATATGATATATAATATTATTAACTCTATCTTTTATACATCCCACATATGAAATTGACGAGTCATCTCACTTTGAGGTGGCAGTAGTCCGCACTTTCTCAAATAAAATTATCGCATATACTCATAATGGAAACCATAAAGGTATGTTTTAAATTAAAAATAAAAAAGCACAAAGAAAACATAAACACAATATATATCATATTTAAATACAGTTCATAATAATGGCCACCATGATAGGCGGTAGGATATAATTGAACGATCATCGTCTCGTGAGGCGTTAGCTTTCCATCCACCGAAATAGTATGTTCTTCACACATTAGATGGAGGTGTGTGTAAGTGTAGTTAAAATCCATATCATAAAAACATACTAGTATGATGGGTATACTGGTTTTGTTATTAAATAATGGAATAAAAAGAGGTTATGGGTCGGATAAGTAAAATAAAATAAAAGAAGTTAAGAGGAACCATTATCTTTAATTTGGGTAACTTCCTTTGGTTTGAACCAAAAGGACTTCTTGGACTGCCTTCTGCCTATGGTAAGGCTTCTAAGAGGAGGTGAGGTATGTAGGGAGATTAATTGGGAAGAGTTTGGACGATCCAAAAGGTTTTAGAGGTGTGAGGAATTGTTTAGAAGTGGTGTCCTTTTATAAGGGGGTGGGGGTGGGGCTCTTTAGGAAAGTGTGAAAATATTATTGTATAATATAATGATATTCAGTTTCTAAAGGTCCAAAACTAATTAAAGTAAAAGATAAGATGACTCATGTTAGAAGTAAAATCATCCAATAATAATTGGATAGGTTTTAGATGTTATTTTAATATTTATAATCTTATTTATTTAACTCATTTATTAATGAGGTATATACTGCATCATTATTATGTCCTAAATAATTTAATTTATTTTTTGTATAAAAATTATAAAAAAATACAATTATTTAGAAACTCTTTTTATATTTCAAATAAATATTTATAGTTGATACGATAACTTATATAACTTCATGTAAAAAATAATTTACTAAAAGATATTTGTTTGTGTCATTTTTTCCTTTACATTAAATTAATTAATCTAAAGTATCACTATCACTCTAAAGTGGCTCCATGGGGTCCCAAAATTGACCCAAAGATGCCCATGGTCGGCCATGACTCGTAAAATAAGGTTAGGATAAGTTTTAAGGTAATTTTGTATTATTATGATATTCTTTTTAACATGAATTACCATATTTATCTTTAAGTGCGGTAAATACAACTCAAAAGTTATTATTCACCAAATATTATTTTCATCCTATTGAACCACATTTTTCTTACTAATGGAAACCATGTATGTTAGATTTTTTAAATTAAATTAATATAAGTGGTAAAATTTCATTTAAATGAAAAAGTCAGTTTTTTTATCTACTACTAAGTGGTTTCACTATTCATCAAAAATTGAAGTTTTTTTAGAAAAATACCAAAAATTAAATCTAAGATATATTTGATATTCTAATTTAAAAAATTATGTCTATTTTCAAAAATTAAAAACATAGAAGTTGAATAAATTAATTTAATGTTAATTCCCGCTGTCAAAACAAATAGCATGTTTTTAAAAAATAATGACTATCAAAAGATTGACACTTGTTTTTGTCCGATTTCAAAATGAAATTATTTATAGTGACAAAAATTATAATAAATGGTAAAAATATATTCTAATTACACTTTAAACCAATTAAAAAATAATAATCTAACCATATAAATAAATTAGATTAAAAGGTACATTTGGATTAAAATACAGTATTTTTCACTATTCATTAAAAAATGAACTTTATCTGAAAAATAACAAAAATTTATCCAAAGTAAATTTTGATGTCCCAAATCTAAAGAAGAATTTTATTTTCTCAAATAGAACATATAAAAATTAACAAAACTATATTTAAGGAGGGTTCACCATCAAAAGGTGGTAAATCGGCCTTTTAAAGAATATTAGAGTATTTGTGCTTAAAATTAGATTATTTCTTAATTTAAGGCTCTAGAATTTATTGGATATATGTAAAAAATTAACAAACATGTATATTCATATTTTATTTAGTTCTGTTCATTCCCACCATTACAATGGCTAGTCGTCAACTACTATTTAAAATAATAATATTATATTATTATTTTTCAGCAGGACTCAACATTGTGTGCAACCTAAGATTTGAAAGAAACCCATGGTTGCATATCGATCATTCCATCAAATCATAGAACCCCCTTTAAAGTAAAATTAAAATATAATTCACAAAAATTAATAAATATGAAAATGTCTTACTCATTATTTACCTAGGATGTTACATCCTTGCAGTTTTAAAACTGGTTTTGGAAACTTAATTGAATGTCTTACATAAGAAAAAGAGTCAATAAATATATCACTTCTAAAGAAATAAAGAGAAGTACAAAGGTCACCCTAGAAAATAGATACTATGATTCTAGGAAAACATGGATATGCTAATGAAACTAACTCTCATAGATTAATAGAGAGTGATAGAGAACATGATCATGAAAATATAACCTCCACAATACCATAAATTTGTGGTTGGTTAAAATTCTGATAACAAAATAGAGCTTATAACATTTTTTCTTCAAGATCCTTTTCATAGAGTTGGATTATTTTATTAATAACAATACAAAGGCCGTAAGTAAATATACTTACTTATCATGTAGAGTGTCATCCTTTAATAAAATTATACCGCAAACTCATCTTTTCTCCAATCGATGAGTATTCAATATGACTTGTTCACATTAAAAGTGCTATAATAAACTTCTAGAGAATTGTATGATCCAAAAAATATGAACCATATATTTCCCCTATCTTAATACATTAACCATAACCAAAATTGGTTAGTACGTGATCAGATAATCCCCAAAAGGATAATCCTTTATAAAAATAATTACAACTCTTAATCTCCAAAATTAAACCAAAAGAACCAAAAGTTCAAGAAAGACCATTCAATTTACAATTGTCCTTAAAATTATTAAAAATAATCCAAAATAAGATTGAAACCCAAAACTCAGAAGGATTTTATCACATAGTCTTCCACAGTAAATATTAACATTTGTCTCCAAATAAAATCGACTACTATTAATGTCTCATATTGAAGTGTAATTAACCAAATCACATATTCTCTATGATAGGTAAATCATTTCCATAAAAAACCCAATCACCATATGTCCATAGTAAAAATATAGATTCTCCCAAAATAAAATTCCACCATTACTCATTAGAAGAAAAGATAATTATTCCTTAAATAACATTTTCATATATCAAACTTCAGGGTTACACATACTATAAAAATTCTTCCAATGTAATCCCATCATCAAAAGAACCTTAATACTTTTAAGAACATCACCATACTAAAATATACCATAACTCTTGAATCTCTTATAAGATGACTTCTTACTCACTCAAAGTTATTCATGATCCATTAATCATTCTTTACCAACTTATTTTTAAATACATCTTTCCTACAAAAAAATAGTTAATCATATTCTGAAATTCAATAATGTCAAAGAATATGTTAAGAAACAATCCATACCCTTCAATGGCCATTGTCATTTTCTTCATCATCAGTTTGAATGACATTATGTATTTGTAAACATATATTTGTACGATCTTTGTGATCCCATTCCCGAAACTTCTTCGTAGGAAACTGTTTGCATAAAAACCATGCATACCACATTTAAAACATTCAATTGATCCCTTAGAAATAACTTCTTTCCTTTTCCTAAAGTCAACTGGATGCTTCCCTTTTCCATTGTAGGTTCTTTATTTATGACCTTCACTTACACATCTATATCATTTTCCTTTCCCTTTGAAACATTTTCCTATGTGTTTCTTTTCACATCCTCTACACATAGGTTTTTGAATATACTTTCCATTATGATTATTACCTGATCTTCCGTGGGGTTTGTTTTTCGCATTTACAATGCCTTACAAAAATCAATAAGGTTAATGTGGTCAATCATGACTCCAGATAGTTGGTTGAGAATAACCACAAGAGTTATCCTTGCAGCTCCAATTTCATTCAGTTTCTCATTCAAAAAACCATCATAGTTTTCTTCACATCCATAGTTACTTTGGTTTCTACTAGATCTATCCATTTACTAAAACCAAAAAGGTATGTGTGAGTATATCAGTAAAATCATTATATAATATCTTACGAGGAGGGTAGATAAAAATATATACTTATTCATGTTATATTAAACTCAATGACTTTATCTAAAATAACTATGAATCTTTCTAAAATCCTAACCATTAGGGTAATGTCACTTATGCTTAAAGAACACCCTATCCTCTAAAGTTATCTAAACTGACCATTGATACCAACTTTAAGGACCTGACCTTAAAAAATTAAATAATATTGAATTAAATGAATAATTAAAATTGAAAATCTTTTCAGGTCTAGAGTTTTAGAGAATTCGGTCATAACTGTTATATAGAAACTTTATTATTACATGTATACATTTCTACTTACTATCCTTTTTTTTCTAAAATTAAAACTCTTAAAAAGAAACATCTCTAGTTCCATGTTTTAGACAACATGACTTTTCCTTGATCCCATCTTTGACCCTATTAATCTTTAAGTCCTATGTAAAACATTTCAAATACTTGGGATGAGCATAAAAATCATAGTAAGGGTTATAAAATAAGGAAGTAAAATATTATCCCATCAATAAATACAAATCAATGAAAACATACTTTTCAATCATAACATACCTTACAAAATCTTACGATTTATGAATAACAAAAACAAATCATAAATCATAAAGGTTACTTATGGAATCCATATCAAACATAAATTGTAGCAATCACAGATACATAGAGAGTTACACTTGGAATACCCATCACAATATATTCCCTATATATCTTAGGATAAATATCACATTTACCTCTACCATGTTACCCAATACATTGGAGTGCAATCTTGGGCTCACCCACCCTAGGTTTATCACGACACCACCCACATACGTAGACAATGCCCTATAACCATAACATAATCATAACACATAACACAAGTATAAAGGAAATATAAAATTTCCACATTCCAATATATCAAATCAAGATATTGAAATAAATAGTTCTTTATTGAATCATTTTCAAAACCATTTGAAATGAGATTTTTGAATCAAAGTGCCCCATACCACTATGAAGCTTTTAAATGAATTATCATTTGAAAACATTAATTTCCATATAAATAAATCCTAAAACCCAGTTTGAAAACATGGACATTAATGAGAAATATTGATAAGAATAAATCTTTAAAACAGTTAAAACGATATTTTAGTTAATGATTTTTTTAACAAAATGAGAGACACTTGAATACAAATAATTGAGGAATAACATTTAATCAGAACTTTATAAAATCATGAGAATAAAATTATTCATGATATAATAAGTCAAAGTACAGTATATACACCATATAAGAGTGAATTGGTTCATAACAACAATTAAGTCTCAATGGAAATCTAAATTGAGTTGAAATCCCTTATAAAGATGGTATCCTTAAATCAAGGATAAACCAATCACATAATTATGTGTGAAAAATATAAATACACCAAATATAAGTGGATATTATGTATAAAATAATCAGATGTCATTCAGACATATACATAGGATGACATATTCCAGAAGTACAAGTTGAACCCAAAGAATTGAAATTGGGTTAAAAAGTTCCCTTGTAAAAATTCAACAGCCTAACGACGTCACTTTAAAATTCAGAAAATGATTTTATGAGATAAAAAGTGTATCTCATAACTTGTACATAAATTTTAAAACAATAAGGATATTTAATAACATATCCCAACATAATAAGATATAAAGTAAAAGACATAGTAAAAATAAGTCTTTTAAAAAGAGGAGGGTGAATGGTTCCCTTACCAATTTGGTAACATACAAAACATATGCCATATGAAAGAAGGTTCATAAAATAAAGACACAAATAATCATAAATGAAAGTATATTACACAAAGAGTACAATTATGGGTATTACATACACCAAACAAAAATAAATAGGGGCTAATATAGCATGAATGTCATGGGAATAAAAAGTGAGATGAAACCCTTTACCACGTTGTAATCAACTGAGTCGTATGACCAAAAGTTAATAACCAACAAATGAATCACAGAATAACATGAATATAATAATAATCATGATAATATATATCATATGGAATTACACAATACACCACATGCATTGTGTAATTGGCGAACAATGGAAATCTCATGGAATTAAAAGTGAGATAAGAAAATCCCTCACCTCTTGTCCGACTTGTTTTGTTTGTTCCTTTTTATACTTGAATAATAAAATTAAGTTAATTTATAGTTGATTAATAACCATTTTTCAAGTATATTATTACTTTTATATCACTTATTATCATTTTATAAACAATATGTAATCATTTATATTAATAATGGTCGTTTTGTCGATATTTGGTACTTGAGTATAAAAATGAACACCTTATAATTACAAGTTTTCCATGTGGTCAAGAGTCCATTATCTCTATAATAATATTCATGATTTAGATATCATATATTTAATATAAATTCATTATATATATGTCTTTATAATAGTACATAACATTTTGAGATAACAAATGAAATGCACTGTTCATGGTGACGGTAAGCCGTATGAACGCATGAATGTTATTTTCATTTATATTTCAATTTTAAAGGAATAAAATCATAATGATACATAGGTATATTATAATTACAGTATAATATCACATATAATTTAAATAAATCTATCCTTTATACATCCCACATGTGGCATTAACGAGTCATGTCACTTTGAGGGGCAGTAGTCCGCACTTCCTCAAATGAAATTATCGCGTTTACTCATAATGGAAACCATAAAGGTATGAAATAAATTAAAAATACATTAGAATAAATATAACATAAACATAATATATATCATATATAAATACAGTTTCATAATAATGGCCTCCATGATAGGCGGTAGGAGATAATCGAACAATCATCGTCTCGTGAGGCGTTAGTTTGCCATCCACAGAAATAGTATGTTCTTCACCCATTAGATAGAGGTGTGTGTAAGTGTAGTTAAAATAATTTTCATAAAAATATCCTATTATATTTATTATACTTTTTTTGTTATAAATTATCTGAATAAAAAGAGTTTAGGGGTTAGAGAAGTAAAATAATAGAAAAGAAGTTAACAGGAACTGTTACCATTAATTTGGGTAACTTCCTTTGGTTTGAACCAAAAGGACTTCTTGAAGTGCCTTATGACTAAGGTAAGGATTCTAGGAGGGGGAGAAGGATGTAGGGAGATTAATTGGGAAGAGTTTAGATGATCAAAAAGGATTGAGAGGTGTGAGGAATTGGAGAGAAGTGGTGTCCTTTTATAAGGGAGAGGAAGGTCTTTTTAGGAAAGTGTGAAAATATTATTTTATTATATAATGATATTTAGTTACTAAAGTTAAAAAACTAATTAAAGTCGAAGCTAAGATTACTAATGGTCAAAATAAATCATCCAATGAGAATTGGACAGGTTTTGGATGTTATTTTAATATTTATAATCTTATTTATTTAAATCATTTATTAATGAGGTATATACTACATCCTTATTGTGTCATAAATAATTTAATATATTTTTTGTCTAAAAATTATAAAAAGAATACAATGATGTAGGAAATATTTTTAGATTTCCAATTAATATTTATAGTTGAAAATATAACTTATATAACCCCATGTAAAAATTAATTTACTAAAAGATATTTGTTTGTGTCATTTTTGCCTTTACATTAAAATAATTAATCAAAAAGTGTCATTATCACTCTAATGTGGCTCCATGGGGTCCCAAAATTGACCCAAATATGCCCATGGTCGGCCATGAATCATATAATAAGGTTAGGAAATGTGTTAAGGTAATTTTTTATTATTATGATATTCTTTCTAGCTTGAATTACCCAATTTACTTTAACCGCGGTAAATAAAAGTCAAAAGTAACTATTCAGAAAATTTTATTTTAATCTTATTGAACCAAATTTTACTTATTAATAACAACCATTTATTTCAGAGTATTGAAATTCAATTCATTAAAGTGGTAAAATTTTATTTAAATGAAAAACTCATTTTTTTCAACTACAACTAAGTGATTTCACTATTCATCAAAAATTGATGTTTTTCAGAAAAATATCAAATATTCAGCCTGAGATATATTTGATATTACAAATTCAAAAATTATATCTATTTTACAAAATTAAAAACATATATGTTTCATTAATTAATTTAAAATTAATTCTCGTTGTCAAAACAAATAGCGTGTTTTTAAGAAATACTAACTATCAAAATATTGACACTTGTTTATGTCCAATTTCAAAATGAAATTATTTATAATGACCAAAAATAGATTAAATGGTAAAAATATATTATAATTATACTTTAAAACCAACTAAAAAGATAATATAACTATATAAATAAATTAGATTAAAAGGCACTTTTGAATTAAAATACAATATTTTTCATATTCATTGAAAAATGTACATTATCAGAAAAATACCAAAAAATTACCGAAAATAAATTTTGATGTCCCGAATTTAAATAAGAATTTTATTTTGTCAAATATAACATATAAAAATGACCAAAACTAGATTTAAAGAGGGTTCTCCATCAAAAGGCAGTAAATTGTCCTTTTAAAGAATATTAGAGTATTTATGCTAAAAATAAGATTTTTTTTCTTATTTTAAGGCTCTATAATTTATTGGATAAATGTAAAAAAAATTAACAAAAATGTATAATTAAATTGTAGTTAGTTTTTATCATTACCTCTATTACAACCACTAGGCATTAACTACTATTTACAATAATAATATCATATCATTATTTTTCAGTATGATTCAGCATTGTGCGCAACGTAAGATTTCAAAGAAACCAATTATTGTGTATAAGGCATGCCATCGAATCATAGCACCCCCTTTAAAGTAAAATTAATATTTAATTTTAAAATATTAATAAATAAGAAAATGTATTACTAATTATTTACCTGAGATGTTACATTTTTACCATGTTGAGTTTACACTAATTTAGGAGTCATGGAATTCCTAAAAATAGTAAGTATTTCATGGTTTTGTTGACAAGATATATTTAGCGACACTAATTCTATTGAAGCATACAATGTTTGAGAACTATGAGATGTGTCTATGGAACCTGACCTTGGGGCACTATGATGACAGAACTAAATATATTCTATCTTACTATATTCATGACATACTCTATGTGGATCCATATACTTTCTCTTAATATGGTCAAAAGAACCACATTAAAAAAATCCTGACAAAATTTTTTCTTAAGGATGAAGATTTACTAATCCCATTGATAGGTTCTGTGATTTACCACCACTATATAAGTAGGTGTACCAATTCCTCTTATTCCTAGCATTGGAGCTCCAACCAATTCCCATATAAATAAACATGATTCCTCTAACTATGTTGTCTAATATGTTTGTTTCTATTATAATTGTTTTATTGATCATATCTATATAATCTATTATAAAAAAGACAACATTATTTGATTGGATTTTTGGTTTCAACCATAAATAAAAAACAGGTTTCTTAATGGATGTACTTGTAGTATTATATATTGTAAATTGAACTGAATTCATAAATTTAGCTGGATAATCTATTACTGATAGATTCACCTGCTTCAAATTGAAAAAGTCATTATTTTTAAAAAATTATGAACATATAAGGATATACATGTTTGTGGAGAAATTCTTCAAACTCCTCCCATTACATTCCTTATTTCAATTTAGTTTGAACTACTAAATTCCACAGTTGGAATGCTAGATCCCCCAATATATATGTTTCCAAATTCACTTTCAGATCTCCGGGAGTACTAATTGAATCAAATATTTGATACTTCCTTTTCATTCACACTTATGCTTTTTATGGACATAAATTACCTTGAAAGATGAGTGGGATTTGCCTTTAGAATTGAACGAAATGTTCTAATTTTAATATTTTATCGATTATGTTCCCTCTATGCATGGCTGAAAATCCTATGTAATACTCTAAACCGTCTATTATTTCACTTGTGGATCTGGTGCAACCAAATTCTTAAGATCCACTTCCAGTTGGTTCCAACAATGCCTACCTAGTTCCATTTTCAATAACCCAAAAATCACCATTTTATCTAAATATCTAGAAACTAAAGTATTAGATAATTAAATTTACCACATTTATACATAATACAAAACTCTTTTTTATCCATTATAAACCATTTTATCCATTTTCAAATTACCACATCAATCTTTTCGTAATCTCAGCACTTTAAAACATTTTTAACACTTTTCAAAAAATGAAACATACATATTTCTCTTTAATTAATATTTATCTCAATAATTAAACATAAATTTGTATTGGGAATTAATATAATCAATTCATGTTATGCATGTTTCATTGTCTAAACCAATGGTTACGAGGGAAAAAATGCAAGGACCCAACCATAAATAATAAATAATCTTGAGTTTTATGTCAAGAATTCATTCCCCTTGTTTTGAGGATCTTTTATTGTTTTGAGTTTTAGATAATTAGGACCAAATCTCATATGTTAAACCCATACATTAGATGTGGACACATATACACTGTATCCATTTTTTAAAAAAGTATTTTAAATAAAACATGGTTTCTCTTTTTAATAAACATTCAAAATTTTCCCCTTGATTTCATCCTTACACCCAATCTTCCCTAAACCATGTGAAAAACTTTTTAAAATATAGGTTGATAAAAGAATATTTTAGTAATATATATAAAAGAAAGGAAATAATTAAACAATGAAAATCCTATAAAAACATTATATAAAAAACATACCTATTTACCGTGAAAATGGAATAATCATTTCAATTATTCAATTATCATACATTTTTAAAATAAATATACTTCAATTAAGATAGATTAGAAATAATCGAAAATTCAATTAGGTACCTTGACACACGATTGTCATAAAACCCTTGCAAAACCCTTACAATAACACTAACAGATCAGAATAACCATATGTCCGAATTCCAGTATAATTATCCACAGAATTAAATCATAACCCAATGAATTAGAGCACTATCTAGGTGACCCCAAAGCTATAACATGCTCACCCATGATCTATAATGTGGATAAAACCTTCATAAATAATATCCAGTCACTTTATCATGAATAAAACCCATGAAAAATATTTTAAAACCATGTTCGAACCACTTTCAGATACCAAAATACCCTTTTATTGTATAAATCACTTTTAAAATATCAAAATCGCACCCAAAAAAATAAAAAAAATATTTTAAAAGTGATGTGAAAATTTATAAAGGAAACATTAAAGCATTAAGTCAATATGAAATTTTAAATATCTGTTCATTCCCAATATGTTAAAATACAATCCTTTGACTTTTGTAAAATGTATTGAAAGAGGAACTTTAAAAGTAGGATTAAAAGAAAGTCCCATTAAAATATCATATTATATATAAAAAAAGAATATATTATGTGTATTTTTTTAAATCCACATAGAACTAGTGTAAATAAAATATAAGATAATAAATTTTATTTCCCATGTAATATTATCATGTTATAATCAATAATTTACAAGTTTAACTGAATGAATGCAAATTGAGTTGAGAATTCCCTTACTACATTGTAATATGTAAAATCATATAACACCAGAAAGAGTAACATTTAATAGAAATATTAAAATAATGAGATCAATAAATTCAATATATAACAGTTCAGTGATTATTTATACACACCTAAGATAATAATATAACTTCACTACATCAAAATATGCCTCAACAAAATAAAATGGAGAGGAATTCCTTTACCTTGAGTCCGACTCACCACATACAATATTTTTATTCCAAAATAATAAACATGGTTTAAATATTTAAAATTTTAAGAACATTTTCCCCATTTATTATTCCTTTTATATCACTTATTCTCATGTTATAATAATTACTTATTTTTTTAAATTCATGTTGAACTTTTCGATGATATTAGGTACTTGAGTCCAAAACGACATTGGTCTATTGACTATGGTCAGAGAGTTTTACATTAAATCATATATAGAATAATATTAATCACATAATTATGAATTTTATATATGAATTATAATTTTAAATACATCCATTAAATATGGATTTATAAAATAAACTACGTTACAATCATGTATGCGGTAGGATGCATGCTTGCGTGAATAACAATTTCATTTTTCAATGACCATTATGGAAAGAAGGTAAGTATTATATTATATTCTAATAATGATAATAATATAATAATTATTTTATTAATTATTATACATATACTTATTTATATAATCCATTTGATGTAGTGATGAAAAACGAATCACATCACTTTGTGGAGGTAATAATTCACAAATACACAATAATAATGTTATCATTTTTCGGTGCATGGAAAGGTAAAAATGTAAATGATATATTTTATATAAAAATTTATAAATCTTTATTGAATATCGTATATAATAATTAAATCTATAGTTATAACTAGTATTTGGGGATAGTGATGGAAAAAGAATTATATCGGTTCGCAAGGTGGTCGTCTATTGTACCCACAAATGATTAATTCTCCCCACATTTGATGGAATTAGTGATGGATATAAGTTAGGAAAATGACATAATAAAATCTATGTATATGGAATATAATTTATTTATTATTATAAAATGGTTTAACATGATTTTATGGAAGTGTAATAAGAAATTAAAAAATACATTAATAAAAACTATGCCTCCTCTTTGGACAATCTCTATTGATTAACACCATAAAACCTATAAGGGTGGTGTTAATGCTAAAATATAACGTCTTGAATGAAGGTATGGATTATTGGAAAGTATTTGGTAGATATTATCCAAACTAAATTGGTTTTGAAGTATGAGTAAATGAGAATAATGGGTACCCATTTATTGGAGAGTGGAGAGAGACTCTTGGAATATCCTAAAATATTAAATTAATATAAATTAATTTTAAAATAAAAATGCATAAAAATGAGTTATTTAGAATATAGAATGACTTTTTGGTATAAATCCACTAATCCAATAAAATTTATAATAGTTTATAATATTTTTAATCCTTGTCTTTTGGTTTTTACCCTTATTTAAACCTTTTAATTCTTTCCCTAAAAACATGTATTTTTACAATATGAGGGTTAATTGAGTTAATATAAAATGCCCAAATAACCCTAAATTAATAATGGATTACATCTTCATCCTTATACAAATTATTTGTTTGATTTTTCTATTTTTATAAATTTTATATCATTTAATAAATTGTTATTTATTTTAAAATATCATTAATGCCAATTTTGACACCATTCATTACATAGACATTTAAAAATATCAATACAATAAGATAAATTCAAATAATTATTCTAATACATCCCTAACATGTCAAAGTAGTCTATAATATTCATTTACCACATTAATTATATAAAATTATACTTATTTTAATATTTTTTATAACACTTATATGATATTTCCATTAATAAAATAATTACTACATTAAATGAAAATCCACCTAAAACTATGTAAATACAATATAAGATGATGAAAATTAATTTCATAAATAATATTATCATGAAATAATCAAGGAAGAATAATTTGAACTCAAACAAAGGAAATTGAGTTATGAATTACCTTACAACCTTTTAATCATTCGAATTGTATGAAACATGAAAGAGTAAAATTTAATAGATTATTAAATATCATGATAATAAATAAATTCATGATATAAATTTTCAATAGAGAGTTATATACACCATATAAAATAATATATGGACATGGCATCAATATATTCCTCAACGAAAGTAAATTGAGACGAAGTCCCTTACCTTGAGTCTGACTCGTCATGTAATATTTTTATATTTCTTACTCATAAAATCAGGATAATGATTTACATTATTAAGAAAAAAAATTAAAGTTTATTAAAAAATTTATATCACTTATTATCATGTAATATCAATTACAAAATTTTTCAAGTTCACGTTGGATGTTTTGACGATATTCTGTAATTGAGTCCAAAATGAATTTGGTAATTTGACTATGGTTATAAAGGTTAGAATTAAATCATCAATAGAATAATATTAATTAAATAATTATCACTCATATACATAAATTAAACTTTCTAATCCATCCATTGAACAAGGATATGAAAAATTATATATGTTACAATTTTGGACACAGTAGGTTATACAAACACATGAGTAACGTTTTCAATTATCAATGGTCATTATGGAAAGAAGGTAAGTATCATTATCAATATAAAAAATTATAATAATATCATTATTATAATATTAATAATATAAATATACTTACATATATCATCCATGTGATGCAGTGATGAAAAACAAATAACATCACTTCATGGAGGAGATAATTCACATGTACAAACGAACAAAATTATCATTTTTCTATGAATGAAAAGGTAAATATCTAAATTATATAATAAATTTATATAAATATAAATGTGTTATTAATTTAATAATGAAACAACTATTCCAAATTTATAAATAGTATTGAGAGACAATGATGGAAACCAAATAATATTGGTTCGTTGGGCAAAAGTCCACCGAACACACAAATATTCAATTCTCTTCCCATTTGATGGAATTGGAGATGGTAATAGGTCATGAGACAGATATAATAACAAAATAGTGTATTCATGTTACTGGAGATATAATTTCATCATGGATGAAGAATATTTTATTAAAGTTGTATAAGAAATAAATGAATACTAGATTAAAAAATCTACATCCTCTTTGGACAATCTCTTTTGATTAACACCCTAACACATATAAGGATTGTGTTATGCCTAAAATAATGCATATATAATGGGGTTATGGATTATATGATGGTATTATGGTAGATCATCAATGAACCAAATGGGGTTTCACGTCTGAAGAAATGAGAAGAAGGGGTTCTCTTTTATAGGAGAGGGGAGATGTACTATTGGAATTTCTCAAAATATTAAGTGAATATAAATTAATTTTCAATTAAAAATGGATAAAAAGTGTGTTATTTAGAAATAAGGATTATTATGGGTCTAAATACCACTATAAAATTAAAATTATTCAAGTTTTAAATATTTTTTTTAATTATTATCTTTTCATTTTAACCCTTATTAAACCCTTTTAATTCTTACCCTCACAATATGTATTTTTATACATTAAGAGTTAATATAGTTACTATAAAATAAAGACATAAACATAAATGAATCATGGAAGATATTTTAAACCTTATCCCAATCATTTTTGAATTTTATATTTTTATAAATTTTACATAATTTATTAAACTATTATCTATTTTAAAATATAATTAATCTAAAATATGACACTATTGATTACATAGAATTTGAAAAATATGAATAAAATAATAAATCTTATAGAAAAATATTATAATTCAAAAATAACATGTTAAATTAATATTTAAAATTAATTTATCACATTTTTCATATGAAATTATATTTATATTATTATTTTTGAGAACAATTATTTGATACTTCTATTAATAAAAAAATTATAACAGCATCATTGTGAAAGCCATTAAGGAAAATATTTATTCACATAAAATTATAAATAAATTACCATGATGAAGATAAATATTGTATATTTCAAATTTATATTTATAGAAGATGAACTATTTTTGATTACCACATATTAAAAATGTTATGATTATTAAAAATATTAGTGTGACATGTTTGACTTTTCTTAAAATAAAAAACTATAAGGGGATTAAAGTCATCCAAGTGGATCCAATAGGTCATAAATTAGACACATGGATGATTTTTGGTCAAAACATACTCATAAAATAATAGTAGTACAAGTGTTAAAGAAATTGGATAATATTTATAACATAATATTTACCTTCAATTACCTGATTTACCCTTAAACATGATAATAAAATTACTAAGTTTACTATTCATACATTCCAAAAATAATAGAGAAATATTTACTAGATTTGGAAATAATAATTCCATATTTGGAAAACATTTTTAAAAATTGAAAACACAAAATTGTCTAAAATAAATTTAATATTAATAGATTGGATGGGATGAGAAATAGGGTTTTTAATGTGAAGATATTCAAAAGTCTGAATTGTTTTTATATACAAATTTTATATGAAAATGATTAAAATTACATATAATTTATTAATAAATGTATAATTGATCTAATTTTACTTTTAAAAAATAAAAATATTATTTAACATTATAATTTATTTAAATGAAAAATTAGTTTACAATTAAAATGAAGTATTTTTTACTATTCATCAAAAAATTAAACATTTCCAAAAAACACCAAACACAAAAAGAACATAAAATTTGATATTATTATTTAAAAATTTTTGTTTAGTTTTTAAAATACAATTTATAAATGTTTGAAAATTTATCTTTAAAACAAGTGTGACATTAAAACATGATATT
The DNA here is from genome assembly GCA_963277665.1 of Viscum album. Lineage (NCBI taxonomy): Eukaryota > Viridiplantae > Streptophyta > Magnoliopsida > Santalales > Viscaceae > Viscum > Viscum album. Next base: position 1,866,776,273 of record OY728155.1, on the reverse strand, counting down.
TTTTTTAGAAAAATACAATTTTAATGTGTTAAAATTGATTTATCATGTACAAAAAATACATATGATGAATATTAATCATTTTATTTAAAATATTATATATATATAAATCATTAATATAATCTAAAAAGATATTTTTTTTATTTTTTAGGTATAATACATACTTGTGCACATTTAAATAGTTTTTCAGAAATAGATTTACTTTTATTTTAAAAAGGGGTTTATATTAATTTATAAATAATAGGTCACTAAAGAAAATATTCTTATAATATATAAATTTTTTTCCATGAATAAGAAAAAAACTAAAATTCTAAAATGACAATTTTGAAATTATCAATAAAGGGGAATTTCCATGAAACCAACCAATTTCTATAATTTTAAAAAATATACATATAGAGGATTCTGAAAAGAATCACAAATAAATTTTAAAATAATTTAAAGAAAAATATTTATTCAAAAATAATCATTCAATTTCAAATCAAATGGAATCAAAAGAGAATCCACCTGCCTCAAAAACATCGGTAAAATGAATAATGACTCAACGACTCTATAGATTCAATCACAAAAAACATTTCCTTATATATATCTAACTATAGAACAAAAAAATTACCATAATTGAACATGAATATATCTAAATAAGACAATATATATGGTTTTAGGAAACAAAAAGGGAAATAATCAATAAAGAACACAAAATAATGAGCACCTACTAATTAATACAGATCTCCAACAGCCTTTGAAACTCCTACAGATCACTCCTAGACTGAAGGGAAATGTCTCTCACACCCTGTAAGAAATGTTTTTTTGTGTTATGGAATAATTAGTGAAAAATGAGTCTTAATAGATCTAAATAAAATTAGATCCTAAAATTTCAGTTGTTTTACTATATGACACATGTTTAAGACATATGGTTTGGAAAATTATGTGCCAACCATGTGGTTGAAAATATCTCAAGCAAACACCTTGTATAGTTGGATTTCATGGTAAGAAAAAAATGCGACAAATGTGTATTTTCCACTGTCATAAAAGATAGTAGGCTCACACAATCTCTCCTATACCCCTACATAGTTTGTCTAAACTATAGACCAACCATGCATCTAGCCATTGCCGACTGTTTTCCTTGCATGGTTTTCTAGAGGCATTGCACAGTTCTACTAACCATTCTAAAACCAAGAACCTCCAAAAAATAATCCAAAAAGTTTGAAACCCCTTAGGAACAACCCTAAACTAAACCCATAATTATATATATTTAAAAGGAATAAATATAGGGTCTTGTACATGAGACCATGGGTGATACACATAAAAAACACAAATAGACACATGAAAGCACACCCCCACACACATATAAATATAGATATACACACATATGTATATACATACATCCATAGAAATAGACATTCACACATACATGCACACATACATAAAAACATTCTTACATAAAAAAATACATCTATTTATCCACACAAACACACACACAGACACATATTGACACACAAACACACGAATACATAAAAGTATATAGATATGAAAAGACACAAAACCAAAAAAACACACACACACACACACAAAAACATACAAAAACAAATAGGTATACATGCATCCATAGATCTGTGCATTCTTTCATGCATGAATGCATACATACAACCATGAATTCAAACATCCATGTATACATCTATTCAACCATAAATCCACTCATCCATCCATGCATATATCCATACATATATTCATATATATAATCTTTCATCCTCCTTATGGTGTGTAGTTTTAGTTTTCATTATGATTTTTTCAGTTATAGTATTGTGTTTTATGTTTTTATATGAAGATTTATAGAACCTTAAGATTAATCTTATGTAGCTGGTGTTGTTCCATGGGGGTGGGAACTACACTGTGAATGAAATGATAAATTTTGTGTTAATATGATGGGATATGCAATGCATCATGACACAATTTTTCATGCCCAAATGAGGGTTATTTCATGTGGAATTTTGAGATTTTACTGAGGTTTATGGGGAATTAATAAGGGTTTTGATTACACTATGTTTTTAGACCTTGAGTTGATCAAAATTTATTGTACCTTAATTTTACATATTGCACTATATTTGTTTCCAACATTATGGTATTGTAGCAAGAAATGGGGGGAGGTCACACTATTAATGGATGGACCCATGGATTCACTATAAATAGTGGTGTAACCCTCGCATTTTAATTGTTCTATTCTACCATAGACCTTTCAAAATCCAATTGTTTGTTTCTATATACCCATGTATCACTGCATATCCTTAAAAAACAATGATCGTGTGGTGATCCCTTAGAACATCTAATGTATGGATTCACAGAGAAGAAACACAAATGATCTAATTAAAGACTATTTTCTCATTCCATGATCTGTTATCAAATTATTTTTATTGTGAATAAGTCTATTAATGTTTATTTTTTACCTTAGGATATCACCACTTTTAATGAGACTAACCTCCTTACTATGATTTGATAAATTGGAATGAAATTTTAATTTTTGGCTCCTGAGTAGTTGTTTTTTAAGTATTGACATTCATATTCAAATTCTAGGATTTTGGAAATCTATATGAAATTGTTTACATATGTTTGGGGGAATTTTGGTAGTTTTAAGATCCATCAAGTGAATATTAGGGGATTATTTCCCAAAAATGGGCAGAAATTTTGGAACAGGTGGCCCATCATCTATCAGCTAGTGGTGTTGCACAATGATAATTATGTGGATGGAGAAATTGCATCATGAGTCCCACTATCCTGATGGAATGTGTTTTTGGGTGTTATTAGGTTTTCCCAAGAGGATGAAATTATGGTGTGAAACTTTTCTCATTTCATAATGAGACTCTAGATGCTGGTGGGTTGTGTTGTGAGGTTATTGGCCATGAATCATGGGGTTGATGTGGGATTTTGGTGTGGAAATACTGATGTACGTTGAATGAATACCCTCTATATCAGTCTATAATTTAACCCCCAAGGGGGAATATTGTTCTATTTCACATGATATCACACTATAATGGACCCCAATGTATATTTTTTTAGGAAGGGAATACTTTGAATTTCTTGGTCGCCCCCTTTCATCTACATAAGTTCCACTTGATGGATGATATTTTTGAATACCTTCCCCCTTTATTTCTCCATAATAGAATCCCATCAAATACAGCTAATTTATGGTCAACCAGGTAATTTTTTAGAAAATTTTATCTTTGAAAAATGCTCTCTCACTTATCCTTATTCTTCCTCTTTCCCTAATGATCCCACGTGGTTCCATCAAGAATATTAATTATGATTCCACTGGATAAGGGTCTAATTTTCCTTATATTATGGGAATTAATTTTATGGTTTCCTAAGGTTGTCTAAAGAGAGATTATGCTTCTTGTTACGCATAGTTTCATTAGAGGTCCACCTTTAAATGGATTTTCCTATGATTTTCATCAAATTGTTTTTGAATTTATAATCAATTCAGTATCAAATAATGGGAATTTTATTTATTAGAGTGCTAGGAGTATTCCACAGGCTTTTTATGAGGCATTTCTTGATGTTTTAGAATTGGTAGGCTTCTCAGTGAGATTTTAGAGATTATATGTCTTTAAATTAAATTTATTAATACACATAATTAATTTTTATAGAATTATGGATTAAGATAGGGTATTATGATATTTTTTGGTCTTGTTCTAATACTAGATTGAAATGAAAATATTGGTTTGGGTATGGTAACACCATTTTAATGGGTGAGGATCCCTTTAATATAGAACTATATGCATGTCTATATGTTCATTTGCAGTGTTTACAACATAATGTGTTCAGAATACATTTAAAGGGATATGGTGAGTTCAGAATTATAGAGTAGGATTTGTTTTATTCTACGATTAGTGACTGGAGTAAAAATATTTATATTAAAATTTGATAGATTCCTAACAACTACTCTTCTAAGGGGTTATAATGTATATAAGTTCATAAAGGACCCTTAAGTGGCCTTGGATCATGAGATGAGCTGGGTTTATCCTAATATATATCTTTTTGGGATAGTTTAAGAAATTTTAAGTGGTTATCCATTGAGGAAGGGAATATTAAAGGCCAAACATGATAAATTTCTCTAAATGGATATGGGGGTAGCCTTTGGACATTGGGAAACCTTGTTTAAATAGAGAAAGACAATGAAAATGAGTCTAGAAACCATGGAGAACTAATGGGATTTTTATTTATGTAACATAGAGTTATAAAATAGTATAATAAATCTATTTAGGTGTGATTATGTGAAATTGATGATTTTTAATAGAGGTAATGTGACCTCATTAACATGAATCCACCATGGTAGGTAGATGAGAACGATATATGAGTGTGGAAAACTTGTGAGAATCCATGTGAAACTGGACTAGTGTAAAAAAGGGTATTCCATTGGTGGACCTGGAGTTTTTTTGGTTATTCTACTTATGGAAATAGTTCATAGGAAGTGTTGGGGCATGGAATGAGTATCCAATGAGTCACAATAGGGTGTGGAAAAGTTTTATCCATGTACTAGATAAGAATAAGGGATTTATGGAGGTTTCCTTGAAACCTTTTGAGGTAGTGTATAACTTGAGTAATTGGATTATGTCCATCATAACTTGGTACAACTTATTTGTAGGGATCATGTGTCCCAGATGTCCTAGGATGCAGAGAGTATTGTGAGCAGCATGTGATATCTTTTTGTTGAGATCTAGGTGGTGCTGTTTGCGTGTATAGATGAGGGATGGGTCCTGGTCTTGTATTTAATGTTCTAATTTTGTTACTTTTTATGATCATACAATGTTTTTTAGTAGTGATGATTACGCACCCTATGTGAGTGGGTGGGGGTATGTGGAATGACACAAGATACATTACAGGACCTAACCTAGAGTGGGACAGTAGTGTACAAGATGTGACATCAGAACCAACATTGAGTGAGAGTGTAGTGTTCATGATATGTTATTGGACCTTACACTAAGTAAGAGGGTATGAGTTAGTACAATACATAAGATATTAGCTTGATTGAGGTGGTAGTAGTCCAGATATGGTAAAAGAACATACCTTGAGTGAGAGAGTAGTTTCTAGAAAGTGGCGTATGGACTTACCCAAAGTGAGAGGGTGGTGGCCCGGATGTGGTATGATACCTAACATTAGGTGAGATGTTATTGGTCAAGATATAATGTGGGACCCAGCCCTGAGGGAGAGGGTAGTGGTTGAGACGTATTAGCAGACCTCACCTCGAGTGAGTGTTTGGTGGTACGTGATTGGATGTTAGATCAAGACACGGTAGAAGACACTACCCTAAGGGAGAGAGTAGTGGTCAAGATAAAATGTGTGAACTTACCCTGGGGAATAAGGAATGAGTTTGTTTTTTTATTGTAGGATGAATTATTTTCTGAAAATGTTCGTAATAAGTGAGGTTATGTATTATGGTGTCATGATTAGGATATAATTACATAACATATTTACATGAATATTTTATGTTTCTACATAATTTATTATCCATTAATATAAAAACTATATATTATGACATATATGAGGTGAATTTTATCGAACCTATTATATTATATGCTTACATGAAGAACTGGAACCATGGAGCATTTGTAGAACATATGATTAACATTTACATGGTTAGTAATATGGGGGATCCATCTGCAGTAATTGGGGTGATGCTAAGAGAATAGTCAGAGGAGGGACACAGGTTATAATTTTGAGCCTCCCATTATTTTCTTTATTCTTTTGGATGATTTTTACTGGTTGATATAATAGGAAAACATTAACGTTTACATGTATAATGAAGTTGGTTTTAATTATTATTATAGTATATTGATATTACTTGTAATAGATTATTGGAGTTTAGTTATCACTACGTGTACTTAATCAATTATTATATTTGATTTATTCTATTTAAGTGTTATTTTATGTGAATATAAAAAAGGGTATAGTATACCCACAATTCTTACCAACACACACCTCTGCTCAATAAATTCCATTTCATGGAGAGGAATGCATGATATCTTACGACAATCTAGAAAGACATCTATAAAAAAATTAATTGGAGAATTGTAGTGAGGCCCATTTCAATTTTACTGAAAATTTATCATTTATTATAGAAGAGAAATTTTTTTGAATATTTAACATGTATTCAATATTTATTTATCAAACATTTATCTCAAACCCCTATATTCTTCTTTCAGATCAATTGACTGGATACTCTGTGAAACATACCACAGTGGAGTGTAGTGTTGGTGTATGATAGTTGAGTAATCCAATGGAAGTAGTGGTATGACATGGAAATGATAATAGAAGAAAATCTATACTATTTAGTGTCTCATTGTCCTAAATAAAGTCATTTCATGGAATGACATTGGGTTTTTTGAATCTAACCCTAGACTTTATAGAATGTAACACCCAATGTTTTAGGAGATATTTTTAATATAGAGATTACTACAGTGGTTCCATCGTAAGGGGATTATCGAGGTGAATCAATTATAAAACCTAATTACTCATACAAAATGGTGGGTTATAGGAAATCCATCATTTATGATGTCATTTAAGCCTCACCATGTTTATCCCCATTATATTTCAATCACAAGGGTAATCCAACTGTTGTATTGTTTTAGGAATGATGTGGAATTTATTGCTTCATAATTATAGTATGTGATTATTTGTATGTTTTATCACTAGAATAATTGAATTAAATTAATAAAAAGTCTATTGAAACTATTGGATTTATCTCTTATAATATATGTATTCTTGGATCTAGACTCAAATTGGTTCATTTTCCATGAAATATGTCTATTATATATATATTCCTCATAATTAGTGCTACATTTTAGGGTGTAGTATTAATATGATGAGATGGAATATAGATTTTGAGTAGGATATCAATCCACCTATGGTCTCTATTTGGTTAGTATTTCAAGGCCTATCCATTAATATATTTAATATGGATTCCCTTTCATCCATTTCTAACCTCATTGTCACTCCAATTAAGCTTGAATCAACCACCTCTAAACTATCAAGGCCCTCCATTGAAATTATTTGTATAGAGGTGGATTTATCTAAACCTATATTCACTATCATATAGATTCTAAAGAGGGAAAAAGATTTTAGAAAATGGTGACTTATGAAAAACTCTTATATTAGTACTTTTCTTGTTTGAAATTTTTTCACCCTAACAAACTATGTGATAATGTGTCACCAAAGGAAGACACGACTCAACTTCCTATTCAGAAGAAAATTATATTTATTGAAAAGGGTAATCTTTTTTTTTTCTAATTAGAGTGAAGGATCCCTTTGTGTTAAAGAATAAGAAATCATGCAGGATTTTTTCTTAGGTTATAGTTAGGGATTCTATTGGGGCCTACATTGATATTCAAGACACAATTGAGGTATCAAATTTTCTAGATTTTTGGGCGCTATTAATGATCCCAAAACACATCCAAAGAAGAGAGGTCTTAAGAGTGTAATAGTTTTTATGAAACCATTCATGAAAAAAATAACAAGGTTTCCAAATTGAATAAAATTTTAAACACACTAGTGATTTAGTAGGGAAGAATGTATTTGTTGATTCAAATGGTTTATCACTTCACATCATAGAAATACATACAAATATAAGGATTAATCTAACATGGAGAGGAAAATTATAACTAAATCCTAAATAATTCACATTTTGGATAAAAAATACATTCCTCTTCAATCTGATTTAGAGAATACTCCATTACCTTATAATGAATCATCATATGATGATTCATCATCTGATGAATCATCCAATAATAATGAAAATGTTTTTCAGATTTTGAATAACACTCATATTATTATGGAGGGTATAACAGAGGGAATATTCTTCTAGTTTGAAGAATTTTTTATCTATATTTTAAATGATATAGAAATGGGAAGATGTATTTATATTATTACCTCAATATTATTGTGTTCATGTTTTATAAAAATGAATCTAAATTTTATAATAATCCCATGTTTGATTTATGGAATCATATGTTTTGTAATTGAACATGATCTAAGTATTACTACTAGTCTAAGTTGTGAAACTCTAGAATTTTGGAAGGAATTTTTTTTGAATCTAATCAAACTATCCTATTTAATTTTCAATTTGAACTTAATTTTGATTCTAGTAATATTTTTAAAGTATTTTTTATGAAGTTTCATAGTCCTCTATTGATTTAGGATTTTTTATGTATATGTTGGGTAGATTCATAAACGACGAACTGATGATTATTCTAGATGGATATAGAATTTCAATCCCTTATTAGGAATGGAAGAATCTCCCCATTACTAACATTTAACCCATTGAAGATTTTTAGTTCTCATAGGAATAAGTAAGTGTAGAACCTTTCCCATTAAGCTATTTCAGAAATCCGCAGTTTTCTACATTTTCTTATAGAATGATTATATTTGAAGTAGATTATTTTAATTAATTTTATGATTATAGGGATAAGGAAAATCTATATCTATATATATTTTAATTAATTTAGGAATGAACTGGATATTTTATATTATAAGAATTATCTTGGTGTTGATGGTTTTTGTTTGTTTTTTGATAGAACAAAATTCTGATTTTATAATATTTTACAGAAAGCACCCATAAGAATTATTGATATATTTTTGAAGTAAATTTCTTATAAGATAGTAATTCATGGAACCATTAATTCAGACATAAAGTAATAATACTCTAGGGATATTTTCAATTTATAAATTTTCTCAAATATTCACTCTTCGAGTTTGTTATTATAAGGACTCGACCTTAACAAATTACATAATCTTGAATTAAATGAAAAATTCACATTTAGGATCTTTTCAAGTTTAATGTTTTAGAGAATTAGGCCATATCTATTGAAAAGAAACCTGAAAATTACATGTAGAAACTACAACTCAGTATCCATTTTTTTATAAAATAAAAACCTTTAAATAGAAACTTGTATAGTTCCATGTTTTAGACATCATGTCTTTTCCTTGATCCCATCCTTCACCCAATTCATCTTTAAGTCCTATGGAAAACATTTAAAAAACATTTGATGAGAATAAAAACCTCATTAAGGATTAAAAAATAAGTAAAGGAAACATTAAACCATTAATAAATACAAATCATTGAAACCACACTTTTCGATCTTGACATACATCACTAAATCATAAGATTTATGAATGACACATAGAAATCATAAATCATAAAGGTAAATTGTGGCATCCATGTCATACATACATTGTAGCTATCATGGATATGTAGAGAGTTACATTTGTAATACCCATCCTAGTATATTTCCTAAATCTCTTAAGATAAATATTAATATTTACCTCCGTCACGTTACCCAATTCATTGGAGAGCTATCTCAGGCTCACCCACCCTAGGTTTATCACGGAACCACCCATATACGCAAACAATTCCCAACAACCATAACATATTCATAACACATAAAAGAAACATAAAAGAAATATAACATTTCCGCATTGCAGTCACAATATATCATTTCAAGATATTGATATATTCAATGCTTTATCAAACCATTTTCAAAACCATTTAAAACATTTAATAAACAAATTTTTGAATAAAAGTGCCTCATACCACTTTGATGATTTTAAATGAAATATTATTTAAAATAATTTATGTCCATATAAAAAATCCTAAAAACCATTTTGAAAAAATGTACATTAATGATAAATATTTATAATAAATAATATTTAAAAAATTTTAAAATGGTCTTTTAGTTAATGATTTTTTATCAAAATGAGAGGCACTTGAATACTAATAATATAAAAATAACATTTAATCAGAACATTATAATATAATTAGAATAAGGGGATTTAGGATATAATATTCCAAAGTATAGTGTATACACCAAATTAGAGTGAATTGGTGCATAACAACAATGAAGTCTCAATGGAATTGAAATTGAGATGAAATCCCTTATAAAAACTGTATCCTTAGATTAAGGAAAAATAAGTTACATAATAATGTGTGAAAATTATTAATACACTCAATGTGATTGGATATATAGTTTAAATCAATCATAAGACATTCACAAATGTTATTTTTAATATAAAACCAATGACTTAGATGTTTAACTCAATGAATGGAAATTGAGTTAAAATTACTCTTATCATGTTCATATTGATGACTTGAAAATTCATAAATGGAGTGATTATGTGTATCAAAATTATATCCAAAAAAAGGGGAGTGGAAATTACAAAATGAATAAAAAATAGTGATTCTACACATAATCATTTCATGACATAATTAAGAATTATAAGATTAACCCAATGAATGGAAATTTGGTTAAAAAGTTCCATTACTAATTTGGATACATACGAAACATACACCACATAAAATAAGGACCATAAAATAAAAATGTAAGTACTCATATATTAAATTATATTACAAAATTAGTACAATAATGGGAAATATATACACCACACAATAGTAAATAGTGACAAATATAGCATGAACCTCATAGGAATAAAAACTGAGATGAAACCCCCTTACCACATTGTAATCAATCGAGTCATATGACCAAAAGTTAATAAGCACCAAATGAATCAAATAATACCATGAATATAAATAGATTCAGGAAAATATATATCAAATTTCAGTACACAATACATCACATGCCATAAATAAGTGGCGAACAATGGAAATCCCACAGAATTAAAAGTGAGATAAGAAACCCCTTACCTCATGTTTGACTTGACTCGTTCTTTATTTAATATCCTTAATAATATGATAATGTTTATGTCAAATTTCTTAGAACCCTTTTCAAGTTTATTTTTCCTTTTATATCTCTTATTACCATTTTATAAACATTATTCAATCATTTATGTTAATAATGGTCATTTTGTCGATATTTGGTACTTGAGTAAAAAATGAACTTCTTATAATTATAAGGTGTTCATGTGGTAAAATGCCCATTATATCCAGAATTATATTCATGATTTAGATATAATATATATCATATATATCTAGTATATGTATATACTTATAATATTACATTTCATTTGGAGATAAGAAATGAAATGCACCGTTCATGGAGACGGTAAGCCGTACGTACACAAGAACGATAATTTCATTTTCTATTTCATATTTAATGGAATGTAATGATAATGATCCATAGGTATATTATAATTACAGTATAATATCATATTATATATATATTACATAATTTCATTAATTCCATCCTTTATTCTTTCTATGTATGTCAAGAACGAATCATATCACCTTGAGGTGGAGGTAGTCCACATTTCCTCAAATGAAATTATCGTATTTACACATATTGGAAAGAAAAAAGGTATGTTTGTAAATAAAAATTACATAATTATAGAGAAAATATAAACATCATATATATCATATATAAATACAGTGCCATCATAATGGCCACCATTAGAGGTTGTAGGAGAATATTGAACAATCATCGTTTCGTGAGGCAGTAGTTCACCGTGCACATAAATAGTTTGTTCTTTACCCATTAGATGGAGGTGTGCGTAAGTGTAGTTATAAAAATTCTCATAATCATAACCTATTATATTTATTATACTGGTTTTGATATTAAATAAAGCAATAAAAATAGTTTATGGGGTTGGATAAGTAAAATACAACAAAAGAACTAAAGAGAAGACGTAACCTTTAAACCAGGTATCTCCCTTTGGTTTGAACCAAAAGGTTTACTTGAATTACCTAATTCCTACAGAAAGGCTTCAAATAGGATGATAGGGATTTTGGGAGTTTAATTGGGCAGAGTTTGGATGATCCAATGGGCTTGGGAAGTGTGAGGAATGGGTTAGAAGTGAGGGGTTTTTATAAAGGGGGAGAGATCTTTAGAAAAGTTTAAAACTATTATATTATTATATTATGATTTTTTAGTTTCTAAAAGTAAAAAACGTATTAAAGTCAAATATAAGATGACTCATGTTATAAATAAAATAATCCAATAAGAATGGGATAGGGTTTCAATATTTTTTAATCAATATAATCTTATTTATTTAAATCATTCATTAATGAGGTAAACACTGCATCACTATTGTGTCATAAATAATTTTATTCATTTCATGTATAATAATTATAAAGAAATTCCATGATGTAGAAAATATTTTCATCTTTGAAATGAATATTTATATACGAATAGATAACTTATATAACATTATGTAAAAAGTGATTTACTAAAATATATATGTTTATGCCATTTTTGTCATTACTTTAAATTAATATATATAAAACATCATTATTACTCTTAAGTGGATCCTTGGGGTCCCAAAAATTAACCCAATGATTCCCATTGTCTGAAATTTATTAACTAATATAATTTGGATACTTTTTAGGATAATTTAATATTATTATAACAATATTTTTTTACCCTTATTTTCTAGATTTACCCTTTAACAAATGGTAAATAAAATTTTTACTGAAGTAAATATTAATTTTGTCTAAAAATAAAAGATACCTATTTACAAAATCTAGACCAACTGATTCCAAATACGGAATCCATTTTTACAAATTCTAAACCAAGATGTGGTAGAAGTTAATTTAAAATTAATTCCTGCTATCAAAACAAAAAGTCTGTTTTTAAGAAATAATAACTATCAAAAGATTGACACTTGTTTATGTCCAATTTCAAAGTGAAATTACTTATAATGACCAAAATTTGATTAAATGGTAATAAAAGAATATAATTGAACTTTATAAAAAATTAAAAAGTCAATATAACCGTATAAATATATTAGATTAAAAGGTAGTTTTGAATTAAAATACAATATTTTTCATTATTCATTAAAAAATGAATTTTATCAGAAAAATACTAAAAATTTACCCAATGTAAATTTTGATGTCTCAATCCTTAAGAAGATTTTTATTTTGTAAAATATCACATATAAAAGTTCCCAAAACTAGATTAAAATAGGTCTCTCCATGAAAAGGCGATAAATCAACCTTTTAATGAATATTAGAGTATTTATCATAAAAAATAGATTATTTCTTGTTTTAAGCCTCTATTTTTTTGGAAAAATATAAAAACATTTGTAAACCTATTTAATTATATTATGGTTAGTTTTGTTCATTATCACAAATACAATGGATATGCATTAACTACCATTTAAAATAATAATATTATATTAATATTTTTTAGTATAACTCAACATTGTGTGCAAAATAAGTTTTCAATGAACCATGTTGTTCTGTATCAGGTATTCCATTGAAAATAGAATCCCCTTTAAGGTAGAATTAATATTTATTTAAAAATATTAATAAAATTGAAAAATTTATATTCTTTATTTTCCTAGGATGTTACATTCTTCCTTCCTTTTGATAATTGTGTCCTAACAATTTTAAAATTGGGCATGGAAAAATCATTGAAAGTTCCAAATCAGAAAAAGAGTCAATAAAAATATCACATTAAAAGAAAGAAAGAGAAATACAAAGGTCACCCGAGATATCTCTTTCTAGGATTCCATGTAGGAAAACATGGATATGGAAGAGAAAAAAAAACATTAAGGTTTTATGGAGAGTGATAGAAAACATGATTAGGAGAAAGTTACCCTCAAGAAAATCACAAACTTTTGATTGGTTAAACTGTATTTGATTCCCTAGTAGGAAAATTTAATGGACAGTGTTTCTATTTTATTTATTGTTCATAAAGATGAAGAATTTATTTATGAGATTAACTAAAACATAAGGAAACTTACTTACTTGTCATGTAGACTTTTATCCTTTACTACATTTATAACACAAACTTATCTTTTCTACAAATGATGGGAATTCAAACTGACTTGGTCACATTAAAAGTACAAGAATCAACTTCTAAATTATTAGATAATCCACAAAAGATGAACTATATATTTCCCCAATCTTTAGAAATCAACTAAAACCAAAACATTTAGTTCAATACCATATAATCCCCAACAAAGGATAATACATTAAAAAAATATTTACTACTCTTAATCCCCAAAATTATACAGACAATACCCATAGTTTAAAAAAGACCACTAAATAAACAAATTCCCTTAAAAATATTCAAAGTAACCCTATCTAAGATTGTAACCATAAAATAAGAAGGATTTATTCACATAATCTTCCACAATAAATCTTTAAATTTATCTCCAAATAGAATCGACTACTCATAAAGTCTCATAATGAAGTGTAATTAACCAAATCACAAATTCTCTATGATAGGTAAATTATTTCCATAAATAACCCAAATCACCATTTGTCCATAATAAATGTATAGATTCTTCCAAAATAAAATTCCACCACTACTCATCCAAAGAAAAGATAATTATTCCATGAATAACATCTTCATATATCAAAATTTAGGGTTACACATACTATAAAAATTCTTCCAATGTAATCCCATCCTCAAAAGAGCCTTAATACTTTTAAGGATTTCATCATCTTAAAATCTACCATAAGTCTTGAATCCATTATTTGTTGTCTCCTTACTCATTCAACATTCTTCATGATCCATTAACCATTCCTTACCAACTTATTCTGAAATACTTATTTCCTACAAACAAAACCATGATTCACATCCTATGATTCAATGATATCAAACCATGTGTTAAGAGATAATCTGTACATTTCATTTGAAATTGCCAGTTTCTTAATCCTCAATCAGAATTAGATTAGGTATTGGTAAAAATATATTTGTACGATCCTGGTGATCCCATTCCTGAAACTTCTTTGTAGGACATCTGTTTGTATAATGACCATGCACACCACATTTAAAACAACCCATTTATCCCTCAGAAAGAATTTATTTCTCTTTCCTAGAGTCAACTTGATGCTTCCTTTTTCCATGGAATGTTCTTTATTTATAACCTTCATTCCCACATCTGTAACATCTTCTCTCCCTTTTGAAGCATTTTCTTAGGTGTTTCTTTCCACATCCTTGACACATAGGATTTTGAACAAACATACCTTTATGATTATTACCTGAAATTCCATAGGGATTTGTATTTCCATGTGCCTCTTTTAACATTTTTGGAAAACAAGGACATAATTTCATCAAAATTTTGACATACCTCATTTTCAGAGTCGGATTCACCAGCATCTTCTTCAATATGAATTTTCTTTGACTTCTCTTTCTTTTTTACCTTGAAAGAAATTTCTCTATTAGATCTTGCTTTGCTAATAATGGACTACTCTCTTCTCATATCATAAGTGATGAGAGTATTATTCAAATCATCAAGAGATAATGTTTCTAGATCCCTGTCGTCCAGTGATGAAACTTTAGCATCAAATTTGTCAGGCAGAATTCTAATGATCTTTTCAAGAACTATTGCATCTTCCAACTTTTCACCAAGAAATATGATTGTTCTAACAATGTCATTCACCTTGGTAAAGATATAAGGCCCCAGCCTTAAACCTTACTTAATCTTGAGTTATTACAATATTACACATTGAGGATCTTTTCAGGTTTAGAGTTTTAGAGAATTAGATCATGAAACTTGCATTACATTCCACATTTAAACAAAGTGGTTACATAAAAGACAGTATTCATTCCTCCCATCAACAGAATCATATTGAAAATAAAACATGGATTCTTTCATGACACATCCTGGACACTATCATCACATCTTGTACCTTTCCATTGACTTGTGAAAAACATTTCAAAAACTTGGGATGAGCATAAAAAGCTCAGTGAGGGTTATAAAAATATGGAAGGGGAACATGAGTTCATATATACATAAGAATGAAATCATACTTTACCCATAAATCATAGGCACTTTAACATACCTCATCAAACCATGAATAAATCGTAGAAATCATAAGACATAAAGGTAACTTGAGGCATTCATAACATTCTTATGTAGGGAGCAACCCTCTTGGTTACGTTTGGAATACCCATCACAGTATATTCCCTAAATCTCTTCGGAGAAACCTTAACGTTTCACTCCTTCATGTTACCCAAGGCATTGGAGAGCTATATCGGGCTCACCCGCCCTTAGTTTATCACTGAACCACCTGTCTTCATAATAATTCCCAAGAACCTCAACATAACCGTATCACATAAAACATGCATAAAGGAAACATAACATTTCCACCTTTCAATCACAAGATATCAATGCAAAACATTGATATAAAAACATTATGAAAACCATTTTCAATACCAAAATAAAAGAAAATTAAAACATGGTATTTATTTTTCTTTTAAAAAGAAGGTATGGCTTGTAGAGGAAGCCGAAACTCAAATAACGGTCACGGCGGCGGAGAAGTCGTTGTCGCCGCATACGTACGACAAAAACATTCCCTTTTATCATTTAGTAAAACGCTTCGTATAAAAAAGATTCCTTTTGGATAAATGTAAAATTCAAAGGGGTTTATACACCATATAAAAGAAGGTTTTGTATAAACAAAAATATGCCTCAATGAAAGGAGATTGAGACGAAATCCCATACAAAGATGGTATCCTTAGATTAAGGATAAATCAATTACATAATTATGTGTAAAAAAATAATACACAAAATATAAGTGGATATTAAGTGTAAAACAATCAGAGGTTATTCACACATATTCAAATAATGACATATTCAAGGAGTACAATCTTATCCCAAAGAATCGAAATTGGTCTAAGAAGTTCCCTTGCAATAATTAGACAGCCTAACGGCGTCACTTCAAAATTCAGAAAAAGAGTTGATGAGAGATAAAAAGGGTATCTCATCACATGGACATAAAACTTACATCAATAAGGATATATAAGAACATATCCCAAAATAATATTATGTGAATTAAAAGACATAACAAAATAAGTCTTTTAAAAAGAGGAGGGTGAAAGGTTCCCTTACCGACATGGGTATCTTTCGAAACATACGCCCCGTGAAAGAAGGACAATAAATCATTGATATAAATACTCATAAACGAAAGTATATTACACAAAGAGTAGAATAATGGGCAGTACATACACCACTAAATGGAAATTGTGGAAAATGTAGCATAAATCTCATGGGAATAAAAGTGAGATGAAAAATCCCTTACGAAAACTTGGCAGCCTAACGGCGCCACATAAAACGTACAAAAATGGATTGATAAGATCAAATAGGGTATCTCATCATATTAACTTAAAGTTTATAGAAAGAGGAATATAAAAGAAAATCCCCCAACATAACAAAGAGGAGCTTAAAAGAAGTGACATAACGGAGAGTACTTAAAAAGAAAGAGAGATGTTAGATATCTTACAAAAATTCGGCAGCCTTACGGCGCCACTCAAAACTTCCAAAATGGATTGATGAGAGAGAATAGGGTCTCTCATCATATGAACATAAAAATTACAGTAAGATTAATATAAAATAACATCCCAATCACAAGAAATATGAGCTTATAAGGAATGACATAAAAGAGTGTATTTAAGAAGAAAGAGAGGAGTAGGATCCCTTACCTCAAGTCCGACTTGTCTTGTTCGTTTCTTTAACGTCCTGAATAATAAACTTGAGTTAATTTCTACTTGATTAAGAACCTTTTTAAATTTCATTATTCCTTTTATATCACTTATTTCCATGTTATAAATATTATGTAACCATTTAAGTTAATAATGTTTGTTTTGTCGATATTTGGTTCTTAAGTTGAAAGTGGACTTCTTACAATTACATGTTGTTCGTGTGGTCAAAGGTTCTTTATATACAGAATGAAATTCCTGATTTTGATATCATATATATCATATATATCCAGAATATACATGTATTTATAATATTACATAATCATTTAGAGGTAAGAAATGAAATGCACCGTTCATGGAGACGGTAAGCCGTACGTACGCATGAACGCAACTTTCATTTCTTTGTCATATTAATGGAATTAAAAATAAATGAGAGGTATGTATATTTAAATTCCAGAATTATATTCATCATTTAGTTATATCATTCATTATATATATCCATTATATACATGTAATTTTAATAGTACATTACATTTGGGTATAAGAAATGAAATGCACCGTTCATGGAGACGGTAAGTCGTACGTACACATGAACGCTACTTTTATTTATATCTCATAATTTAATGGAAAGAAATAATAATTATATAGAGGTATATAATAATTCCAGTATAACATCATATATAATAACATTAAATCCATCCTTTATACGTCCCATGTATGGCATTAACAAATCACATCACTTTGAGGGGGCGGTAGTCCGCACTTCCTAAAATGAAGATATCGCTTATACCCATAATGGAAGCCATAAAGTTAAGCCACAAATGAAAAATACAGAAGCTTAAGTAAAACATAAACATATTATATATCATATATAAATATAGTGACATCTTAATGGCCACCTTTGAAGGTGTTAAATGATTATTGAACAATCATCGTTTCGGGATGCAGAATTTCTCCATCCACGGAAACCGTATGTTCTTTAACCATTTGATGTATTTGTGTGATATTTTAGCTCTAATAAATCTTATAACAACATCCTAGTATATTGAAGATACTGGTGTTGTTACAAAAGAAGTAAATAAAAAGAGTTTAGGGGGTTGGAGAAGCAAAATAAAACAAATGAACATGAGAGAATGAATTACCTTTAAAAGTGTAACTCCTTTTGATTTGAGCCTAAAGGCTTCCTTTGAAAGGATTATGCCCAAAGGGAATCCTCTACAATGAGGAGAGAGATTTTGAGAGAGTAAATGGGCAGGATATGGCCGCGAAAAAGGCTTGAGGAGTGTGTGAAATGAGATAGAGGTGGGGGCCTTTTATAAGAGGAGAGGAGGGGCACTTTTGGAAATCATGAAACTATTATTTTATTTTCACAAGTGTTTCAAATTTATAAGGTCCCACATTGATATATTTCGAATATAAGATGATAAGGCTTCTAAATATTCCCATCCAATAGTTTTTGGACAAGTTTAGGTCTTATATTTTATATTATCGTTTCATTTTATTTAAACTGTTCATTAATGAGGTCATCGTTGCATCATCATGATGTCATAATTAAATTAATTTATTTAATGCCTAAAAATTATAAAACAAATATCCTGATGTAGGAAATCTTTTTATCTTTCCAAAGAGTATTTATAGACAAAATTATTATTAGTATAACCCCTTATAAAAATTGTTTTAGTAAAACAATTTTTGTTAGTATCATTTTCACCTTTATTTAAAAAAAGGCATTAAAGTCATTATCTCACCCAAGAGGCTCCATAGGGTCCCCTAAATCTACCCATGGGTTTTATTGGTCGGCCATGACTCATACAATAGGGGTAGTACAAGTGTCATGGTGTTTTCACATTTTTATAATATCATTTTTACCTTAAATTACACTAATTACCACTAATCGCGATTAAAAACATTATAAGTTACTATTCACCAAAAAAATTATTTTAATCTCATTGAACCACATTTTACTTCTTAATGACAACCATGTATGTCGGATTTTTGAAATTCAAAACACAATTATGGCAAAATTTCTTTTAAACGGAAAATTAGTTTTTATAAATACCACTTAGTGGTTTCACTATTCATCAAAAATTGATGTTTTTCAGAAAATTACCAAAAATTCACCCTAAGCTATATTTGATATTACGAATTCAAAAATGAATTCTATTTTACAAAATTCAAAACATATAAGTCACATTAATTAATTTAATAATTAATTCCCGATGTCAGAGCAAATAGCGTGTTTTTATAAAACAATAAGTATCAAAAGATTGACAACAGTTTAAGTCTAATTTCAAACTGAGATTTATTCCAATGACCACCCTTGGATTAAATGGTAAAAATATAATATAATTTAACTTTAAAACCAATTCAAAAGATAATCTATTCATATAAATAAATTAGATTAAAAAGGGGTTTTGAATTAAAATACAATATTTTACACTATTCATTAAAAAAATGCACTTTATCGGAAAGATACCAAAAATTTACACAAAGTAAATTTTGATGTCCTGATTCTTAAGAATAGTTTTATTTGGTCCAATAGAATGTATACGAGTAGTAAAAACTATATTTAATGATGGTTCGCCATCAAAAGGCGATAAGTGAACCTTTAGTGAAATCTAGGGCATATACGCCTAAAATTGAATTCTTTCCGTATTTTAAGCCTTTATCTTTTTTTGGATATATGTAAAAACATTTAAAAACATATATAATATTATTTTGGTTATTTCTATCCATTCCCGCCAATACAACGGTTACATGTTAACTACCATTTAAAATAATATTATTTTATTATTAGAGTGCAACATAAGATTCCCAAGAAACTCGTTGTTGCGTATTGGGTACGCCATCGAGCATAGCATCCCCTTTAAAGTAATATTAATATTTGATTCACAAATATAGATAAATATAAAGATTTCATATTCTTTATTTCCCTGGGGTGTTACATCCTTCCCCCCTTTTTGGGAATTGCGTTCTCGCAATTTTTAAAATTGAGCTTGGAAACTTCCTTGAAAATCCCACATCGAAACAAGAGTCGGTAAAACAATCACTTTAAAATAAAGAAAGATAAGTATAGAGGTCACCCAAGTTAACCAATACTAGGATTCCATGTAGGAAAACATGGAAATGGAGGGGAAAACATAGGGTCATGTTCTGATGGAGAGTGATAGAAAATATGTTTAGGAGAAAGTTAACAGTAAGAAAATCACAAACTTGTTATGGGTTAAACGGTGTTCAATTTCCCAGTAGGAAAAGTTAATAGACAACATTTCTGTTTTAAGTTACTTTTTATTGAGGAATTTATTCATAAGGAAACATAATCACTTATCATGTTGACTTTCAACTTTTACTAGATTCCTTAATCAAACTCATATTTTTTTTCCCAAAGACGAGTATTTACGAAGACTTGTTCACATTAAGAGTACTATAATCAACTTCTAGAGAATCACCTAACCCAAAAAAGAGAACTATATAATTCCCATGTCTTTAGACTTTAACAAAAACCAAAACCCAAAAGGTTAGTACAAGATCAGATAATCCAGAAAAGGATAACACTTTATAAAAAGGAAATCTATTCTTAATCTCCAAAATTTGTCCAACAAATCCCAAATTTCATTGAGGACCATTCGATAAACAATTTGTCCATAAAATTCTTCAAAGTAAACCAAAATATGATTGAAACCCAAATATTTGAAGGATTTAGTCACATAGTCTTCCAAGTTAAATCGTAACATTTATCTCCAGACAACATCAGTTACTCCTAAAGTCTCGTATTGAAAAGTAATTAACCTAATCGCATATCCTCCATGATAGGTTAATCATTTTCATAAATAACCCAAAATCAACTTACTCTTAATTCATAAAATAATATAACTAAAAAGAATCAGTCAAACTAACCAGGGACTTCACGTAGTCCAGTGTTAGGCGATAAATACCAGTCGCACTTTGGTTGTGGGTTCGATTCCCGCAGCTTTGTCCGACGCGATGGTTTGTCAGACAGTCTGTGTGTTGTCCTTTTTCCAAAACTATATAATTCTTAAATCATTCCCCCAAAAGAGATAAAATCATCAAAAAGGATCATTACATATTTTAACCTCAATTTTATCTCATGCCTTTCATTTTCCAGCATATCATATAATAACCCATAATTACCTCAAAAGTAAGGATCATATAAACTCTAATGGTTACCTTTATAATTATTACCTAATCTTCCACATCGATTTGGTCATCTCGTACATGATGCATTATAGAACATAGAAAAGTTAAAGTGGTTGATCATGACTCCTTGATAGTTGGTTTAGAACAACCATGAGATTCATCATTGAATCCCCCATTTCATCCAGTCTCTTAATCAGAGAACCACCACTGTTTCCATCAAACCTGTTGTCTCTTTGGTGCCTGTTAGATCCATCATTTCACTAAAAAAATAAATGTCAGTGTGAGTATATCAACAAGACCATCATGTACTAATGAGGGATATAACCACTATGATATACTTACTCATTCACTTTATCTAAAACTAGGACTCTTTCTGAAATCCAATCCATTATAGTACTGTCACATATTCTTAGAGAATACCCTAACCTCTAAAGTTAACTAAACCGACCTTTGATACCAACTATAAGGCCCCAGCCTTAAACCTTACTTAATCTTGAGTTATTACAAGATTACACATTGAGGATATTTTCAGATTTAGAGTTTTAGAGAATTAGATCATGAAACTTGCATTACATTCCACATTTAAACAAAGGGGTTACATAAAAGACATTATTCATTCTTCCCATCAACAGAATCATATTGAAAATAAAACATGGATTCTTTCTTGACACATCCTTGACACTATCATCACATCTTGTACCTTTCCCTTGACCTGTGAAAAACATTTCAAAAACGTGGGATGAGCATAAAAAGCTCAGTAAGGGTTATAAAAATATGGAAAGGAAACATGAGTTCATATATACATAAGAATGAAATCATACTTTACCCATAAATCATAGGCACTTTAACATACCTCATCGAACCATGAATAAATCATAGAAATCATAAGACATAATGGTAACTTGAGGCATTCATAACATTCTTACGTAGGGAGTAACCCTCTTAGTTACGTTTGGAATTCCCATCACAGTATATTCCCTAAATCTCTTCAGAGAAACCTTAACGTTTCACTCCTTCACGTTACCCAATGCATTGGAGAGCTATATCGGGCTCACCTGCCCTTAGTTTATCACGGAACCACCCGTCTTCATAATAATGCCCAAGAACCTCAACATAATCGTATCACATAAAACATGAGTAAAGGAAACAT
Organism: Viscum album; assembly: GCA_963277665.1. Classification (NCBI taxonomy): domain Eukaryota; kingdom Viridiplantae; phylum Streptophyta; class Magnoliopsida; order Santalales; family Viscaceae; genus Viscum; species Viscum album. The sequence goes on along the minus strand of OY728155.1, from coordinate 1,866,753,605 downwards.
AACATTTCCACCTTTCAATCACAAGATATCAATACAAAACATTGATATAAAAACATTATGAAAACCATTTTCAATACCAAAATAAAATAAAATTAAAACATGGTATTTATTTTTCTTTTAAAAAGAAGGTATGGCTTGTAGAGGAAGCCGAAACTCAAATAACGGTCACGGCAGCGGAGAAGTCGTTGTCGCCGCATACGTACAACAAAAACATTCCCTTTTGTCGTTTAGTAAAACGCTTTGTATAAAAAACATTCCTTTTGGATAAACGTAAAAGTAAAAGGGGTTTATACACCATATAAAAGAAGGTTGTGTATAAAACAAAATATGCCTCAATGAAAGGAGATTGAGACGAAATCCCATACAAAGATGGTATCCTTGGATTAAGGATAAATCAATTACATAATTATGTGTGACAAACTAATACACCAAATATAAGTGGATATTAAGTGTAAAACAATGAGAGGTTATTCAAACATATTCATAGAATGACATATTCAAGGAGTACAAGCTTATCCCAAAGAATCGAAATTGGGTTAAAAAGTTCCCTTGCAATAATTACACAGCCTAACGGCGTCACTTCAAAATTCAGAAAAAGAGTAGATGAGAGATAAAAAGGGTATCTCATCACATGGACATATAATTTACATCAATAAGGATATAGAAGAACATATACCAAAATAATATTATTTGAATTAAAAGACATAACAAAATAAGTCTTTTAAAAAGAGGAGGGTGAAAGGTTCCCTTACGGACATGGGTATCTTTCGAAACATACACCCCGCGAAAGAAGGACAATAAATCATTGATGTAAATACTCATAAACGAAAGTATATTACACAAAGAGTAGAATAATGTGCAGTACATACACCACTCAAAGGAAATTGTGGCAAATGTAGCATAAATCTCATGGGAATAAAAGTGGGATGAAAAATCCCTTATGAAAACTCGGCATCCTAACGGCGCCACATAAATAATACAAAAATGAATTGATGAGATCAAATATGGTATCTCATAATATAAACTTAAAGTTTATAGAAATAGGAATATAAAAGAGAATCCCCCAACATAACAAAGATGAGCTTATAGTGACATAAAGGAGAGTACTTAAAAAGAAAGAGAGAGGTTAGATCTCTTACGAAAATTCGGCAGCCTAACGGCGCCACTCAAAACGTCCAAAATGGATTGATGATAGAAAAGAGGGTCTCTAATCATATGAACATAAAAATTAAAGTAAGAGTAATATAAAATAACATCCCAATCACAAGAAAGTTGATCTTAGAAGGAATGACATAAAAGAGTGTACTTAAAAAGAAAGAGAGGAGTAGGATCCCTTACCTCAAGTCCGACTTGTCTTGTTCATTTCTTTAACGTCCTAAATAATAAACTTGAGTTAATTTCAACATGAATAAGAACCTTTTTAAACTTCATTATTCCTTTTATATCACTTATTTCCATGTTATAAACATTATGTAACCATTTAAGTTAATAATGTTTGTTTTGTCGATATTTGGTTCTTAAGTCGAACGTGGACTTCTTACAATTACATGTTGTTCGTGTGGTCAAAGGTTCTTTATATCCAGAATGACATTCCGGATTTTGATATCAAATATATAATATATATCCATAATATACATGTATTTATAATATTACATAATCATTTAGAGGTAAGAAATGAAATGCACCGTTCATGGAGACGGTAAGCCGTACGTACGCATGAACGCTACATTCATTTCTTTATCATATTAATGGAATTAAAACTAAATGAGAGGTATGTATATTTTAATTCCAGAATTATATTCATCATTTGTATATATAGTTCATTATATATATCGATTATATACATGTACTTTTAATAGTACATTACATTTGGGGATAAGAAATGAAATGCACCGTTCATGGAGACGGTAAGCCGTACGTACGCATGAACGCTACTTTCATTTCTATCTCATACATTAATGGAAAAAAATAATAATTATATAGAGGTCAATAATAATTCCAGTTTAACATCATATAAAATAACATTAAATCCATCCTTTATACGTCCCACATATGACATTAACGAATCACATCACTTTGAGGGGGCGGTAGTCCGTACTTCCTAAAATGAAGATATCGTGTATACACATAATGGAAGCCATAAAGGTAAGCCACAAATGAAAAATACAGAAGCTTAAGTAAAACATAAAAATATTATATATTATATATAAATATAGTGACATCTTAATGGCCAACTTTGAAGGTGTTTAATGAGTATTGAACAATCATCGTTTCGGGAGGCAGAATTTCGCCATCCACGGAAACCGTATGTTCTTTAACCATTTCATGTAGTTGTGTGAGAGTGTAGCTCAAATAAATCTTATAACAACATCCTAGTATATTTAATATACTGGTGTTGTTACAAAAGAAGTAAATAAAAAGATTTTAGGGGGTTGGAGAAGCAAAATAAAACAAATGAACATGAGAGATTGAATTACCTTTAAAAGTGTAACTCCTTTTGATTTGAGCCTAAAGGCTTCCTTTGAAATGATTATGCCCAAAGGGAATCCTCTAGGATGAGGAGAGGGATTTAGAGAGAGTAAATGGGCAGGGGATGGCCGAGCCAAAGGCTTGAGGAGTGTGTGAAATGAGATAGAGGTGGGGGCCTTTTATAAGAGGAGAGGAGGGGCACTTTTGGAAATCATGAAACTATTATTTTATTTTCAAAAGTGTTTCAAATTTCTAAGGTCCCACATTGATATATTTTTAATATAAGATGATAAGGCTTTTAAATATTCCCATACAATAGTTTTTGGACAAGTGTAGGTCTTAGATTTTATATTATCGTTTCATTTTATTTAAACTGTTCATTAATGAGGTCATCGTTGCATCATCATGATGTCATAATTAAATTAATTTATTTAATGTCTAAAAATTATAAAAAAAATATCCTGATGTAGGAAATCTTTTTCTATTCCTAAAGAGTATTTATAGACAAAATTATGATTAGTATAACACCTTCTAAAAATTGTTTTAGTAAAACAATTTTTGTTAGTATCATTTTCACCTTTATTTAAAAAAAGGCATTAAAGTCATTATCTCACCCAAGAGGCTCCATAGGGTCCCCTAAATCTACCCATGGGTTTTCTTGGTCGGCCATGACTCATAAAATAGGGGTAGGACAAGTGTCATCGTGTTTTCACATTTTTATAATATCATTTTTACCTTAAATTACACTAATTACCACTAATCGCGATTAAAAACTTTATAAGTTACTATTCACCAAAAAAATTATTTTAATCTCATTGAACCACATTTTACTTCTTAATGACAACCATGTATGTCGGATTTTTGAAATTCAAAACACAATTATGGCAAAATTTCTTTTAAACGGAAAATTAGTTTTTATAAATACCACTTAGTGGTTTCACTATTCATCAAAAATTGATGTTTTTCAGAAAATTACCAAAAATTCACCCTAAGCTATATTTGATATTACGAATTCAAAAATGAAGTCTATTTTACAAAATTCAAAACATATAAGTCACATTAATCAATTTAATAATTAATTCCCACTGTTAGAGCAAATAGCGTGTTTTTATAAAACAATAAGTATCAAAAGATTGACACCAGTTTAAGTCTAATTTCAAAGTGAAATTTATTCCAATGACCACCATTGAATTAAATGGTAAAAATATATTCTAATTTCACATTAAAACCAATTCAAAAGATAATATAATCATATAAATAAATTAGATTAAAAAGAGGTTTTGAATTAAAATACAACATTTTACACTATTCATTAAAAAAATGCACTTTATCGGAAAGATACCAAAAATTTACACAAAGTAAATTTTGATGTCCCGATTCTTAAGAATAGTTTTATTTGGTCCAATAGAATGTATAAGAGTGAGAAAAACTATATTTAATTATGGTTCGCCATCAAAAGGCGATACGTGAACCTTCAGTGAAAACTAGGGCATATATGCCTAAAATTGAATTCTTTCCGTATTTTAAGCCTTTATCTTTTTTTGGATATATGTAAGAACATTTAAAAACATATATAATAATATTTTAGTTATTTATATCCATTCCCTCCAATACAACAGCTACATGTTAACTACCATTTAAAATAACATTATTTTATTATTAGAGTGCAACGTAAGATTCCCAAGAAACTCATTGTTGCGTATTGGGTACGCCATCGAGCATAGCATCCCCTTTAAAGTAATAGTAATATTTGATTCACAAATATGGATAAATATAAAGATGTCATATTCTTTATTTACCTGGGGTGTTACAAAAGAAGTCCCCAACAGATTCATATTCTCCCATTATCAAGTCTTCATATTTCAACCTCCAGATTTGTAGTTTTTCCTTCTTCACTTTTGTATTTCCTTCAAAGATGTTCATCAACTTATCATAGATGCCTTTAGTTGTAGCGACACCTTTCACTCTTAAAAACTCACTCTATGAAAGTGATGAGAGTAATTCATTCTTAGCCCCTCTATCATTCTCATGATTATTTTTATCCGCGGGTGTAAAAGGATGCTTTTCATAAATACCAAGATATGCATTTGTTGTAGTTTCAAGAACTTCATATCCAAGAGACATAAGATATGAAATCATTCTATCCTTCCAGATTTGATAGTTCTTTCCATCAAAAATCAGAATCACCTTACTGTTCATGCAATTTAGATTCTCCAACATAGATTCTCTTCAAACACTTCATCAAAGAATAAATGAAGGGAAACTGTCCCTCTAATACCAATTGAAGTTCCCAGTCAGGATTCAAGTATCACTGAGAGGGGGAGGGGTGAATCAGTGATATCTTTTTCTTTTTATGTTTCCTTTGAATTGAAACAACCTTCGCCTCCTGTTAAGGATTTTCTTCTCTTCTGAACACACACAACCATAAGAACACATGATTTACAAGGTTCAATACTCAACAAGAGTAGCTACATCCTTGGTATGGTATAAAAATAATCCAGTACCAAATAATCCAGTAGAAAACAATCCTTTAATGTGGAATAAAATGAGTAGGATATACCCTTACACTTATGTAGCACTTGGAAAACAATCATCAAGTTCCAGTGCACCCTCTTAGTACAAATAGGGAATTATAGTATTTCAGTGCTTCTTCACAATTGAACAGTTGTAATATCTAAAGTACAAATCTTCACTTTCCTACCTAGAGGCTGGTAATAACTCCTATACGCACAACTGAATCTTTGCAAAGACCCCAAATTTTTGGTGCAGCCTTTAGAATCTCGTGCGTGCAATTCAAATGGATTTCATGTAAAAATTCTATTTTGGCGCAAAAAACCATTTTCGCACAACTTTCCACTTTTCACACAAGTTGGCACTTTTTTCACGCAACATTTATTTTTTCACACAAACTTCTTTCTTTTCGCGCAACTCACTTAGAATAAAATTTGGCGTACCCTACGGCTTGGAATTTCTTCTAAGTGTCGATCATTAAGAGATGAGAGGGTTTCACCTCATATTTATAGGAATTTTTGACCCCGTGCGAAAAACACTAATCCACATGTAAAACCCCATTCGTGCATGTAAAAACTCTTTCACGCAACTTCATATTTCACGCAATGATCCAATATTTCCCATATCTCATGCCTTTCCCAATTTTCAAACTTCTGATCTCAAAACACCTTTTGCGCGAAAAACTTCATTCCTCTATTTCATGCACCACCCCAATATTTCACGCAACCTTCATTTTTCATGAAGCACATTGTTATTTCACGCACTGCTTCATTTTTCTGTGAATCCTACTGATATTTCACGCCTCCCCCAAATAATTCGTGCAACCCGTATATATTTCGCACACCACTTTGTTTTTTTGAGCAACATGCCTAAATTTCTGCAAACACCATGCCTTTGGTATTTTTTGATGTTCTGACATTGAATCATGCCTCGCGCAAAAAAATCTAAACCATCTTCAATCTTGCACACAACATCCATTACCATACACATCTTCATCTCCCGATTTTCAAGCCCTAAAATTTGGCAAACACTAGAAAATGGAACCACCATAAATTGTGCTTTTATGCCGCCCCTAGATTGTCCATTGCTTTGTCATTTATCTCTTCACTGCTTTCCATATCCATTCTTCGTCTTTTTTCATGAATTAAACTATCATGATATGTATCCTTTGATAGACCAGAACTAACATCGTTAAAATTAGAATGGGAAGTACTTAAACTTCCCTATCTTCCAGCAGCATCACTCTTTCCAATCAAAACTGTATATGACTGGCATCATCATTTCTCCCCTTTCAATCATAAGGCTTACATCACAAGTTCTTTTGACTTATGATATTTGTGAAATACATATCATCAAAGTATCTTATGGTTGTAATTCCTTTAGAATGTGTATTCATTTATCATCTTTGACAACAAAAGACAACACTCTACAATTGCTAACTCTTCAATCTTCTTTCTCCATCCAACTTGGTCCCAACAATCCCCCCTCTAGATTTTGTTGTCGACCAAGATCCATAAATCACTAAACATTGAAATCTTATTCAATGGATTACTTATAAAAAATTCTAATCCTACATGAGCCAAATCATTTTAAGAAACAAGAATTATTGACAACCAAAACCATGTTGTCCAAAAGTAGTGACTATGAAATCTCACAATCGTATCTCCTCAGCCTTCTTCAGAACATCTGTCATGTTTCTACATCTGTATTTTTTAATTCTTCAACATTCTTGGAAAACAACATTGTTTCCTATAACCAATCCAACAAATAGTTAGAATAGTTCAGACACAGACATGCTAGATTCCAACCTTACTCAGAACAACCCCATTATGAATGCATCTATAAGGATATATTAATGAAAAAACTCTCCCCCTCGACTACACTATACAAAGGTAATATGAGAGAGGGTACATACAAATGTCCATAATCATTGATGAGAAGGAGGTTGGACACCAATGTTCAACCTCAATTTTGCAAATGGTTCCCTCAGTAAAGGTTTTGTGAATATATCAGCAACTTATTCAGATGTAGGAACATACTCCAGCCTCAATTCATTCTTCTCCACCTTATATTTGACAGAGTGGTAATTTATGTCAATGTGTTTTTAATGAGAATGTTTTAACGGATTCCTTGTAAGATTGATCGCACTCTGATGATCACATCCCAAGAGAAATGGAAGCTTCACTTCAATAAGTAGATCTTCCAACTGAGTTTCCATCCACATTAGTTTAGTTGCAACTTGAGTAGAAACAACATATTAAGATTAAGCTATTCTAAGAGTTATTGAATTTTGTTTCTTTGTATGCCAGCTAACATAACTTTTCCACAAAATGAAAACTCCACCATATGTGGATCTCCGATCATCAACATTTCATGCCCAATCAGCATCAGAATACCCAAATAGATCAATATTTCTTGAGCCATCATACCTGATTCCAAAATTTGTTGTTCCTTTGATATATCTGAGTATTATTTTTCCAACTATCAGATGTGATTATTTAGGAGCACTATGAAATCTTGCACATATTGTGACAGCATATACGATGTTGGGTCTTGACGGAGTCAAATACAACAGACTTCCAATTAGATTTTGAAACTATTTTTGATCAACTTCCTTACCTTCTACAAATTTAGACAACTTGGTTCCCACTGACACAGGTGTGGAAACTAGTTTTGAATTTTCCATGCCAAACTTCTTCAGAAGTTCGATAACATACTTTTCTTGAGACAGAAAGACATGATTCGTTTTCTGTGAGATTTTTAGCCCAAGAAAGTATTTCATTTCACCCAGCATGGACATCTCAGATAACTTCTTCATCTCCTCAGAAAATATTTCACATGAACTTTTATTATACCCAGTAAAGATAATGTCATCGACATAAACAATAATGATCCGTGAAAACTCTAGACACTCTTTGATTTAAAGATTACTATCAACTCTACCTTTCTTAAAATTCATCTTCTTCATGCAAGTATCTAATTTAGAATACCATGCCCTCAGGGCCTGTTATAGCCCATACAAAGCCTTCTTCAACCTGCACACATAGCTTTCATCCTTCCCAATAAAAAATCCACAAGGTTGATCAATTTAAACTTCTTCATCAAGGTCACCATTCAAGAATGCAGATTTTACATCTATTTTAAGAATTGTGTAACCTCGTTGTGCAACAATGGAATGAAATATTATGATTTTTTCTAATCTTGCCACCGGAGAAAGGGTTTCATCAAAATCAATTCCTTCAATTTGTGAATACCATTTGAAAAGCAATCTTGCTTTGTTTTTTATTACTTTAACATCTTCATTCATCTTGTTCCGGAAAACCCACTTTGTACCAATAATGTTATTGTTGTCCAGCTTGGGTACAAGTTCCCAAGCATCATTATTCTATATCCGATCAAGCTCTTCATTCATAGCATAAACCAATTATGGATGCTCAAATTCTTCATTTACATCATTCGATTCAACTTTCAAATAAAGAGAAGTATGTGATATAGAATTCATTGTTCTTCTTGTTTGAACCCTCTGATTTTTATCACCATTAATGTTACGAGCCTCCAATTGTTTCCTCAACCAAGGATGAGTTGTTTTAACTCCATAACCATTCCTCAAGATTTATAAGTCTGATTCCTCTTCTGGATTAGGATTAACACAGTCTGTAGCATTATTAGAATTGTTAAAATAATCGTCTCTATCCTGCTCGACTTCCACGTCAACATATGACTGCTTTTCTTTCTCCGCATTTTCAACAAATTTTACATATGAAGAATCAATAATTCTACCTGTTTCTTTGTTGAGGCATCTATATCCTCTTCTATCTAGAGCATATCGAAGAAAAATTTCGTCATCTCATCTTTTATCAAACTTTCCCAGGTTTCCACCTTTCTTCTTTAAAATACAAAGTCTCCGAAAAACTCTCAAGTGTTTCAGAATTGGATTTTTTCCATGGAACATTTCATATCTGAGTTTGGCCTATAAAAACATCGGTTCTGAATATACATAGTAGTTCTTGTGGCTTGCCTCCAATAATAATGAGAAATACTATGTTCAAGTAACATAGTTCTCTCCATTTCTACCAGACTTCGACTCTTTATTTCAGAACCTCATTTTGTTGAGGTGTGTATAGTGAACTAAATTCATGCCAAATTTCATGTTTATCAAGGTAACATACAAACTCTTCATTCTTATATTCTCCACCATTATCAGTTCTCAACTTCCTTACTGCATACTCACATTCCTTCTCTGCTTTCCTCCTAAAACTCTTAAACATTTTCAAAGCATCTGACTTATGTCTCATGTACATAACACAAGTAATACAAGGAAAGTCATCAATGAAAGTAATAAAGTACTTATCTCTATTTTTAGACTGCTTGCTCATTGGTCCAGAAATATCAGAGTGTATGAGCTCCAAGGGTCTTTTTGAGTGAATTTCAACTCTCTTATGAATAGAGATTATAATCTTCCCTTTCTCACAAATAGTGCAACACCAATCTCTTCTTCTTGATAAATCATGAATATCTGAGACAATATCTCTCTTTGATAACTTGCACATATTTCTCTAACACATATTTTCCAGACTTTTATGCCATAACTGATTTTCATCCACCGCACCCATGTAAAAAGAGTTCTACACTTCACCAACTTGGAACAAATTCCCTCTTGTACATTGGATGCTTGTGATAATATTTACATCATTTTCAATTTTCATAACAAATCCATCTTTTTTGAAGATAACTTTGTTTCCCTCATGATAGAGTTGTGACACACTAAGCGGGTTATGTTTCAACCCATCAACATATAGTGTTTTCTTGTACTTCATCTTTTCTTTTCCAATGATGGATGATCCAAAACAATTGATCCTTAGAGATTCATCATTTTAAAATGTCACTATTCCTTATTTGAATTCTTTCACAATCTCCATAAGCTTTAAGTCTCCTGTCACATGAGAGGAACACCCACTATCAAGAATCCATGTGCGTTCTCCTTCTGTAGCTTTCAAAGAAATTTTGACAATGAGAGCTTTTTGTTCTCCCTCTTCTTCTATTGTCTATTGTACTTCCGCCAATTTCCTAGCCAAGTCAATGTGTTCTGGCCAGACAACCATGCATTCATTCTTTTTAGACTTATCAGACCTATCCCCTTTGGATTTTAAAAACACTTTCTTATGAGGATTATTAAAAAACTTTTGTAGATCTGGTAAGGCCCTAAGGCGGCCCTTAGAAAGATTTCATGGTCGATCATATCTTTCACAAATTGTTTCTAGTGGTTGGAACCTATTCTCAAATTTCACACCAACCTTCTCAGATACCCCCTGAAATTTATTTGGAGATATTCTATTTTGAAAGGATTGGATCCCCCAAAATCCTTGTCTTTCAAAACTTGTGGAATGGTTTTAATGTTTTTGGTTGAACCAACACATATTTCCCATGTGTTTGAATACATCACAATACCAGCAGTAACCATAGAAAGAATATTTTACTCTGAAACTTCTATACTGATCAGATTTATGAACACGCTTCTCAAAAAACTTCTTAATAAAACTATTCTCACCATCAACCTTCATGTTTTCATTTGTAACTCCCTTTCTCATTTCAGATTTAACAACACTATAATTATTAGAGGTCTTTCTTGACTCGTGATTTTTTTTTGCACTTCGGATTTTTCATCCCTGCTAACATTGACCACATACAAGGTCTTTCCAGCCTTGTTCTTATTTGAACCAGTTATTTATTTCATTTCGACCATTGAAGGTAACTTTTTTGGATCCTTGTTTGGTTCATTCTTACAGGAACATTCACCAACTTCTGAGATAGAGTTTTTGAAACTGATATTCATTTCTTTAGCTTTATAAAGTTTCTATTGGACATGTTCCAACTCTTCTTCTTTTTTTCCTTCAGCTTTACTTCAAGATGATCATTATGATTCTTTATAGTCTCAAGATAATTTTTCAGATCATCAATCTCTTTTTCCATCTTGATTTTCTCATCAGTAAAACATCATTGACTGTTTAATGTGGAATTTTCATTTATCAACTTCTTGTTTTCTTTCTCATTCTTTCTGATCTTCTTTAAACATTCCTTCAACTCGTCTTTCATATACTATTCAAGTTGAGTTTTTTCTTATTCGGTACTACTGCTCTCATAATAATCATTATTCACTATTGCAAAAAAGGTACTCCCTCTAGCTATCTTAGAAGCAGATATTTCTGATTCAGTCTTGCTATCATCATCATCATCATCTTTTGATAAAAAGCTTCTTCCTTTTGAATTAAAGATCTTTTTATTCTGACCTCTACCAGAATATTTATCTTTTCCACCCCGTTTCTTCCATGACCTTCTTGGTCTTCTGTCTTCTTCATCACTAACATCGCCTTTCCCTTTTTTAGGGAAATTAGCTGCAAAGTGGCCAATAGATCCACATTCAAAACATTTCAAAGGGAGTTTCCCTTTGTATTTCCTTGTGCCTATTTTATCATTTTTAGAAAACAAGGACAAAATTTCATCAAAATTTTGACATACCTCATTTTCAGAGTCGGATTCACCAGCATCTTCTTCAATATGAATTTTCATCGACTTCTCTTTATTTTATACCTTTAAAGACATTTGTCTATCATCTTTTTCTTTTCTCTTCATGGTATTTTCTCTTCTCATCTCATAAGTTATGAGAGTACTATGCAAATCATCAAGAGATAATGTTTCCAGATCCCTGTCTTCCAATGATGAAACTTTAGAATCAAAATTTTCAGGAAGAATTCTCAATATCTTTTCAACAAATATAGAATCTTCCAACTTTTCACCAAGACATCTGATTGTATTGAGAATGTCATTAACCTTGGTAAAGAAGTCCCCAACAGATTTAGATTCTCCCATTTTCAATTCTTCATACTTCAGCCTCCAGATTTTTAGTTTTTCCTTCTTCACTTTTGTATTTCCTTCATTGATGTTCATAAACTTATCTCAGATGCCTTTAGTTGTAGTGACACCTTTCACTCTAAAAAACACACTCTCAGAAAGTGCTGAGATTAATGCATTTTTGGATCTTCCATCATTCTCAAGATTCTTTTTATCTATGGGAATAAGAGGAACCTTTTCATCAACAGTAGGAAATCTATCTTTTGTAGTTTCAAGAACTTCATATCCTAGAGACATAAGATATGGATACATTCTATCCTTCCATATGTGATAGTTATTTCCATCGAAAAGTAGAATCCCCTTACTATTAATGCAATTTAGATTCTCCATGACAACATCTCTTCAAACACTTCAGCAAAGAATAAACGAAGTGAACCTATCCCTCTGATATTAATTGAAGTTCCCAGTCAAGATCCAAGTATCACCGAGAGGGGGAGGGGGTGAATCAGTGATATCTTTTTCTTTTTATGTTTCCATCGAATTGAAACAACCTTGTGCTCCTGTTAAATATTTTATTCTCTATTGAACACACACAACCACAGGAACACAAGATTTACAAGGTTCACTACTCAACAAGAGTAGCTACGTCCTTGGTATGGTGAGAAAATAATCCAGTACCACACAATCCACTAGAAATAAATCCTTTGATGTGGAATACAACAAGTAGGATATACCCTTACACTCGTGTATCACTTGTTAAACAATCCACAAGAACATGTGAAACCTCTTAGCACATATAGGGAATTACAGTATTTCAGTGCTTCTTCACAATTGAACAGTTGTAATCTCTGAAGTACAAATCTTCATATTCTGACCCAGATGCTGGTAAGAACTACCATATGCACAACTGAATATGTGCGAAGACTCTAAATTTTTCACGCGTCCTTTAGGATCTCTTGTGAGAAATTCAAATGTCTTGCGCGTAAAAATTCCCTTTTGGCATGAAAAACCTTTTTCGCGTAACTTTCCACTTTTCGTACAGCTTCTCACTTTTTCGCACAACACTTCCTTTTTTCACACAAATGTCCTTATTTTGGAAAAACTCACTTAGCATAAAATTTCATGCACACCAGAGCTCGGAATTTCTTCAAAGTTTCAAGCATTAACAAAAGAGAGGGGTTTACCACATATTTATAGGCATTTTTTGACCCCGTGCGAAAAGCACTAATCTGTGTGTAAAACCCCTTTCGTGTGCATAAAAACTCTTTCACGCAACTTCATATTTTGTTCAATGCTCAAATATTTTGAGCATCTCATGCCTTTTCCAATTTTTGAACTTTTGATCTCGAAACACCTTTTGCGTGAAAAACTTCTTTCCTCTATTTCGCGCACCACACCTATATTTCGCTAAGCCTTCATTTTTCACACAAAATATAGATATTTCACGGACCTGTTTATTTTTTCACGCATCCTGCTGATATTTCATGCCTCCCACAAATATTTATTGCAACCTGCATATATTTCATGAATTCCCCTATCGTGATATGTATCCTTTGATAGACCAGAACTAGCATCGTCAGAATTACAATGGGAAGTACTGAATCTTCCTTATCTTCCAGCTGCATCACTCCTTCCAATAAAAATTATATATGAATGGAATCATAATTTATCCTCCTTTCCATCATTATGCTTGCATCACAAGTTCTCCTGACTTATGATATTTTTGAAATACATATCAGTAAAGCATCGTCTGGTTTTAAGTCCTTTACAAAGTGAATTGATTTATCTTCTTTGACAACAAAAGACAACACTCTGAAAATGCTAACTCTTAAAACTTATTTCTCTATCCAACTTGGTCCCAACGATATATAGTATACATAATATCATTTACTCCATCCTTTATAAGTTCCATGTATGTCATGAATGAATCATATCACCTTGAGGGAGCGGTTTCCCACACTACCTCAAATGAAATTATCGTATTTACACAAATGGGAAGGCATAAAGGTATGTTTTTAAATAAACATTACACATGAATAGAGAAAACATAATCATAATATATATCATATAAAAATATATAGCAATCATAATGTCCACCATGAGAGGTGGTAGGAGAATATTGAACAATCATCGTTTCATGAGGCAGTAGTTCACCGTCTACAGAAATAATATGTTCTTTACCCATTAAATGGAGGAGCGTGTAAGTGTAGTTCGAATTATTCTCATAAAAAAAACTAGTATATTGAGGATAATGGTTTTGTTATAAAATAAAGTAATAAAATGATTTTATGGCGTTGTATATGTAAAATAATGAAATAGAACTTAAGAGAAGGTGTTATCTTTAAATTAGGTATCTCCCTTCGGTTTGAACCAAATGTTTTACTTGAGTTCACATCTTTTATAGGAAGGATACTAGGAGGAGTACATGGACGTGGGGAGATTAATTGGGCAGAGGATGGATGTGCCAAGGGGCTTGATAACTGTGAGGAATGAGTTATAAGTGAGTGCTTTTTATAAGGGTGAGGAGGGGCTCTTTAGAAAAGTTTAAAAATATTATTTTTATAATATAATGTTTTTTGGTTTATCATGGTCCAAAACTTATTAAAGTAAAATATTATATGACTCATGTTCTAAATAAAATCATAAAATAAGAATTAGATGGGTTTTGGATAATTTTTTATCAGTATAATCTTATTTATTTTAATCATTCATTAATGAGGTAAACACTTGATCATTATTGTGTTATAAATAATTTTATTTATTTCAGGTCTGAAAAAATAAAAAAATTACCATGATGTATAAAATATTTTTAGATTTCATACTAATATTTATATTTGAATAGATAACTTAAATAAACTTATGTAAAAATTTATTTACTAAAATATATATGTTTATGTCATTTCTGTCTTTACTTTAAATTAATTAATATAAACTGTCATTATCACTCTTAAGTAGAACCATGGAGGCCCAAAATCGACCCAAGGATACCCATGGTTGGAAATGTATTAACAAATAGGATTATTACACATGTTAGGGTAATTTAATATATTTATAATTATATTTTTTTGCCCTTATTTACCAGATTTACCCTTTAACCATGGTAAATAAAATTTTTACTCAAGTAAATATTAATATTGTATAAAAATAAAAGATACCTATTTACAGAATTTAGACCTCTTGATTCCAAATATTGAATCCATTTTGATAAATTCAAAATAGATAAGTGGCAAAAAGTAATTCAAATTTAATTCCCATTGCCAAAACAAAAAGCGTGTTTTTAAGAAATAATAAATATCAAAAGATTGACACTTATTTATGTCCAATTTCAATGTGAAATTAATTCCAATGACCATAATTGAATTAAATGGTACAAAAAAAGTATTTACACTTGAAAACCAATTAAAAAGATAATATAAACTTATTAAAATATAAGATTAAAAGGCAGTTTTGAATTAAAATACAATATTTTCACTATTCATTAAAAAATGAATTTTATCAGAAAAATACCAAAAATTTACCGAAATTAAAATTTTAAGTCCGGATTCTAAATAAGAATTTTTTTTCAAATAGCACATATAAATGTGACCAAAACTAGATTTATTTATGGTTCGCCAAAAGGCGGTAAATTGACCTTTTAATGAATATTAGAGTATTTATTCTTAAAATCAGATTCTTTCATATTTTAGGCCTCTAAATTTTATTGGATAAATGTAAAAACATTTAAGAAACATATTTAATCATAATATGGTTAGTTTTGTTCATTCATAGAAATACAATGCCTATGCATTAACTACCATTTAAAATAATAATATTATATTAATATTTTTTAGTATAACTCAATGTTGTGTGTAACGTAAGATTTCAATGAAACCTGTTACTGCGTATCAGGTATGACATAGAACATAGAATCCCCTTTAAGGTAAAATTAATTTTGAATTTACAAATTTTAATAAATATAAAAAAGTTAAATTCATTATTTACCTGGGATGTTACATCCTTCCCCACTTTTGGGAATTGCGTCCTCACAATTTTAAAATTGTGCTTGGAAACATCATTGAAAGTTTCAAATTAGAAAAAGCATCTATAAAAATATCACTTTAAAATAATGAAAGGGAAATAAAAAGGTCAACTAAGATATCTCTTACTGGTATTTTATGTAGTAAAACATGGATATGGAAGAGAAACAAACCATCAAGGTTTGATGGAGAGTGGTAGAAAACATGATTAGGGAATGTTAACCACAAGAAAATCACAAATTTGTGATGGGTTGAATTGTATTTGATTCCCTAATAAGAAACATTAACGGCAAATGTTTTTTTAAGTTACTTTTCATAAAGTTAAGGAATTTATTTATGAGAGTAACAAAAAACATAAGGAAACAAACTTACTTTTCATGTAGACTTTCATCCTTTACTAAATTTCTACCACAAACAGATCTTTTCTCTAAACGATGAGTATTCAAACTGACTTGGTCACATTAAAAGAACTATAATCAACTTCAAGATTATCAGATAATCGAAAAATGATAAACAATATATTTCTCTTGTATTTAGACATCAACTAAAACCAAAATGTTTAGTACAAGACCAGATAATCCACAAAAATGATTATAATTTATAAAAATAATTCCTACTCTTAATCCCCAAAATTCAACAAACAATACCCAATGTTTGGAAAAGACCATTCAATTAACAATTTTACTTAAAAATTTTCAAAGTAACCCAAACTAAGATTGTAACCCAAATCTCAGAAGTATTTAATCACATAGTCTTCCACAATAAATTTTAACATTTATCTCCAAATGAAATCGACTACTCTTGAAGTCTCATACTGAAGTGTAATTAACCAAATCACATATTCTCTATGATAGGTTAATCATATCCATAAATAACCCAAATCACCATATTCCCATAAAAAAACATAGATTCTTCTAAAATAAAATACCACCATTTCTCATAAAAATAAAAGATAATTATTTCATTGAATAAAAATTTTATATATCAAACTTTAGGGTTACATAAACTATAAAAATTCTTCCAATGTAATCCCATCCTCAAAAGTGCCTTAATACTTTTAAGAATTTCATCATCTTAAAACATACCATAACTCTTGAATCCCTTATATGTTTACTTCTTACTCATTCAACGTTCTCCATGATTCATTAAAAATTCCTTACAAACTTTTTCTGAAATACTTCTTTTCTAACAACAAAATCATGAATCATATCCTATGATTCCGTAATATGAAAACATATGTTAAGAGATAATCCATACCATTCATTGGTCACAGTCAGTTTCTTCATCCTAAATTAGAGTAACATTAGGTATTGGTAAAAATATATTTGTATGATCCTTGTGATCACATAACCGAAACTTCTTCGTAGGACATCTTTTTGTATAATGACCATGCACATCACATTTAAAACATTCAATTGATCCCTCAAAAATAACTTCATTCCCTTTCTTAGAGACCATTGTATTCTTCCTTTCTTCTATGGAAGGTTATTTATTTATAAAATTCATTCCCATATCTATAGCATATTCTTGTCCCTTTGAAGCATTTTCCTAGGTGTTTCTTTCCACATCCTTGGCACATAGGTTTTTGAACATACTCACCTTTATTATTATTACCTGAACTTTTGTAGGAATTTGTTTCTTGCATATAAGATGCCTTATAAAAATCCCCATGGTTCAGTTGGTCAATCATGACTCATTAATGTTGGTTGATACTAACCACAGTAGTTTTTATTTCAGCTCCCACTTCATTCAGTTGCTCATTCATAAAACCATCATAGTTTTCTTCACATCCACCATTACATTGGTGCCTACTAGATACAGCCATTTGCTAAAATAAAAAAGGTCGGTGTGAGTATATCAGTAAATAATCATATAATATATTATGATGATGGTAAATACTAAGATAGACTTATTCATGTTATCTTAAAATCATTCAATATATCAAAAATAACTATGAATTTTTATAATATGCTAACCATTATAGTTCGGTCACTTATTCTTAAATAACACCATAACCTCAAAAGTTATCTAAATCGACATGTGATAATAACTATAAGGACCCAACCTTAAAACACTACATAATGTTGAATTAAATGAATAATTAACATTGAGGATCTTTTCAGGTATAGATTTTTTCATAATTAGTCCGTAACTATTACATATCATCTTCAAAATTACATGTAGACACTACTACTCAGTATCCATTTTTTTCATAAAATAAAAACTCTTAAAAACAAACATGTCTAGTTCCATGTTTTAGATCTCATAGATTTTCCTTGATCTCATCCTTGAGCCTATTCATCTTTATGTCCTGTGGAAAACATTTCCAAAATAAGGGATGGGAATAAAATGCTCCGTAAGGATTAAAAAATAAGGAAAGGAAACATTAACCCATCAATAAATAAAAATCAATGAAACCATACTTTTTGATCATAACATACCTCATGAAATCATATGATTTATGAATAACTCATAAAAATCATAAATCATAAAGGTAACTTGTAGAATCCATATCATACATACATTGTAGATATCACATCTATGTAGGTACATACATTTAGAATACCCATCTTAGTATATTCCCTAAATCTCTTAGGTGAAACATTGACATTTACCTCTGTCTCGTTACCCAATGCATTGGAGATCTATCTTGGGTTCACCCACCCTAAGTTTATCACTAAACCACCCATATTTGTAAAAAATTCCCAATAACCATTAAATATTCATAACACATAAAACATTCATAAAAGAAAGATAACATTTCCACATTGCAATCATATTATATCATTTCAAGATATGGACATAATAAATACTTATCAACCAATTTTCAAAACCATTTAAAACATTTAATAAAAATATTTTTGAATCAAAGTGGTCCATACCACTTTG
Source organism: Viscum album (assembly GCA_963277665.1). Classification (NCBI taxonomy): domain Eukaryota; kingdom Viridiplantae; phylum Streptophyta; class Magnoliopsida; order Santalales; family Viscaceae; genus Viscum; species Viscum album. Next base: position 1,866,734,871 of record OY728155.1, on the reverse strand, counting down.
AAGATATTAAATGAATTATCATTTGAAAAAATTAATGTCCATATAAATATATCCTAAAAACCATTTTTAAAACATGAATATTAAATAAAAATGTTTAGAATAATGAATCTTTAAAAGACATAAAATAAATATTTTAGTTAAAGAGTTTTTAACAATAATGAGGGACGCTTGAATACAAATAATTGATGGAAAATTTTAATCAGAACTTTATAATATCATTAGAATAAAAGGATTCATGATATAATATTCCAAAGGATAGTATATACACCATATAAGAGTGAATTGGTGTATAAAAACAATTAAGTCTCAATGGAATGTAAATTGAGACAAAATCCCTTATAAAAACTATATCTTTAGATTAAAGATAAATAAATTACATAATAATGTGTGACAAATATAAATACACTCAATATAATTAGATATTTAGTGTAAATAAATTAGAGGACATTCACAAATGATATTTTTTAGACAAAACCTATGACTTGTTTGTTTAACCCAATAAATGGAAATTGAGTTAAAATTACTCTTATCAAGTTCATATTGAGGACTTGGGAAATTATCAATAGAGTGATTATGTGTATCAAAAGTACATCCACACAAAGGGTATTGTAAATTTCAACATAAATAAATAAACAGAGATTCCAAACATAATCATAGAATGACATAATTAAGAATTAGAATATTAACCCAAGGAATGGAAATTTGGTTAAAAAGTTCCCTTACTAATTTGGAAACTTGTGAAAAATACACCAAATGAAAGAAAGATCATATAATGACGATTTAAATACCCATTTATTGAAGTATATTACACAATTAATGTAGTAATGGGTAGTACATAAACCACACAAAAGAAAATAGTCTCAAATATAGCATGAATCTCACAGGAATGAAAAGTGATATGAAACCCCCTTACCACGTTGTAATCAATCGAGTCATATGACCAAAACATAATAACCACAAAATGAATCATAGAATAAAATGAATATAAATATAATAATGATATTATATATCAACATTCAGTACAAAATACACCACATTCAATAAATAATTAGAAAATAATGGAAATCTCATGGAATTAAAAGTGAGATAAGAAACCCCTTACCCCATGTCCGACTTAACCCCTTCATTATTTAATCTCCTAAATAATAAGATAAAGTTAATTTATAGTTGATTAAGAAACTTTTTCAAGTTTATTATTCCTTTAAAATCACTTATTAACATGTTATGAACATTATTCAATCATTTATGTTTATAATGATCGTTTTGTCAATTTTTGGTAATTGAGTAAAAAATGAACTTATTATAATTAAAAGGTGTTCATGTGGTCAAAACACCATTATCTAAAGAATTATATTAATGATTTAGATATCATATATATAATATATATCTTTTATATATTTGTATTTATAATATTACATAACATTTGTAGATAAGAAATGAAATGCACCATTCATGTAGACGGTAAGCCCATACGTACGCATGATCGATACTTTCATTTCTATTTCATATATAATGCATTGAAAACATAATGATACATAGGTATATTATAATTACAATATAATATAATATGATATATATGACACATAATTTCATTAACTCCATCCTTTATACTTTCAATTTATGTCATGAACGAATCATATCACCTTGAGGGGGTGGTAGTTCACATTTCCTCAAATGGAATTATCATATTTATGCATATTGTAAAGGATAAAGGTATGCTTGTAAATAAAAATTACAGAAGAATAGAGAGAAAATAAACATAATATATATCATACATAAACACAGTTACATCATAATGTCCTCCATGAGAGGTGGTAGGAGAAGATTGAACAATCATCGTTTAATAAGGTCGTTGTTCACCATCCACAAAAACAATATGTTATTTACCCATTAGATGGTGGTGTGTGTCAGTTTTGTTCGAATAGTTATCATAAAAAAACTATTACATTGAGGATAATGGTGTTTTTATAAAATAAATGACTAAAAAGGATTTATGGGGTTTGATATGTAAAATAAAACAAAAGAACTGAAGAGAATATGTTACCTTTAAACCAAAATCTCTCCTTGGTTTGAACATAAAGGTTTTGTTGAAATGCCTTCTACCTAGGGAAAGGATTCTAGAAGTAGGAGAGAGATGTAGGGAAATTATTTGGGCATAGTTTGGACAAGACAAGGATCTTGAGAAATCTGTGGAATGGGTTAGAAGTGAGGTATTTTTATAAGGGGGAGGAGTGGCTCTTTATGAAAGTTTTAAAATATTATTTTAATATATAAATATTTTCTATTTATAAAGGTCCAAACCTCATTAAATTATAATATAATATTACTCATGTTCTAAATAAAATCATCCAAAAAAATTGGACAAGTTTTGGATATTTTTTTAATCAAATTAATCTTATTTATTTTATTCATTCATCAATGAGGTGAACACTGCATCATTATTGTGTCATAAATAATTTGATTTATTTGATGTCTAAATATTATAAAACAAATACCATGATGTAGAAAATAGTTTTATCTTTAAAATGAATATTTATAGTTAAATAGATAACTTAAATAAACCTATTTAAAAATTTATTTACTAAAAGATATATATTTATGTCATTTTTTTCATTACATTAAATTTATTAATATTAAGTGTCATTATCACTCTTTAGTGGCTCCATGGGGTCCCAAAATCGATTCAAGGATTTACATGGTCGTAAAATAATTAAAAAAAGGATTAAGACACATGTCAGTGTAATTTCATATTATAATAATAATATTTTGTTATCCTTATTTACTAGATTTACCTTTTAACCGTGGTAAATAAAATTTTTACTGAAGTAAATATTAATATTTCCTAATAATAAAAGTTAAAAATTTACCCAATTTATACCTCCTGATTCTAAATATGGAATCCATTTTTACAAATTCAAAACATAGAAGTGTCAGAAATTAATTTAAATTAATTCCCGCTATCAAAACAAAAATCATGTTTTTATGAAATAATAACTATTAATAGATTGATACTTATTTATGTCCAATTTCAATGTGAAATAACATCCAATGACCAAAATTGGACTAAATGGGAAAAAAATAATATAATTGAACTTTAAAACCAATTAAATAGATAATCTAACTGTATAAATATAATAGATTAAAAGGTATTTTTGAATTGAAATACAATATTTTTCACTATTCATTAAAAATGAAATTTATCAGAAAAATACCAAATATTTCCCCAATGCAAATTTTGATGTCCCTATTATAAATAATAATTTTATTTTGTCAATTAAAACATATAAATGTGGCCAAAAATGGATTAAATGAGGGTTGGTGATCAAAAGGTGGTAAATCAACATTTTAATTAATATTAGAGTATTTATGCTTAAAATCAGATTCTTTCATATTTTAGGCCTCTAAATTTTTTCAGATAAATTTAAAAACATTTAAGAAACATATTTAATCATAATATGGTTTGTTTTTTTCATTCCCAAAAATACAATGACTATGCGTTAACTACCATTTAAAATAATAATATTATATTAATATTTTTCAGTATAACTCAATGTTGTGTGTAACGTAAACTTTCAATGAAACCTGTTGTTGCATATCAGGTATTACATATATCATATAATCTCTTTTAAGGTAAATTTAATATTTAATTCAAATAATTTAGTAAATAAAAAAAAATTATATTATTTATTTACTTGGGATGTTACATCCTTCCCCCATTTTGGGAATTGCGTCCTCACAATTTCAAAATTAGGCTTGGAATCTTCATTGAAAGTTCCACATCATAAAAATAGTCAATAAAATATCACTTTAAAAGAAAGAAAGGGAAATAAAAAGGTCACCCGAGATTATGCATATTAGGATTCTATGTAGGAAATCATGGATATGGAAGAGAAGAAAACAATCAATGTTTGATGGAGAGTGGTAGAAAACATGACTAAAAGAAAGTTAACCACAAGAAAATCACAAAATTGTGATGTGTTAAACGGTATCTGATTCCCTAATAGGAAAAGTTAATGGAAAACGTTTTTGTTTTAAGTTACTTTTCATAAAGTTGAAGAATTTATTTATGATCTTAACTAAAAACATGTGGAGACTTACTTACTTGTCATGTTGACATTCATCCTTTACTTGATTTCTACCACAACCCATCTTTTCTACAAAATATGACTATTAAAAATGACTTGGTCACATTAAAAGTGCTAGAATCAAATTTAAGATTATTATATAATCTACAAGAGATAAACTATATATTTCCCCTGTCTTTAGACATCAACCAAAACCAAAACATTAAGTACAAGACCAGATAATACCCAAAAAAGTATAATAATTTATAATAAAGAAATACTACTCTTGATCCCCAAAATTTGACAAAAAATACCCAATGTTTGGAAAAGACTATTAAAAAAACAAGTGTCCTTAAAATTATTCAATATAACCCAAACTAAGATTGTAACCCAAAACTCAGAAGGATTTAATCACATAGTCTTCCATAGAAAATCTTATCATTTATCTCCAAATAAAATCGACTACTCTTAAAGTCTCATACTGAAGTGTAATTTACCAAATCACATATTCTCTATGACAGGTTAATCATTTCCATAAATAACCCAAATCACCATATGTCCATAATAAAAACATATATTCTTCCAAAATAAAATTCCACCATTACTCATCAAAAGAAAAGATTATTATTCCTTGAATAACATTTTCTTATATAAAACTTTAGGGTTACACATACTATAAAAAGTTTTCTAATGTAATCCCATCATCAAAAGAGCCTTAACACTTTTAAGCATTTCATCATCTTAAAATATACCATAACTCTTGAATCCCTTATATTTTTTCTTCTTACTCATTCAACATTCTTCATGATCCATTAAATATTCCTTACCAACTTATTCTAAAATAGTTATTTCCTACAAAAAATATCATGAATCATATCCCATGATTTAATAATATCAAAACATATATTAAGAAATAATCCATACCTTTCATTGGTCGTTGTTAGATTCTTCATCCTCAATCGGAATGGAATTAGGCATTGGTAAACATATATTTGTATGATCCTGGTGATCCCATCCCGAAACTTCTTCATTGGACATCTGTTTGTATAATGACCATGCACACCAAATTTAAAACATTCAAGTGATCCCTCAGAATGAACTTCTTTCCATTTCCTAGAGTCAACTGGATTCTTCCTTTTTCCAGTACATGATCTTGCTTTATGAACTTTACGCCCATATCTATATCATTTTATCGTACCTTTGAAGCATTTTCCATGGTGTTTCTTTCCACATCCTTGAGACACAGGTTTTTGAACACACTTACAATTATGATTATGACCTGAAATTCCGTAGGTATTTGTTTCTTGCATATTTGATGCCTTATAAAAATCCCCATGGTTGAGGTGGTAAATCATGACTTCAAATAGTATCATGAGAATAACCACACGAGTTCTTATTGCATCCCCCATTCCAACCATTAACTAAAACCAAAAAGGTCAGTGTAAGTATATCAGTAAAATCATTATATAATATCTTATGAGGTAGGTAAATATTAAAATAGTCTTATTCATGTTATCTTAAACTCATTCAATTTGTCTAAAAACTATGGATCTTCATAATATTCTAAGCATTATAGTTAAGTCGTTTATTCTTAAATAACACCCTAACCTCTAAATTTCTCTAAACCGATATCTGATAACAACTATAAGAACTCGGCCTTAAAACATAACATAATCATTAATTAAATGAATAATTCACATTGTGGATCTTTTCAGGTTTATATTTTTAGATAATTATGCCATAATTATGACATATAAATGGGGAAATTACATTTAGACACTATTACATAGTATCCATTTTTTTAAAAATAAAAAATCATAAAAAAGAAACATGTCTAGTTCCATGTTTTCGAAAATATGATTTTTCCTTAATACCATCCTTGACACTGTTCATCATTATGTCCTGTGGAAAACATTTCAAAAACACGGGATTAGCATAAAAATCTTAGTAAGGGTTATAAAATAAAGAAAATAAAACCTTAACACATCAATAAATAAAAATCAATGAAACCATACTTTTCGATCATAACATATCTCATGAAATCATAAGATTTATGAGTAACACATATAAATCATAAATCATAATGGAACCTTGTGGCATTTATATTATAAAACATTGTATCTATCGAAAATACATATGGAGTTAGCTTTGGAATACCCATCATAGTAAATTCCCTAAATCTCTTTGGAGAGACATTAACGTTTACCTATATCACGTTACCCAATTCATTGGAGAGCTATCTCGGGCTAACCCGCCCTAGGTTTATCACTAAACCACCCATATACGTAAACAATGCCCAATAACCATAGCATATTCATAACACATAAAACAATCATAAAAGAAATCTAACATGTCCACACTACAATCACAATATATCATTTCAAGATATTGGCATAATCAATTATTTATCAAACCATTTTCAAAACCATTTAAAACATTTAATAAATATATTTTTGAATCAAAGTGTCTCATACCACTTTGAAGATTTTAAATGAATTATCATTTGAAAACATTAATTTCCATATAAATAAATCCTAAAAAACATTTTTAAAATAGGGACATTAATTATAAATATTTAAAAGAATAAATCTCTAAAACATTTAAAATGATATTTTAGTTATAGAGTTTTTAACAAAATGAAACATGCATGAATAAAAATAATTGAGGAATAATATTTAATCAGAACATTATAATATCATGAGAATAAAGGGATTTAGGATATAATATTCCAAAGTACAGTATATGAACCATATAAGAGTGAATTGGGGCATAAAAACAATGAAGTCTCATTGGAATATAAATTGAGATGAAATCCCTTATAAAAACTATATCTTTAGATTAAGGATAAATAAATTGCATAATAATGTGTGAAAAATATAAATATACACAATATTATTTTATATTCAGTTTAAATCAATAATAGGACATTCACACGTGTTCTTTTTAAGATAAAACCAATGACTTGGATGTTTAACTCAATGAATAGAAATTGAGTTAAAATTACTCTTATCATGTTCGTATCGATGACTTGAGAATTTATCAATGGAGTGATAATGTGTATCAAAAGTATATCCAAACAAATGGGATTTTAAATTAAAACATAAATAAATAAATAATGATTATATACATAATCATAGCATGACATAATTAAGAATTTGAAGATTAACCCAAGGAATGAAAATTGGGTTAAAAAGTTCCCTTACCGATTTGGTAAAATACGAAACATACACCACATGATAAAAGGATCATAAAATAAAGATGTATATACCCATATATTAATTTATATTACACAAATAATACAATCATGGGTAGTATAAACACCACACAAAAGAATATAGTGGCAAATATATCATGAATCTGACGGGAATGAAAAGTGAGATGAAACCCCCTAACCACATTGTAATCAATCGGTTCGTATGAAAAAATGTTAATAACCACCAAACGATTCATAGAATACCATTAATATAAATATAATCATAATAATAAATAAAAAATTTCAGTACACCATACTCCACATGTAATAAATAAGTGGCGAACAATGGAAATCTCACGAAATTAATAGTGAGATAAGAATCCCCTTACCATGTGTTCGACTTGAATGGTTTATTCTTTAATCTCTTGAATAATAAGATAAAGTTAATTTATAATTTCTTAATAAAATTATTCAAGTTTATTTTTCCTTTTATATCACTTATTACCATATTATAAACATTTTTCAATCATTTAAGTGAATAACGGTCGTTTTGTCAATATTTGGTACATGAGTCCAAAATGAACTTCTTATAAATACAGTTGTTTATTTGGTCAAATTTTCATTATCTACAGAATGATATTAATGATTTAGATATCATATATATCATATATATCCAGTATATTTATTTATTTATAATTATTACATAACATTTGAAGATAATAAATGAAATGCATCATTCATGGAGACGGTAATCCGTACATACGCATGAACGCTACTTTAATTTTTATTTCTTATTTAATGTAATGAAAACTTAATGATAAATAGGTATATTATAATTAAAGTATAAAATCATATGATATATATGTTACATAATTTCATTAATTCAATCCTTTATGCATTCCATGTATGTCATGAAAGAATCATATCACCTTGAGAGGGCGGTAGTTCGCATTTCCTCAAATGAAATTATCGTATTTACACATATTGGAAAACATAAAGGTATGTTTGTACATAAAATTTACATAGGAATAGAGAAAAAAATAAACATAATATATATCATATATAAATACAGTGCCATCATAATGGACACCATGAGAGTTGGTAGGAGTAGATTGAACAATCATCATTTCGTCAGGTAGTTGTTCGCTGTCCACAGAAACAGTGTGTTCTTTACCCATTAGATGGAGGTGTGTCTAAGTATAGTAGTGTACTTGTGATCCCTATCATAAAAAAAACTAGTAAATTTATTATACTAGTTTTTTTATAAAATAATGAATTAGAAAGAGTTAATGGGGTTGGAGAAGTAAAATAAAACAAAAGAACTTAAGAGAAGGTGTTACCTTTAAATCGGGTATCTCCTTTTGGTTTGAAACAAATGGTTTACATGAATTGCCTTATGCCTAGGGTAAGACTTCTAGGAGGAGTATATGGATTTATAGAGATTAATTGGGTATACGGTGGATGAGACAAGGGGCTTGAGAAGTGTAAGGAATGTATAAGAAGTGAGGTCTTTTTATAAGGGGGTGGAGGGGCTCTTTAAGAATGATTAAAAATATTATTTTATTATAAAATGATTTTTGGTTTTTAGTGGAACAAAACTTATTAAAGTATAATATAAGTTGAATCATATTATAAATAAAATCATCCTATAATAATAGTACAAGTTTTTGATATTTTTTAATCAATATAATCTTATTTATTTAAATCATTCATTAATGAGGTAAACACTACACCATTATTGTGTCAAAAATAATTTTATATATTTGATGTATAAAAATTATAAAAAATACCATGATGTAGAAAATATTTTTATACTTCAAATTAATATTTATATCTGAGGAGATAACTTATATAACCCTATGTAAAAATTGATTTACAAAAAGATAAATGTTTATGTCATTTTTGTCTTTACATAAAATTAATTAATATAAAGTGTCATTATCAATCTAAAGTGGATCCATGGGGTCCCAAAATCGACCCAAGAATGCCCATTGTCGGAAATGTACTAACCAATAGGATTATTACACATGTTAGGGTAATTTCATATAATAATAATAATATTTTTTTACCCTTATTTACCATATTTACCCTTTAACCATGGTAAATTAAATTTTTACTCAAGTAAATATACATATTGTCTAAAAATAAAAGTTACCTATTTTAACAATTTGAACCTCCTGGTTCCAAATATATAATCCATTTTTACAAATTCAAAACACATAAGTGGGAGAAATTAAATTAAAATTAATTCCTGCTGTCAAAACAAAAAGTGTTTTTTTTAATAATAACTATCAAAAGATTGACACTTATTTATGTACAATTTCAAAGTAAAATTACTTCTAATGACCAAAATTGGGTTAAATGAAAAAAAATATAATTATAATACAAAATATTTTAAAAAAATAATCAAAAGTTATAAATATATTAGATTAAAATATTGTTTTGAATTAAAATACAATATTTTTTACTATTCTTTAAAAATGAATTTTATCCGAAAATACAAAACATTTACCCAAAGTAAATTTGAATGTACTGATTATAAAGAATAATTTAATATGTCAAACAGAACATATAAAAGTGACCAAAACTATATTTAATGTGGATTCACTATCAAATGGTGGTAAATTGACCTTTTAATGAATATTATAGTATTTATGGTTAAAATCATATTGTTTCTTATTTTAAGCCTCTAACATTTGTTGGATAAATTTTAAAAACATTTAACAAACATATTTAATCCTAATATGGTAATTTTTTTCATTCCCACCAATACAAGGGCTATGCATTAACTACCATTTAAAATAATAATATTATAGTAATATTTTTTTGTATAACTCAACATTGTGTGCAATGTAAGTTTTCATTGAAAATTGTTGTTTCATATCAGGTATGCCATCGAAAATAGAATACTCATTAAGGTAAAATTAATATTTAATTAAAAAAATTTAATATATATAAATAATTTATATTCTTTATTTACCTGGGATGTTACAGTTAGTGTCTATATCTATAATCTATTTCAACTGTTAGATAGAGTAAGAGCATCAGACTATGTGGTCTTACTATAACTTCCATTTTATTTAATATATTTTCAACATATATAGGTTGGGTGACCAAATCATGTTTAAGATAATTTAAATTTATTAATATTAAAAGTAATAATATTATTAATAATAATATTATTATTTATAATTATAGTAATCATTTTTTGTTCATTCAATGGGATTGAAACGTGATTAAAAAATATTCCCTATAAGATATGAACCAAACTAAAGAACCTTAACCGTTAATAACTGTAATGTTCCTAAAAAATAATATAAAAAAATGTATTGTAATACATGGGTTGTTAATCATCATGGATAAAACACATCCATTAAATGTGAAAAAATCAATAGGGGTTAATAAATAAAAAATAAAAAATTATTCATGACTAGAAAATTAAATAGATAATCTTCAACCATGAGTAACACTAATAAACAAAAAACATATAATTAGGAAGATCACAATGATAGGATAAACCATTCAAAAAATCTATAATAGGGAATAAGAAATATTCCTTGAAAAATGAGTGCAATGAAAAAATGATAGGAATAAAATTATGTCATTTTTAATATGGTTATTAAAAATATTTTCATTACAAAAATTATGATTGAAAAAATGGTCATTGGTAATATATCTAATAGTTATACTATACTCATGTATTTTTAATTAATGAAATTAAAATAATATAACTCGTAAAGAAATAAATCTTTGTTATTAAATAAAGAAATATATATATATATATGGTTTATGTCAAAATATTCACATAATTAATATTAAAATATTATATGATATAACTATAATAATTTAAATAAATATTTTAATATTAATGGACTCATAACATTAAATTTTAGAATATGAATTATTAATGGATAAAACAAATTTAGTATAAAATACATATTTCTTTTCAAATAAATCCTTTTTAAGTATTGTTTATTTTATCCTAGCAGTTTAAATTGAAAAATATAAAATATTATTATATATTAAATAACATATTAAAATCTTCTAAATTTAAAATTGATAAGAAATAAAATAATATCAATTAATGTTTATAAAATTCATTTTTTAATAAAAGAAATTCTTCTTTATATTTGTTATTTTAATTTAAAAAATTATTTTATAAATTATCAATTATGAATTAGATAAAACTAAATTATTTTTTGGATTTCAAATGTTGTAATTAATTTATCAGGATATTTTGGGTTTCTTCTAAAAAAATGATTTTTTGGGTATAATAAAAAATATTGTTACTATAAATAAAAACAATTTAATGAAATTATTAGTATGTAATTATGACCTATAAATTACTAAAACCATTATATAAGACAAAAAAAGTATTTAATAAATTAAATTATTAAATTATTATTTTATTTTTTATTTTATAAACACATTTTTTAAATTTTATAATTTAGGATACATTTTTTTAAAAAAAATATTTCAAATAAATTATATATTTGCTATTTAAATTATTTTTAATCAATTGTAAAAATTTAATAAACTATGGATTTCATATTCTGAATTATTAGCTTCAAATAATTAAATTATGTCCATTTATTTTTGAGAATAAACGATATATTACATAGGTAAAAAAAATTACCGTGGTGAAAAAAATGGTTTAAATGAGTAAACTAAGAGGTAAAGTGTCTGAATTGTTTAAAACACACGTTACATGAGTAGTCGAGGTGTATATGAACTTTATATATCCACTAATATATTATTTATCTTTTTTTCTTTCATTGAGAGTGAATTCAAATTATTGAATCATTTTATATATTTACAAAAAAATCTCATTTTCGCTTACATAAGGGGCACTCATATCCTCACATCCCCTCACAAGAAATCAAATAATGTTCAGACAATAATCTTAAAAATGAATAAATTAAACTTTTATACACCATAATTATGTTTTTATCTTATCAAAATATCATCCCAAAAGGTATAATCCCCATTGAAAAGTATATAATCTAACAAATGAGGTATAACATCCTAACCTATCGTTATATTTTATATTTATTTATGTGATTTTCCACCCCTAATTAAATTTAAAAATATTAAAATGATATAATATGTATCATTTTTATACTTCAATTTTATCATAATAATGGTACAATAATCAACCACCCTCAATTTTTTCAATTATGAGAAACGATAACGTGAATCATGCATTATGCAAACCACCGCCTACATGATGCAAGATGTTTCATTTTCATTCACCAACATACACGGATGTTAATAATAGATAATTTAATATAAAATTATTATAGTTATCAAATATTTTATATTCATAAATTATAAAAAAAATTAAAACTTTTCCAATTCTATGGAAAATGAAATCATCATCCATGCAATGTGTGGACTACTGCCTCCTTAAACAATGGGGTTCTATTTTTAATTTCATCATTGAATTAAATGGATGTTTATGATAATTTTTTTGAAGGATAAGTATGAAATTTTTGATATGATTATTGTTTTTTTGTTAAATTTTAGATACTGTTAATGATAAGACCAACAAATGATTATCATTAATTCAATCGTTTAAAACAAGCGAACAAATAGGAAAACTTTTAATTAAAATTATGTAATATTTTTATATCGATTAATAATTCTTTTTTACTTTATAATTATAATTAATCACACTAATAATCTCTAAATTATATCATTATACTACTTTGGTATGGATATTTTAACTAAATCACCTCATAAACATCGATTAATAATGGTATGTTCATGTTTGGTTATGTTTGACCACCTATTTGAAAATGCAATGAAAGTATATCCTGGAAGATTATGGAAAATTAATTTATATTTTTAAAAAATATAAACATGTAAATATTTTTTTCCTGGGATGAATACATCAATATTTAACTCATTTATTACGAAAACACCCTTTGTAGGATTAAATTAGTGAAAATGTTCATTATCGATTTTATCAAAATGGATAATAAAAATGTAATAATGTGAAACAATATAAACATAATAAATAAGTATAATTAATATATTAAAAAAAATTAAAAATGAAGAAATGATTAAATTTTGGAGAAGAATCAATAACAACATTTTTTTACAAAACCAGTTCAACACTATCAAGTTTACCCATACCGAACATCGAAATAGGTATGAATTAACTAATGTAATTGTACCAAAAAATTATATATTAAGATTATAATTGTTTATGTATATTAAAAATGTTATGAAATAAATGATTATTATATTTTTTATTTAATAGATCTTAGAGTGCATTTGACTAAGCAGGGAAACAAGGTAAGAGTTTCTTTATCTCATTTTTATCTCCATGGGAAATGTTTTGAAATTTGTGCCATAATTTACATTATATGTTGTAATCCCTAAAATATTTATTTCAAATATGAAATTATTTTCTATCTCATGATAATATAATGGTCATTTCCTGATCTCCCTCTTAATAACATTTGATTCTTACATTACTAATTCTGTAAGGGTTTCATTGAATCAATTTCTGATTCATTAGTTTATAGTATTTATTAGATAAACATAATTTTCAAGATTTTATTTATCGTAAAAATACATTATTTTATTCTATATTTCCTTTTAATATTAGGGGAAATTACTTATGATCAGAATTAACCACATCTTTTATAAAAAAATTGCAGAATTAAAAGTATAAGGTTTGTTAGAATAACACCTATTTTTGCTAATGAAACTTTTCATCCATTCCCATATTTTCCTTCTAACCAATTTTATTCTCTATATATGGAAAGATAATATGGATAATTTTATATTATTCTTATAGTTAAACTTACCCCCTTCAAAAAATAAAAATCAAATAATATTTTAACAATTTTTTGTTTCAAATAATGGTATTTAAAAATATTCCATAATTAAAGGTTTTCTATTATTTCCAAATAAAATGTTTTAGCTTCTAATCCTCATTTTTTATCACTATTATATATATAAAAGTATATATTATAGTAGTATTTTTCAAAATAAAACGTTTTCAGTTTTTTCACTTCACCATTTAGAAAATTACTTTTATAGGTGACCCATGACTTTTTCTTTTTATGGAAATATTTAAGATGTTTCTGAAGTCTCTTTTTTTGTTTTATTTAATGTGAACTCTTATTTTCAGTAACTATGTCCTTTTATTTGAATATTTACTTAAATTATTTCATGGTTACTAAAATAAATTAAACTTCTTCTAGTTTTTTAAAATATTTCTTTTAAAGTGGTTTCAAAACATCATGGATATTTCTTATTTCCAAAGTGGATTTTCTAAAATTCTTAAAAAGTGTTTTACACGAATACCATTTTCCTTTGAAACATCTATTTGAAGAACCAAGGATATTATTTAAATACTAACATCCATATTATTTATTTTTTTGGGTTGTTAATTGACCTATTCTATCAAAGACATAACAAATTTTTAAAGTGATATTTTTTTTCTATCTTATGATTTTATATGTTCCTGTTATGTGACAATTTTATTAAACACTTTTCATTATGTGTTCATTAATATATATTTATGATTGATTTTATGTGTCACATATATGTATGGATGATTATGTGTGTGGTCCTGTATTGGCCTCCAATGCAATGGTTTCAGTTTATTTTTCATTAGATAGATAATTGGGGACATAATGAGTTTATTCCTACAAGCATGGGCATGATGGGTTTACTTACATTTTTAGGCATAAACACGATGAGTTTTATCACATAGACATAAAAATTATGTGTTTTTAGAAAATGTTTTTACTATGCCACTAGTTGTGTAAAATTGATAAGTTTTTTCCCATGATATTCTACACTTTTATTATTATACTTATGGATAGGTTATTCACTCATGTATCTTGTTTATTTACTCATATTTCCAGGGTCTTTAATTAATGAGTTATGTAATACGAATCCTTTTTCCATGATCTATGAACTAATATTTTGTTGTTATAATTTTTTATGTATTTTTGTTATACCCATATAGTCACCATATGATATCTTATGATCTTTAATTATAACCTCTTATGTTTACATTTACTGGTCATTTTAATTCTCCCCATTATTCTATTTCCACTTCCACAGGTTATGAAGAATTGAAATATGTAAGATGTTTTTAGAAATGTATCTTATGAAAATATTTTTTGGGAGACATTAGAAACATTTCATGGATTAGGTAGTTGTTTATACCGTGGGAAAATTTCTATGAGTTTTGATAATTAATGTTTTGTTATAATTCTCAAAAGATATAGACCTAAAAAATATTGGAATTGTATTTTAATGGGATATTTGGTTTAATTAATGTAATTACCATATTATTAGGTCTAGGGAATCATAATTGGTATCATTTTAGGGTTTAGATAACTTTGTATAATAGGATTTTATCAGTTAAAGATAATTTTAGAGTTTGAAATTTCATTAAAGTTTGATAATCATTTTTTATCCTAATTTTAAAGGTATAAATAACTATTTAGATTAATTTATGTAATATCTAATATTTTTTTATTATGATAAGATAATATCAGTAAAAAGCCTAGAAAATAGTCTAAGGGACATGTCTAAGTATATGGTACCACAATAAAACTTTATTAAAGTAGAGGTTGTGTGGTTTCACTATAACATACATCCTGGTCTGGATTTTGGAAATTGGATATTAGATCAGACATAATTTTACCGAGGGGTAACAACCCTGAACATGGAATGTTGGTAATTAACTCAACCGTGACTTGGTTCACAATAAAGAGGACTAACATTACACCATACTAGACACTCCATGATGATATTCATTGGTTAATCGTATTCTCTTTATAAACCATTATAATGTTTTTCCAAATTACACTCAGATACTTGAATTAAAAGTATGAGATAATGAAATGAAAAGTAACCTAGGAAGAACCAAGAGAGTCATAGGATTAACTAAGTATGACACCGTTCAAATAAAAGTATTATTGGTTGAAATGTATTCAATAACATTGAAAAGTCAATTTTTGAAAATGTTCTATTTTTGGGAATAAATAATAAAGAACAAATGATTGAGTTATAGATAATTATTTTGATTAATACAAGATCAAAGTTGACATAGTAATGGTGTAACACCCCAAACTTCCATGATATGTTTCCCTTTTAATAATATAATAGCTTGCATTATATGCAACTTCGAGATTCTAACACACCGCGACCAATCAATGTAGCCCTTAGGAATTGTAATACCAACTTTTTGAAATTTAATAAATTTTATCTTTCAAAATGGACTTCATTTTTGGATTTGAAATATCAAAATTAGCTTAGGGTGATTCACTACGGGAAAAAGGGCTTTTTGCGACGGGCCTTTTGTGACAGGAATAAACCCCGTCGCAAAAGGTCCGTCCAAGAGGTTATTAGCGACAGGTCGTTACGCCCATCGCAAATAACCAACTATTTGCGACGGGATTTCATCTCCTATCGCAAATAGTTTGGCACAGATAGCGCGCCAAACCGCACGAAGGTTATTTGCGAAGGTGGGATCCCACCGTCGTAAATAGTTATGTATTTGCGACGGGGCCCATCGCAAATAACCAGCAGCGGTTTATAGCTTTTTTTGATGAGACACCTTTTGCGATGGGCCCCATCAAAAATAACGGGCGTTGGTTTATAGCCTTTTGCGATGAGATGTCGTCCCGTCGCAAAAGGTGTGTTGGCAGAGACTATTTGTGATGGGTCCCATCGCAAATAACTTTTTAACCGCTAACAGTAATTAATGCGGGCGTAGGTATTTGAGACGGGTCTCGTCGCAAAAGATACTATTTGCGATGGGATACCCGTCACAAATAATCCCGTCGCAAATAATCTAACCTATATATACATCCGTCGGTTTTCCCTCTCATTCCTCTCAAATTTTAGATCATGTTTCTCTCTAAACACATATTTTAGAGAGAGAATTTTTTATGTTTATCTTTTTTGTTGACGAAGAAGTTATGAAGCCGTCTGCATCAATAGAAAATCAGTCTTAAAGGTATTTTTTTAATTTATTATTTATTTCATTTTTTATGTTAATTTATTTTATTGTTGATTAGTTTTAATTAAATTAAATTTAAATTGTTTTGTCATTAATATTTATTTTTACTAATAAATTGAAATTTTTAGTTTTAATTTTTAATAATTAGTAGTAATTATTAATTATTAACAATAATTAGTAATATAGATAATTAATTTGTAGTAATTATTAATTATTGGTAATAAATATCAATATATAGTAATAAATAATAATAATTAGTCATAATTAGGAATAATTAATAATAATTAGGAATAATTAGGAATAAATATTAATAATTACTAATAATTAGGAATAATTAGCAATAATTAGTAATAATTAGTAATAAATAGCAATAAATAGAAATAATTAATAATAATTAGTAATAAATTGTAATAATTAGTAATAAATACTAATAATTAATAATAATTAGCAATAAATACTAATAATTAAGAATAATTAGCAATAATTAGCAATAATTAGCAATAATTAGAAATAAATATCAATAATTAGTAATACTTATTAATAATTAGTAATAATTAGCAATAATTAGGAATAATTAGCAATAATTAAGAATAATTAGCAATAATTAGCAATAATTAGGAATAATTAGCAATAATTTGCAATAAATAGCAATAATTAGTTATAAATAACAATAAATAGTAAAAAATAGGAATAAATAGTAATAAATATGAATAATTAGGAATAATTAGGATTAATTAATAATAATTCAGAATAATTAAAATTAATTAGTAATAAATTGTAATATTTAGTATTAAATTGTAATAATTAGTAATAAATTGTAATAATTAGTAATAAATACTAATAATTATTAATAATTACTAATAAATACTAATAATTAGCAATAATTATCAATAATTAGGAATAATTAGAAATAATTATCAATAAATTGAAATAAATAGCAATAATTAGCAAAAAATAGCAATAATTAGTTATAAATAGAAATAAATGTTAATAAATAGGAATAATTATTAATAATTAGCAATAATTAGTAATAATTAGGAATAATTAGTAATAATTAGGAATAATTAGTAATAATTAGGAATAATTACTTATAATTAGTAATACCTACTAATAATTAGTAATAATTAGCAATAATTAAGAATAATTAGGAATAATTATGAATAATTAGCAATAATTAGGAATAATTAGAAATAATTAGTAATAATTAGCAATAATTAGCAGTAATTAGCAATAATTAGCAATAATTAATAATAATTAGTAACAACTTGTAATAATTAGTAATAAATTGTAATAATTAGTAATAAATTGTAATAATTAGAAATAAATACTAATAATTAGTAATAAATACTAATAATTAGTAATAACTACTAATAAATACTAATAATTAGCAATAAATACTAATAATTAGCAATAAATACCAATAATTAGGAATAATTAGCAATAGTTAGAAATAATTTGCAATAGTAAGAAATAAACAGTAATAATTTGCAATAATTAACAATTATTAGAAATAAATAGAAATAAATAGCAATAATTAGCAATAATTATGAATAATTAGCAATAATTAGCAATAATTAGCAATAATTAGTAATAAATTGCAATGATTAGTAATAAATAGCAATAAATAAGACTAATTAGTAATAATTAGGAACAACTAGTAATAATTAGTAATAATAAGTAATAAATATGAATAATTAGTAATAATTAGAAATAAATACTAATAATTAGGAATAAATACTAATAATTAGTAATAATTAGCAATAATTAGGAATAATTAGAAATAATTAAGAATAATTAGAAATAATTAGGAATAATTAGAAATAATTATTAATAATTAGCTATAATTAGTAATAATTACTAATAAATACTCATAATTAGGAATAATTAACAATAATTTGAAATAAATACGAATAATTAGCAATAATTAGGAATAATTAGCAATAATTAGCAATAATTAGCCATAATTAGTAATAATTAGCTATAATTAGTAATAATTACTAATAAATACTAATAATTAGGAATAATAACTAATAAATACTAATAATTAAGAATAATTAGCAATAATTAGAAATAATTAGGAATAATTAGAAATAATTAGCAATAATTACCAATAATTAGCAATAATTTCAAATAATTAGCAATAAATATGAATAAATTGTAATAATTACTAATACTTAGGAATAATTAGGAATAATTAGAACTAATTAGCAATAATTAGGACTAAATAGCAATAATTAGGAATAATTAGCAATAATTAGAAATAATTTGCAATAATTAGGAATAATTAGTAATAAAAAGGAATAAATAGTAATAATTAGTAACAAATTGTAATAATTATTAATAATTAGAAATAAATAGTAATAAATAGTAATAATAATTATATCTAATTAAATCTAATTAAAAAAATTATATTATCAATATTTATGAAAATGAAATATTATTATTATTAAAATAAAAAATATATAAAATATTAAAATTATCTATATTTGGAATAGGCTTTGCTCTATTCTTAACATGTTCAAAGATAAATGGGTCACTGATTGTCAGGTCATGCGCAATAAAAAGTTTGTGTCAGCCATGTCCAATGTATACTCTATAATTGTCCTTGCTTGGTTAATCACCTTGCAAGTAGCATTACAATAGGATAACTCAAGTCATTCCCTTCTCATCTATAAGAATTATCTCACATGACCCATTACATAGACCATTAATCCTTGAAAATTTAAGGGAAGGATACTAATATCCTTTCAAATTTTTAAGGAAGAATGATCTATGTAAAGGGAGTGAGATGATTATTAGAGACGAGAACGACATTACTTTGGTCATCCTATTGCAACACTACTTGCAAGGTTATCAACCATGCAAGGACAATTATAGAGTTTACATTGGACATGTCTCACACAAACGTTTTATTGAACATGACAAAATAATTGGAAACCCTTTGAGATTTGAACATGTTAAGAATAGATCAAATCCTGTTGCGAATATTGATAATTTTAATATTTTATAAATTTTTTATTATTTTAATAATATTAATATTGTTTTTTCATAAATATTGAAAATATAATTTTTGTATTAGTAATAATTATATATAATTATAATTAGTAAATGAAAACTGCTTGGATAATGAAGGGAAAATTTCTAATTATCTCCACAACGAGGATTACCAAATTTCCATTCATTATTGAACCAGTTTTCATTTTGCAAAGTATTTCTAAGTATTTTTAAATTAGTAATAATTAGCAATAAATAGTAATAAAAAGTAATAATTAGTTAGGAATAGTTAGAAATATATTTTAATAAATTTTAATAAATTCCATGAACCTGGCACAATTTCCAGTGGATTGACGACACTCTTTTTTCTCGATGACTTTTCTCCTTTCAACTCTCACCGACTCAAAATAATATGAAAAATGTGCTGCTACATAGGAATATTCAATATCGTATACATGATATTGGATATACATTCATAGGATCATATTTTTTATAATGTCTTCAGGTGGTGATAGTTGGAAGAGGATGATTCATCGACGAAAAGGGGGCTATTTTGTCCGACGACTCATTTTCTTGCAACTTTCTCACACTAAGATCACAATGAATAATCTGGTCAGAGGTATGCATATTCATTCTTGTGTAAATGGGCTGTCAGACAAAAGAGTATCCATCAATCCACTAGAAATTGTGTCGCCTTTAATTAATGGTAATTATTAAGATGTAGTAGTAATTATTTATCTTCTTTTTTCAGATATTATTTTTATAATTTCAAATTACTCAAAAGAAGTGATGATTTTATATTTTGTAGAAAAATATGGAACAAGAATTTCAATATCTTTCATTATTAGATGATTCCACTTGGATAAATCAGTGCAAAAATACAAATGGTTCTGGCTTAAATCTTGTATATATTGAGGGCATTGAAGCTTTCTTTGCATTTGCATCATTAATACCAGAATATGTTTCAGAAGGCACAATTAAGTGTCCTTGTAAAAACAGTGCTTTGAGAACATTTGAAACATTTGAAAAGGGAGGGGGCATCTCTTGCGGTTTGGTTTTCAACTAGATTTTGTATTTTGGTATCAACATGGTGAAAGCAATTCAAGAGAAGATACTAATAACCTGATTCCAGATCCATCACAATTACAAAATATAGTACATAATGTTGCAGATCCATCTGTTCAACAAACTGAAACTCACTATGATATTGATTTAACTCCTAAGTTGGGTCCATACAAATTTTATGAGTTGTTGTGGTCTGCTGAGGATGCATTATATCTTGGTTTCAAGATAAGAAAATTAGAATCAGTTGCAAAATTTTTGGATATTAAATTAGATAATGAAATGTCAAACAATTGTTTTGATTAGATATTTTCTTTGGTTAAAACACTGTTACCTGAAAAAAATCTGTTGCCTACAAATTATTACGGGAGCAAGAGGTTGGTTTGTAATCTAAGATTAGTTATCGTAAGATTGAAGCATGTGAAAATGATTTCATCTTATATTCTGGTGAAAATGAGTCATTGGACAGTTGTCCAACATGTGGACAATCGAGGTATAAATCATCTCAACCAGGGATGTTTGGATCGATTCCTGTAAAATAGTTGAGATATTTCCCCCTTACACCCAGGCTGAAACATTTATTTATGTCTCATAACATAGCGTCAATGATTTCATGGAACAAAACCAGTATTTCAACCAGTAAAAGATTGAATCATCCATCTGATGGTGATTCATGGAAACATTTTGATCGTCTGCATCCATATTTTTCTTTAGAAGCACGAAACATGGGATTGGGTCTTTCTACTGATGATTTTTGTCTGTTTGGATCTTATGGTAGTCAGTATTCATGTTGGCCTATCTTTATAACTCCGTATAATCTACCCCCATGGATGTTGATGAAGTCACCCTATATCTTTTCGACCTTATTAATCCCAGGACATCCGAAAAAGAATATTGATTTTTATTTGGAACCATTAATTGATGAGTTGAATGCATTGTGGAGTAATGGTGTTAGTACATATGATGTTGCTGTGAAAAAAAATCACATTAAAAGTTGTATTGATGTAGATGATTAGTGACTTTCTAGTGTATGACATGTTACATGGCAGGAGTACACATGGTCCGAAATCATGTCCTTACTGTATGAAATACAAAAGCAACTTATGCACTATCCAAAGAGAGTCGTTTATTATCTTGTCAGTGGATTGCATATTTGAGACTTCCAGATGGCTATGCTTCGAATTTGGGAAGATGTGTTAAGAATGGTCATATTACCGGATTAAAACGTCATGATTTTCATGTTATAATGGAAAGATATTTCCCGATTGGATTTAGAGGTTTGTTGAATTCTATGATTTGGGATTCGAAAACAGACATATCATATTTCTTTCGTGACATTTGTGCAGTGACAAATGACTACGATGCGCTAAGAAAACTGGAAGAAGATGTTGCTGAAATTATATGTAAATTGGAAAAAATCATTCCACCTGCTTTCTTTGACTCAATAGAACATCTGATATTACATTTTCCACATGAAGCTAAATGTGGAGGTCTAGTAGAATTTTGATGGATGTACTCATTCGAGATATGCATGCTGAAATTGAAGAAAAAATTATGTAACAAAGCACCAGTTGAAGGCTCAATTGCTAAAGATTATTTCCAAAAAGAAATTTCTTTTTTCTGCTCTCACAATTTTGAATCTGAATATCCCTCAAAATAAAACCGCATGGGATGGAACGAGGGAAATGTTAATGATGAAATAGAAAATCATTTATTAGTTTTTAATAAGCCAAATATTGTCTTCGGTGGTGTTCAAGAAATATGGTTTTCAGATGATGAACATCATAGAGCTCTTACATATTTTCTTCTCAATTGTGAAGAAATGACTGCATTTGTACTATGAGTGCTTCTATCACTTATTCTATAATTTCTGTTATAGTATGTAAACTTATTTTATTTGTAGTTTATATGATAATCATATCAAGAAACAAGTTCCACAAATTACAGCAGTAGCTCTTGAAGGAAGAAGACAAAAAAAAATCAATGGTTTCAAAATAACGTAACATAAATAATTGATGGTTTAATATCAATTCAGTTAACTATTTATTATATTGATAATTGTTTTAAAAAAATTTCAGGTGTCTCATCATGCTGATAAAATTGATAACCAACTTTGTATATTGAGAAACCCACTATAAAAAATGGTTAAATCTTATAATGAATATGTGGTGAATGGTTTTAGATTTTATACATGTGTATATTGGGAATAAAAAAAATAATGAACAATGGAGTTTTTTTGAGAGAATCACATCATAGATAAAATAAAGTTGACTTTTACGGCATTATGGATGAAATTATTGAGCTATATTATCCTGGACAAAATTACATAATAATGTTTAAATGACGGTGGTTGGATACTGAGAGAGGATTGTGTATTCATCCGACTCATGGAATCACTGATATTAAATGTAAAAGTCTTCTTGCAGAAAATAAACAATTTTTACTGGCTCAACAGGCACATCAAGTTTATTACGCAAAGTATTGTGATACTTCAAGAGACCTGGGTGATTGGTGGAGCATAATAAAAATGAAATCTCAGGAAAATCAATTTACTCAAACTAGAAGTGGTTCCGCTGAAGAGGAAGAAATTGAAAATTTTTAATAGATTTCTCAAAATCCATCTTTTTCACCAAGAATCATGAATATCGATGAGGACACCCCATAATTAAGGGTCCATGAGGACAAAGATGTTATTGATGTTACAAATGAAATTGAAATGACAAGGGATGATGAAAGTGAAACTCATATTGATATTGATGATGCTGAGGAGGAATATGAAGACATCGACGTCGTCAGATATGAAGATGATGATGAAGGTGAACATTGGCATAGTTAAATGCTGGTTATGATGATAACTAATATATTTATTTAAATAATAGTTATTTTCAGCTATCTGCTAAAAATAATCATTTTGTGTTTCAGATGGACTCTGGTCTATTGAGTGAGTTAGAGTAGGCTGGGATACCTTTGGATGATTGGGATGTGGGATCATCTGACCCTGAGCCTACTAGTTGTTAAGGAGGTACACGGAGGATGTGTAGTCTTGCATGAATAATGATTCTTAAACCTATCCCCGAGCGACGTCCATGTCTTGACATCGATCCACACACAAGGAGGTATGGTAACCAGGATATTTTAGTTACATTTCATTAATATATTTTTATATATACTAATTGTTTGATTATTTATTCTTTTTTCACAGTTTTGTACAAGAAGTTGTTGGACAAGGGAGCACTATCTTGCACAATTATTTTTCTCAACCATGTACTACATGGGAACAGATTCCCATTGATGTACAGCTCAACATTTACAATCATTGGCTGGTACATAAATAAGTAATATTTATTTTGAAATTTATTTTATTAATAACTTGTTATTATAATTTATTTGTAGGGTTTATGGTATCCCATCACGGATAGCATGTGTGACGCTATCCATACAGCATGGGAGGTGGCTATGCATGAGCATTTGCATCAGTTTTTGCACACATTGAAAAAGACGACCATTAAGAAAGCAGGAGCGGCAGTATTTGATGAGTCGTGTAGAGCCCACCGACCAGAGTACATTTCATATCAGGTTTGGAATGGATTATCAGAACACTAGATGGGTAGTGGATTTTAGAGGAGGTCTTCATTGGGTCATCTGAACTGGGGGAGACAGAAGGTGACGCATCGAGCTGGTAGTCGTACATTTAGTACGCATAGAGGGCATCTTGTATGTATTTTTTTAAATATTTTATATAACTTGAAATATAAATATTTTATTTGATATTCATATAAACATTTGAGCATCCTGATATTATATAGTACGATGTTTATCGGAGGATGTACAGTGATCCAGCCACCAGAGATATTAGAGGTTATCATCAGTGTTAGATTGTGGTTAGTCTTATTTTTTCAGTTTGACAATTAACTACCTATAATATTTTCAAAATTTTAATTTCAAATTGGAATTGAAGGAGTCATATGAGGCTGCAACTTCTCAAACACATGCTGAGGGTCAGGACAGGATGACTGATCTGACCAGTGCCCACCATTTCGACGAGGCGGCATGAATGCAGGCGACTCAGTATGGCATTGAGAAGGGTCGAGTAGTTGGTATCAGCTCTCATGTGACTACTGGTACATATTATGGTACTTCTGTGATGTCGGCATCCAGATCGAGATTAGCTCATGGAGAGGCATCATCTTCTGGATCACAATATCAGGAGTAGTTCTGAGCTCAGAATGACCTTAAAGAGAGTTTGCAGAAGCAATAAGAAGAAATGCGTCAGCAGCAGTAGCAAAAAGAGGAGGAGATACATCGATGGAAGTAGTAGCATCATGAGCAGATGGAGTACATGCGCCGTCTGACAAATAGTTTAGGGATGGAGTTTCCTCTACCAGCTCCTTCAGCTCCTCCACCTCCTCAAGAGGACGACCCCCCAGTGATTTGTTTTTTGTCAAAAACATTTGAATTTAATTTTTTTGTAATATGAACTATTTATAGTTCTTTCTTTTATATCGGTGTGATTATTATATAATTTAATTTTAAATATTTTATGATTTTTTTGTGAATATTGTGAATTTTAATATTTTTTTTATTTATTTAATAAAATTAATATTATTTTTCATTAATCATAATTTTATTGAATATATTTTTTCAGTATTATATTTTTGAATATTTGTTTATTTTAATAATAATAATAATTATATTAATATTTTATGATTGTTTTTATATATTGTTTTGTAAATATTGAGATTTTTAATGTATTTTTTATTATTTTAGTAATACTAAAATGAATTTTTCAATAATAATAATAATATTTTATGATTTGTTTTTTTGTGAATATTGAGAATTTTAATATTTGTTATTTTTTTATAATTTTAATAATATTAAAATTAATTTTTCAATAATCATAATTATATTATTTGTTTTTAAAAAAAAGTATTTATTATTTGCGATGAGATCTCTTGCAACAGGATCCCATCGCAAATAGTCTAAATAATTTTCTCTTAAAAAAGTATTTGCAATGAGATTAGGGGCCCGTCAAAAATAATCTAAATAAATATTTTCAAAAATCATTTGTGACGGGATTACGGGCTCGTTGCAAAATAGTATTTGTGAAGGGCCTGTCGCAAAAGAACATATATATAAATTAGTATATAATTGGAGATTTATTTGCGATGGAGAAGTTTCCCGTCGCAAAAAATATTTTTTGCGACGGGCCCATCGCAAATAATATTTTTTGCAATGGGGTTTTCTACAGTAGGATATTTGCAACGGGGCCCCGTCCCTAAAGATTATTTTCGACCGGATCCAGGCGCAAAAAACCTTTCACAAATACCTTGAATTCTAGTAGTGATTTTATGGTATTTTTCTAGAAACTTTCAATTTTTTATGAATAGTGAAAAACTAAAAGTTTTAGTTTAAAACCAAATTTTTATTTAAATATTTATTTATTTTATTTAAATATATTTTAGGCCAAAATAGATACATAATACCTATATATTTTCAATGCAATTCATTGTAGTCAGTTTATAATAATTTTAGATATATAAAATTTTTATTAAACTTTTTAACTGTCTTTTACCCACCTCCTCGGAGCATTTGCAAATTTGAATAAAACATAATTTTACTGCTTCTGTGAATTGAATTTCAAAAATACTAGAGACAATGTTGATATCAGTAAGTAAAATGTGGTTCAATAAGATAAAAATAATTTTGGGTGAATAATAACTTATGACTTTTATTTACCATGATTAAAAGTAAATAGGGTAATTAAGGGTAAAAATGATATTATTATTTCTATAACACATGTCCTAATTCTAATAGATAAGTTTAATTCGACGAAAAACAACCTTAGGAATAAAATATGATCCTTTAGGTCCATTTGGATTAGATTAGGACATTTATTATTATTTAATTCAAAGAAGAGTTAAAAGTGTTAAATTCAAATATTAATTACTAAACCATTTTTAATATAGGGTTATACAAAATATAAATTCGATTATAAATATTCATTTGAAATAAAAAAATATTTCCTACTTAATTGTATTTTATTTATATTTTTTAGACATTATATAATTTAATTTATTTATGACACAATGATGATGTAGTAATTACCAAATTAATGAAATATTAAAATATGTAATATTATAAATATCCAAATAAATGTAATTTGAGAGTTTTTATGAATTAAACTAATTTTATATATTAATATGACATTTTAGGGTTTTTTAGATGAATTTTTTTCGATGTAAAAATGCTTTTATGAATTTAGTAAAATCAAAATACCAAATAGTGTCAAAATTGACATAAAAGTGTTTTTAAAACTAATATTATATTATTAATTGATATTCTATTCCTAAAAATCTATGGTTTAGCCAAAAGACTTATATAAAGATAGGCGTGTCATTAATGAACCACTTGGGGTTATCTTGGAATTATATAGTATGTTTATTAACCATATAATATAAAAATACAAAGAGACATGATAAATGTCACACTATTTAACTAAGAGTTAAATCTAAAAGACATGGTTAATATAGTTACCCAAACCTATCAAAAACGTATTTTTTGAGTGGTTTTAGACCCATCCCTTCCTTATCCTTTAAAAAATTCATTTTGGAGCAATTAGAGACCGAAAATGATTTTATTATAAAAAAATATTTATAGTTTTTCCTAAGTTGCCCCTCACCCCTCTTATTAAAGGGAACTCCCCCTTCCCTCAAATTCACTACTTCAAAGCCATTTTTCATGGCCAAATTCTACGGAAATACCCTATAAACTGTCCTACCTTTATGCTAGAGTCCTTATTTAAGTCATAAAGACAACCTAAGAAGCCCTTTTGATCAAATCAAAAGGAAGAAACTGGATAAGAGGTAAATATTTCATCACCTCTTTCAAGTTCCTTTCTTCTTCCACTTCCTCTTTCTTTGTTGTTTCCATTATAAAATAATAACTCAAGTATATTATATATACTGTGATGTTATTATAAATATGTTACAACCATATTCATTTTTCTATCCATCCTTTGAATGACATGTCACCATACGTACATATGTACAACTTACCGTCTCCACATTGTGGTGTAATTATTATTCAATACATTATTATTTAGATAGGAATAATAATGATGTGTAATTTATTTAAATAATAAATATATCATGATAATGATTCTGTATATATTATATAACATCCAATTATATATTATTTTAATATCAAAAGAATGATATTGTCGCTTGTGCGTACGTACGGATTACCATCTCCACGCACGCGATGAGATTCCTTCCCCATCGTAATCCATTCAAGACTAATTTTCATTACATGATTAAAAATAATTTATAATGACTTAATATAATTCTGAATATGAATAAGATACATCCTATTCATAAAAAACACTACTTATGAAATAAAGCATATAAGGGAAAAAAATCAGTTAACACCTGAAATGACGATAATACTAAAATATTATTAACAAAGCAATATTAAAAGATAATATATGATATCTTATTAAAGTATATTATTCTTGTATAATTTAATAACAATTATTTCACCATTACATAGGAGGTTAACCTACTCTTGACCAAGGAAATGTACAAAGTAAGGGGTTTCTTATCTCACTTTAAATTCCGTGAGTTTGCCATTGTTCGCCACTTATTTATTAAATGTGGTGTATTATGTACTGTCATTTGATATATATTATCATGATTCACTTTATATTCATGGTATTCTGTGATTCATTTGTTTGTTCTTAAATTTTTTCCATACGACTTGATTGATTACAACAAAGTAAGGGTTTTCATCTCACTTCCTATTTCCATGAGATTCATGCCACACTGCCACTATTTCCTTTTGTGTGGTGCATGTACTGACCAATGATTGTATTCTTTTTGTAATACAGTTTAATTTATGAGTAATTAAATCTTCATTTTCTGAACCATCTTTCATAGAATATATGTTTTGTATGTTACCAAATTGGTAACGGGATCTCATAATTCAATTTCCACTCATTCGGCTTTACACATACTTCATTGATTATTTTACTCCATGATTATGTGTGGAATCACTATTTATTATTTGTGTAGTAATTTCCACTCCCCTTTATGCGGATATACTTTTTATACACATAATCACTCCGTTGATAAATTCTCAAGTCATCGATATGAACTTGATACAAGTAATTTTAACTCAATCTCCATTTATTGAGTTGAACATCAAATTCATTGGTTTTGTTTTTACAAGAATATGTGTGAATGTACTATGATTGATTTACACTGAATATCCAATAATATTGAGTGTATTTATATTTTTCACACATAATTATGTCGTTGATTTATCCTAAACCTAAGTATACGGTCTTTATAAGAGATTTCATCTCAATTTACATTCCATTGAGACTTCTTTGTTGTTATACGCCAATTCACTTTTATATGGTGTATACACTGTACTTTGAAATAGTATATCATGAATCACTTTATTCCCATGATATTATAAAGTTTAGATTACCTCAATTATTTTTTATTCAGGTTTCTCTCTTTTGGTTAGGAACTCTAACTAAAATATCATTTTAAAACGTTTTAAACATTTATTATTCTAAATATTTCTCATTAATGTCCATGTTTTTAAAATGGTTTTAAGGATTTATTTATATGGACATTAAAGTTTTAAAATTAGAATTCCTTTAAAATATTTCAATGTGGTATGGGAAACTTTGATTCAAAAATATATTTTAAACAACTTCTTAATAAGTAGTGATATTTTTAAATGTTTTCATGAAAAAGGGGGATATTTCTCTCAAATAGTTTTGATGATTATTTTAGTCTATGTCAATATCATTCATTATTATCTATTGAGCTTGATCTATTATAATAAAATCTTACATATTGTATTGAATGAGTTCTTTTGGACTGTGGATGTGCTTGTTTTAAACCATTCATGTTTTGTGGTTAAAATATTGACATTTCGTATGCTAGTTTTAATAAGAATGTTCAGATTATGTTTCAACCATTTCATATGAGGAATGAATTGGACTTAGTAAGTGACAGGTGGATCCCTCTATAGCTCCTTGATGCATCAGTAGGTCACATTAAACAAACTAGTGTCTTGGCACAAGGCCTTGACAAAATCTTATTTGTAGTCTTGGTACAAGACCTTGAATATGTGGTTATGAAATTCATACATTATGTATTACATCATTATGAAAGTGGATATTGATATTTCATGTGATTATTCGATGAGTAGAATATCTATGTGAATAAGTAAATGAAATTATTTGTTTTTATCTTTTCCATATTATGATGAAGTTCATGTTTAAAGGGATTTTTTTAGTCGTATACCTTGCCTTAAATGTTTATGATTATTTGTGAAAGTTTCTGCTATATTGTTATCCTTACTGTGAATATGAGCTCACCCCTTTCTATTTTTTATTTTTCCCATGATGCAAAGAATTATATTATGACTGACCTAAAGGGATAGTCTATGAGATCTCAGTGTTCTCTATGGAAACAATGTTTTTGTAGTTTTACATTTTATGATGTAATGTAAACCTTATGAATGTATCTAGTACTTCCAAGGCTACTAAACTAATCGGTCCTTCGAGACTTGATCTTTTGTGATCATGCCAATGATTCGTAATAATGCACTGACTCTGGAATTTTGGGGTCAGGGCGTTCCATTTGGTATCATAGGAAGTTTTGTACAAACGTTAGAAAATAGATTTAGATATACTCCGATTAGAGCACATAGCCCAAAGATAGACTTTGATGATTAGTATAGAAGAACTTACTAAAATTTTGGTATTGTATAGATTTTGTGAGTTTTCCATGAAATACATCCCTGTCTGGATACGAGCAGGTAGAGGCGGCTCTGGCACAGATGTACCTAGGGGTAAAACCCAAAAACAACTATTTGAGCTAGACTCGAACGAGAACTGGTGCACGACAACGGGCCTTGCTGCACTATTGGTTATGACACTCCCGGGGGATATGCTTAGGATAATTTACATTTTTGTTACAAACCGATTTGAAGAATTTTAATATAAGATGAGAATAAATGACCT
Source organism: Viscum album (assembly GCA_963277665.1). Classification (NCBI taxonomy): domain Eukaryota; kingdom Viridiplantae; phylum Streptophyta; class Magnoliopsida; order Santalales; family Viscaceae; genus Viscum; species Viscum album. Next base: position 1,866,703,519 of record OY728155.1, on the reverse strand, counting down.
TGGATAATTCTATGGTGTTTCATATTGAAAATATGGGGTCATGATATTCTCTAAATGATTTTATGACTAATATTACTCACACAATGCTTTCTAGTTTTACTCAATGGCCAGATTACAAAGAATTCCTAGTAACTTTGAGCATGATGTACAAGGTGGGAATGGTGGTGAAAATGGGAAACAAAAAGGAGTGTTGATAGGCGTAAAATATATCGTGTTCATGAAAAATCAGTTTTCCAAAAATATGATCAACAACATATATATTAACCAACTCCCTGACTCAACAAAGAAGAGAAATGTAATTAATGATAAGAGCTCTAGCAGTGGAGAACATGGAATAAAGAATCTTCAATTTTCATAATGCAGGAAATGTGCAAGGAGACACCCCGTAAAGTGTCTCAATGGAGCAAAGAAATGATTTATGTGTGCGAAAGAAGGGCATAAAGTAATGAATTGCTGAAGAAAAATGAATAGTACTATGGATGAAAATAGAAATGGTCCCATGAATCCATTTACAGTCATTTGTCATAAATGTATTGGACCTGACCATCACTCGAGTGAATTCCCTATTCTATAGGATATTTTCTTTGTCAAAGAATAATCTATGTCGAAATAAATGGTAGCATAACTGGTTAAATGTATTAGTGCTCTTTGTTAATGGGATTACTTTGGAATAATTTTCTCTTGTATTTGTAACCCTACAGTTTGTCATGTGAAAAAATATTTGAGGAAGAATTGTCTTTTCTCTTGTGGAAATAGTTATAAATTACTATTTGGTTTTATATGATCATTGGGTTTTAAGAAATTACAAGTAATTATATTTTGGGATGTAAATGAAAGGTATGAGATAACATTTGTGGTTAAATTATGTAATGGTTATTTTGAGGAATTTATCTCATTTTGGTAATGTTATAAAATATAGTTTTTGAAAAAGGACAACACACAGACCGTGTGACAACCCATCATGTCAGAAAAAGATGTGGGAATCGAACCCACAACTAGAGTGCGATTGGGATTTATCTCCTACCACTAGACTACGTGATGTCCCTGGTTAGTGTGACTAATTATTTTTAGCTAAATAATTTTATTGATCAATAATAAGTTGATATGGGATTTTATGTCTTATCAAATGAATACCATTAGTATAGGAAAATTATTTGGTTATTAAGTGATAAATGTTATTTTGGAAGACGTTCTCTCTGTTGGGAACACTATATGCCTAAGGAAAATAGAATACTATGGGATTTCATTTGAGGAGTAATGGTGGATTTTAATCAATGTTTTTATTATGGATTTATAGTGATTCTGGATATTTATGGATATTATTAACCTACAACAGAGAATATGTGATTAGGTTAATTACTTTTATGTATGTGACTTTAAGAGTAGTTGATGTCATTTAGAGATACAATTTAATATGGAAGACCACATAACCAAATTCTTCTATGTTTTGGGTTTCAATATTAGTTTTTATTATATTGAAGGATTTTAAGGAGAATTGTTTATTGAATGGTATTTATTTATCTTTGGGGTATTTTTGGTCTAATTTTAGAAATTATGATTAGTGTTTCTTCCTCTAATGGAATATCCTTTTGAGGGATCATCTGATCTTATACTAACCATTTTTGTTTTGATTAATATCTAAAGACAAGGTAAAAATATTGTTTATCCTTTATCGATTGTGTGATTATCTAGAAGTTGATTTTAGCTGTTCCGGTGTGACCAAGTCATCTAAAATCCGCATCATTTTAAAAATAATAATTTAGTGGTAGAAATTTATTAAAGAATGAAACTATACTTAAAAAGTAAGTATATATCTTTATGTTCATAGTCAATATCATAAATAAATTCCCCATCTTTATGAAATGTAACTTAAAACAAAAAAAATGTCTGTTTACTTTTCCTTCTGGGAAACTAATGATCGTTTATCCCATCACAAGTTTGTGTTTTTCTTGTTGTTAAATTTCTCCTGATCATGTTTTATATTAATCTCCATCAGAACTTGACACTTAGTTTACCTTCTATATCCATGTTTTCCTTCATGGAATCCTAATATGGGTTATCTCAGGTTATCTTTGTACTTTTATTTCTTTCTTTTAAAGTGATAGTTTTATTGACTCTTTTTCTGATGTCGGACTTTCAGTTATGTTCCCAAGGCCAATTTTAAAAATTGCGAGGGAAAAATTTTCAGAATGGGGGAGGAATGTTACACCCCAAGTTTCCACGATAAATTTCCCTTTAAATAATGTAACAGCTTGCATTGTAAGTATCTTCGAGATTCTAACACACCGCGACCAATCAACCTAGCCGTTGTGAATATTAATACCCAGTTTTTGAAATTTTATAAATTTTATCTTTCAAAATGGACTTCATTTTTTGTTTCGGAATATCGAAATTAGCTTAGGGTGAATTTTTGGTATTTTTCTGAAAACATTTAATTTTTGATGAATAGTGAAGAACACTGAGTTGTACTTTAAAAAAAATTATTTAAATAATTTTTTATTCTATATAAATTTATTTTAGGTCAAAATAGATACATAATCCCAATAAAAGTTCAATGAAATTAATTGGAGTCAGTTTATAATAATTTTAGATATATAAAAATTTTATTGAACTTTTTAACTGTCTTTTACCCACCTCCTAGGAGCATTTACAAATTTGAATAAAACAAACTTTTACTGCTCCTGTGAATTGAATTTCAAAAATCCAAGACACACAGTTGATATCAACAAGTAAAATATGGTTCAATAAGATAAAAATAATTTTTGGTGAAGAGTAACATTTGACATTTATTTACCACGATTAAAAGTAAATTGGATAATTAAGGGTAAAAATTATATTATTTTTACCCTAAAACATGTCCTAATTCAATTGCATAAGTTTAATTCAACCAAAAAAGACCTTATGAATAAAATATTATCCTTTATATCCACTTGGATTAGATTAGGACATTTATTATTATTTAATTCAAAGAAGAGTTAAAAGTTTTAAATTCAAAGCTTAATAAATAAACCATTTTTAATATAGGGTAATAAATAAGATAAATTATATTATAAATATTAATTATAAATCTAAAAGAATTTCCAAAATAATGGTATTTTATTTATATTTTTTATAAATTAAATAATTTAGTATATTTATGACACAATGATGATGCAGTAATTACCCAATTAATGAAATATTAAACTATTTGATATTATAAATATCCACATAAATGTAATTTGAGACTTTATATGAATTCCACTAATTTTATAGGTTAATATGAAATTTTAGGATTTGATAGATGAATTTTTTTCAAAGTAATAATACTGTTATGAATGTAGCAAAAACTAAATACCAAATAGTGTAAAAATTGACATAAAAGTGTTTTTAAAACAAATATTATATTATTAGTTGATATTATATTAATAAAAATCTATGGTTCAGAAAAATGACCTATATAATGATATTTGTGTCATTAATGAACCACTTTGGGTTCTCTTGGATGTATATAGTATGTTTATAAACCATATAATATAAAAATACAAAGAGACATGGTAAATGTCAAACTATGTAACTAAGAGTTAAATTTAAAAGATAAGGTTAATATAGTGACAAAAACCTCTCTAAAACATAATATTTGAGAGGTTTTAGACACATACCCAACTTATCCTTTAAATAATTTATTTTTGGGCCATTAGAAACCAAAAATTATTTTATTATAAAATAATATTTCTAGCTTTTCCTAAGGTTCCCCTCACCCCACTTAAAAAAGGGCACTCGCCCTTCCCTCAAATTCACATCTTGAAAGCCTTTTGTCTCTACCAAAATCTTACCAAATACCCTATAAACTATCCTCCCTTAATCATAGTTTCCTTCCTTTAGTCTGAAAGCCAACCTATGGAGCATTTTTGATCAAATCAAAAGGAAGAACCTGAAGAAGAGGTAAATATTTCATCACCTCTTTTAAGTTAATTTCTTCTTCCACTTCCACTTTCTTTGTTGTTTACACTATAAAATAATAACTCTAGTATATTATATATACCATGATGTTATTATAAATATGGTACAACCATATTAATTATTCTATCCATCCCTTGAATGACATGTCACCATACGTGCATACGTATGGCTTACCGTCTCCACATCGTGGTGTAATTGTTATTCAACACATTATTATTTGGATGGGTATAATAATGATGTGTAATTGGTTTAAATAATTAATATAACATGATAATTATTCTGTATATATGATATAACATCCAATTATATATTATTTTAATTTCAAAAGTATGATATTGTCGCTCGTGCGTATGTACGGATTACCATCTCCACGAACGCGATGGGATTCATTCCCCATCGTAATCCATTCAAGAATAATTTTCATTATATGATTAACAATAATGTTTAAAGACTTAATATCATTCTAAATATGAATAAGATACATCTTATTCATAACAAACACTAATTACGAAACAAAGCATATAAAGGAAAACGAATCAGTTAACAAATGAAATGACGATAATTCTAACATATTATTAACAAATCAATATTAAAAGATCATATATGGTATCATATTAATGTATATGATTATTTTATAATTTAATAAAAATTATTTCAACATTATACAGGAGGTTAACCTACTCTCGATGATGGAAAAGTACCACGTAAGGGGTTTCTTATCTCACTTTTAATTCCGTGAGATTTCCATTCTTCTCCACATATTTATTAAATGTGTTGTATTGTGTACTATAATTTGATATATATATATATATTATCATGATTCTCTTTATATTCATGGTATTATGTGATTCATTTGTTTGGTATTAAATTTGGGCCATACTACTCGATTGATTACAATGAAGTATGGGTTTTCATCTCACTTCCCATTTCTGTGAGATTCATGCAATACTGCCACTATTTCCTTTTGTGTGGTGTATGCACTGCCCAATGATTGTATTCTTAGTGTAATATATTTTATTTTATGTTTAATTATATCTTAATTTTATTATCCATCTTGCATGGGATGTATGTTTTTTAAGTTACCAAATTTGTAAGGGAATTTCAAATTTGAATTTCCACTCATTCGGTTTTAAGCATACTTCATTGATTATTTTACTCCATGATTAGGTATGGAATCACTATTTATTATTTGTGTAGTAATTTACACTACCCTTTATGTGGATATAACTTTCGTACAAATAATCACTCCATTGATAAATTCTCATGTCATCGATATGAACTTGATAAAAGAAATTTTAACTCAATCTCCATTTGTTGAGTTAGACACCCAATTCATTGGTGTTGTTTTTACAAGAATATGTGTGAATGTACTATGATTGATTTAGACTAAATATCCAATAATATTGAGTGTATTTATATTTTTCACACATAATTATGTCGTTTATTTATCCTTAACCTAAGGATACATTCTTTAAAAGTGATTTCATCTTAATTTACATTCCATTGAGACTTCTTTGTTGTTATATGCCAATTCACTTTTATATGGGGTATATAATGTACTTTGACATAGTATATCTTGAATACCTTTATTCCCATGATATTAAAAGTTTTTTATTACCTCAATTATCTGTATTCAAGTGTCTCTCTTTTGGTTAGGAACTCGAACTAAAATATCATTTTAAAATGTTTTAAAGATTTATTATTCTAAATCATTATCATTAATGTCCATGTTTTAAAAATGGAATTAAGAATTTATTTATATGGACATTAAAGTTTTAAAATTAAAATTCTTTCTAAATGTTTAAAAGTGGTATGGGACGCTTTGATTCAGAAATCTATTTTAAACAGCTTCTTGATAAATAATGAGACTTTTAAATGTTTTCATGAAAAAGGGGGATATTTATCTCAAATAGTTTTGATGATTATTTTCGTCTATGTCAATATAATTCATTATTATATATTGAGGTTGATCTATTATAATACAATATTTCATATTGTATTGAAGGAGTTATGTTTGACTGTGGATGTTCTATTTTTATACCATTCATGTTTTGAAGTTAAAATATCGACATTTTTTATGTTAGTTTTAATACGATTGTTCAGATTATGTTCCAACCATTTAATTTGAGGATTTCATTGGACATATTAAGTGACAGTTGGATCCTTCAATAGCTCCTCGATGCATCGGTAGGTCTTATGAGACAAACTAGTGTCTTGGCACAAGGCCTTCAAAAAATATTATTTGTAGTCTTGGCACAAGGCCTTGACTATGTGGTAATGAAAGTCTGGAATTATGCATTCTGTCATTATGAAAGTAGCTATTGATATTTCATGTGATTATTCGACTAGTAGAATATCCATGTGAATAAGGAAATGGAATTATTTTATTTTATCGTTTCCATATTATTCTGAAGTTAATGTTTAAAATGATTTTTTTTAGTCTTATACATTGCCTTAAATGTTTATGCTTATTTATAAAAGTTTCCGCTATATTGTTATCTTTACTGAGCATCTGAGATCACCCCTTTCTATGTTTTATTTTTCCCAGGATGTGAAGAAGTATATTATGACTGACCTGCATGGGATAGTCTATTGGATCTCAGTGTTGTCTATGGAAACAATGATGTTGTAGTTTTCCATTTTATGATGTAATGTAAACCTTATGAATTTATCTTGTACTTCCAAGGCTACTAATCTAATTAGTATTTAGATAATTGATCTTTTGTGATGATACTAATGATATGTAATAAATAAGTGACTCTGAGCTTCTAGGGTTGGGTTGTTACAAACAGGTTGAATGTTTTTTTGAAAAGTGAGTATTGGAAATGATTATTTATTTAATCAACAGGTGATCAAAAATATTTTTTTGGTTATATGATTTTTTGGTATAATAATAAATATTTACTTGTTTTTAACCTTATAAATCAGTGATTAGTAAATTTGAGGGTCAAAATAGAGTAATGTTTTGGGGGAATATATAATATCACATTGGTTTAATGTATTTAATATTAAAATGGTTTGGGGGTTTGTTATATAGAATATATGATCAGGTTATACAAATACTAGGGTACATGATTTTATGAATGATCAATGTTGATTGAGGAAAAATAAGTAACATTATATAACCTAATAATGTAAGGTTAATGTTATAATGGAATTCATATCCCAAATGATGAATATGTTGAGAATAACATAACCTAATTTAATTTGTTCGGGGTAATTAAAATTTCAAGGATGTGATTTTTTAAATAGAGAGGGAGTGTAACACTCAAAGATTTAGAATCCATTATTATTATTTTTATTATATTATATCTATAATTTTAAAAAACATTATTATATTCATTCTAAAGGATTGAAACATGATTATAAAATGTTTCCTGTAATATATGAACTAATATAAAGACACATTATTCATTTAAAAGTATAAATTACAATAAAAGCATATAAATATAAGTATTTTACCCCATTAGTTGTAACTCCTCATGGAAAAAATACAACCATTAAAAGTGACAAAATAAATAGGGGAAATATATAAAAATGAGTCAAATATGAATGAATAATAAATTACATGTATCGGATTCTACCATGAGGATAAATTATAGAAAAAAACATATAATGAAGAAGTCCCCTGTGAAAGGAGAAATCATTGTAAAGAATCTATAATACAGAATAATAACTATTCTATTTTAAGTGAGCGTGGAATGAATGAATGTTTTAGTAAGTCTATATATAGAAATAAAATCTAGATTTTATAAATATGTTCATTTCAAAAAATATTGTTCTAATTATGTTCATTAAATTTTTTTTGATGGTTATAAATCTAATAGGGACACTGACATTTCATATAGTTATGTATTAAATTTAATATAGTATAATTATCAGTGAAATAAAAATTTGATATTAAAATATTATATATACATATATATGCATTTTGTATAAATATTAACATCTTTAATATTGAAATATGATATGATGTATATATAAAATTCAAATAAATATTTTAATATCAACTAGTAAAATAATAAATAATCAATGGTTAAATCATATTTAGTAAAAATGTAATATTTCTTTTTTCGAAAAAACTTTTTTGATAATTATTATATATTTTATAGTAAAAGAATAAATTGAACACATTTAAAATATTATTTTATATAAACTAACGTATTAACAATTCATAAATTATAAATTTATATGAAATAATATTAATGACACTTAATGTTTTAAAACTTAATGGGTTGTTCATGTTTGACCACATACTTGAATACTGTTATGATATTTTATCATGGATGATTATGGAAATTCAATTATTCTTCTAACTTTATATAAAAATGTAAAAAAATATTTTTGTGTGTATGTAAATGATACATCAATATTTAACTCAATAATTACGAAAAATCCCTTCATTAGTGGAAAATTCCTGAAAAATATTCATTACTGAATCCTTCTTCCTATAAAAAGACTAAAGAAATAATGAAAGGAAAAATAAACTTCATGAATAAAATTAATTCATCCATTATAGAAACATTAATGAAAATCCAATGTTGAAATTTTGGATAATAATGAATGACAATACTGATAATATGAAACTAGTTCATAATGATCTTGAATACCCACACCCAACATAAAAAATAGTTAAGAACTAACTAATATAAATGTAGTGAATAATTATAAATTATGTTTATACAAATTTATGTATCCAAAAGTTTTATTTAATTAGTAATTAATATTTTTATATTTTTTATGTTGGAGAATATAGTAAATTCGACTAAGAAGGAAAATTAGGTAAGGTTTTTTTGTCTCATTTTTTACCCCAAGAGGCATGTTTTGACATTATATAAAAAAATTATATTTTATGGTGTAATAATTAAAAACAGTCATTAACATTTTAAAATATATTCCATTTAATGAGATTCTATTGTTCATTTCGTGATAAAACTATCATGATCAATTGATTATTACATTACAAAATTCTTAAGAGTTTTATTAGCTCAATTTCAATTTTATTGGGTCATAATCCTCTTATATAAATATAACATTAATTTTTTCATGGATCCTACCATTATAATAATTTATATTACATTTCCTTTCTTTATATGGTGAAATTAATTCTCATCATCAATAACCACCTATTTGATAAAAATTTCTGACGTAAAAGTGTAACTTCAGCAAGAATAACTCACATTAATACCAAAAAATATTTTCGTCAATGAATATATTTTACTTCACTATAATTTTTCCATCCCTTTTTTGGAAATATAATATGGATTCTTTTATATAATTCTAATAATTCTCAATAAACCTTTTCAAAATTTAAAATCAATTTTTTTTATACAATGTTGAGTTTTAAACAAATTTATTTCAAAATATTTTAAAATAATTGGTTTTCCAAACTTTTAAAAGAAAATATTTTATCTTCCAATCCAATTTTTTTTAACTTTTTACTTATTTCAAGGACCTATTTTTGGTTTTTCTTTTTCAAAAGTAAATTCTTTCATTGTTTTTACTTCACCTTTTATAACATAACTTTTTAAAGTTAATTATTTTTAATTTAGTATTAAAAATGTTTTCAATAGTCTCTTTTTATGTTTTCTATCATGTGAACACATATTTTCACCATCTATTTCTTTTAATATAAATCCCTCTCTCTATGTTTTCATGGATTCTAAAAGAAATTATTTTTTATCTTAGTCTTATAAAATATTTATTTGATAATTCATTCAAAACACCAATGACCTTTCTTATTTGGATTGAGTTTTTTTATAAAACACCTAAAATTTTTATACATATCTGTCATTTTACATTGATACATTTTATATTTAATTCATCGATATTCAATAAATATATCCATCCATTTTATTTCTATATATATATTTTGTAATGTAAAATATTTTATTTTCAATGTATTCATTTTTTATTTTTAAACCAATGTTTTTAGGTTCAGAGGGCTTGGAAGTCAATTTTCATAGTTACTATAGAACATGGGTGTAGTACTACCTACATGATCCATTTACATCGTAAGATTTTTCTTGTAATATAAATGTGCCGCTGGGCACAGTCTTTGAAAACAAATTACGTAAATAGATTACTGAGAGTTGTAAAATCCATTTTTACTATGTAAGATCATTTTATACCGTAATATATTCATTAAAACTATAAAATGATTGCTCTGGATTTTTAACTTAAAGTGACATGTTTTTTATGTACATATTTCAATGTGGGATTATATCATAAAAATAGGTGTACAGTGTAAAACATTTATCCCAATAAGTTTTATCCTCAGAATATGAAACTCATTATTCCTTCATTACATAGTAATCTCCCTCAAAACCTAGATTCTTCATCTAGGTGTTTTGGGTGCCTCCTCTCATTCTAGATTCCTTTATTCGGTGCTCAATCACATTGGTGGTTTCAATTCATATCCTTGGGTAATACACCATTATACTTCTTTATTTTTGTTAGATAGGTAATAACTATTGCACTAAATATTTGAATATTTTGATCTTGTGATAATGGTCTTCTCTATCCTATCTAGATCCGTTTTACATTCTTCTTCCGGGGCTTGTCCTTGTTTTTTTACAGTGAAATAGGTTTGTAGTTCTCAAGGTATGTGTTAACTAATTTCTATGTCATCCATTTGTTGTGTGAAATATGTTTTTGAAGTAAAAGAATCATTGATAGGGACTCTGTCGATGTCTTTAAATTCTTTCTGGTGTTTTTAAATCCCATCATGGGAATGTGGGACCTGATTTTGAGGAAGGTGGTTCTGTCGCTTGCCTATATTTGATGAACCTTGATTGCTATAGTCTGATAAAATTGTTTTTAAAATGAATTGGTGTGATTTATTATTCTTTATATGGAAACAGATTTGTGAGAAAAGGTGGTTGTCCCATGTTTTGGTAAAATAAATCGGTATTTGAAAATAATTGTAAAATGGGTTTATGAAATTGGGTTTAAAGAAGTAATTTAAATAAAAGGATTAGGATAATGTATCACATGGGAATACATGGATATTTAGGTGGAAGGTTTAGTAATTTCCATCATTTTTGGATACTCTCAGGGGGGTGGTACAATCAGGGAGTGTTCATATTCTCCATAGATCAAGAATCCCAGGGACATGATTGAAACTATTAGGGTGGTCACTTTATAGGTTGTTCCTATGCAACTGATATTTGATGCATATGTGTTCAGACTTGATGCATATTATTGTAGATATTTTGGTATGAGTGTTCTAGATAGCCTAAACTGTAGTGACATGTGGTTTGATTTTACCTATATTTTAGATTTTTACTATTTTGGATTTGACTTCCTACTTCGATATTTGTGACATGATTTAAAATTGATTTACCAAGTCTATTTAGAACTATAAAATAAGGGGAATGTTTTACCATGCTTTTGAAATAAAACTATTTAATGGGTTGTTGTTTTTGATTTCATTAAAGTTGACTGTTTTTAGATTATTATAAGAGTATTATGATATATAAACTAGGTAAGATCATACTAACTTATTTATACCTCACTTACACACCCATTTGATGGTGTGTAGACCTAGTTATGTATTTTGATGCATGAAAATACAAGGCAACACAATGAGGTGGTGAGGTTTTAGTCAGTTGGTCATGGGTAGCTGGTGGTGATATAGTGGGATGTTATCTTCTTATCAAATTGTGTAGATATTTCTCCATTTGGGTTTTCCATTTGTTTTCAGACTGATAACTTTGAGTTTTTTAGCTACTTTTGAGTTCTATCACTTATAAATCTTTCTTTTAGATATGGAATATATCTATTTGGTTATTATTCTACAATTTCTTTTAGCTATGTATATTTGTATTCCATTTCATCTACATTAGGTTTGGTGAAATCGTTCCCTCTTATTATGGTTTATTCTTGGGTGCTAGTCCATATCCCATGGGTATCATAAATACACTTCGGGTATGTTGCAGACTGGGATGGGTTCTAGTTTTGGGAGGGTATCCTGGGAAAGATAATAATTTTATTTAGAGAATGGATATTCTCATTATTAGGATGTTTTTATTTGTGAGAGTGGATTTTTGGGACAGGAGACGTAGGTTGCAGTGAGTGTATGGACAACTCTTTCCTTGAAAAGACTCAAGTCACCATAGTATGTTGGGATATATTTCTCATTTGTTGAGTTATTGACCCTAATAATAATTTATACTTATAGTTTTTTGGTTTTAACTAAGGTTATACTATTTTTTGTTCCAATATTTTTGATTTTCGTGTGCATTGATTTACCATTGATAAATCTTCCACAAGTTCCATAAGAGGGTTGAGTGGATACTCATCAAGGGAATCCACCTCTATATTAGAGTCTCTTTATAGATATAATTTTAAATCTCTGTTTCATTGACTAAAATATATAGAAAGGTATCAATAAAGTTTTTGAGGTACAACCAGGAGTTGGAGGATAAAGGGCTCGATATTGGGAGTTCTTAAATGAGACACCACTGTCCATTATGAGTACAAATGATCTCTAATAGGAGGATGAATGGATAGAAAAGATTGATCTAATATTCAAATTCCTCGATAAACTTGATAATAAAAATGTGATATTTTTTATTTATTTTTAGACTCAAGGGACCTAGTAAGTTGTGGGGGGATTCCATATTATAGGAAGATAAAAACATGGGCATAGACTTTAAGGGTTTCATCATCCAATTCTTCCTGCAGCATTTTTTGAGTCTCTGATGTTGGTGAATTATCTTGAGTTCCTATCTTTTACATAGGGAGAACTATCACTATTAGAATACACTAATTGATTCATAGTACAATACTATTTTTATGAGATATGTTAAATAGTGATCAACTGAAGGCTCAAAAATACTTGTAGGGTTTGAAATGATATAAATGATCAGATGTTGTTTTTCTGAATCTTTCTACCTATGTGGAGATATTATAGATGGAATTTATGATAGATATGGATAAATAAGACATGGTTGGGTCTTCATCCCCTTATCTTCCACCCAGTGGCTGCTTCATTGGTTCACATAGGAAGAAGATGAAGGGATATGGTCATCACATGGGTGGTGGAGGTAGTTTCTAGTAGTGTGCCTCTTCTACACCATTAGTTATAACTAGTAGTATGGACATTACTTCTATCATTGTGGTAATGTTAGGAACACCTTGAGTTCTTATTCCACAAGTTTGATGATATTCAATGGTTGTGGCCACTATGACCATTTAAAAATATTTTTTCAGTATATGTACAAGCCTTTCTATGGTCGAGGATTGTCATTCCCAAAAGACAATATATCATATTTAGATGATTAAAATTCAGTAAGGCACTAAAAATAGGCTTTATGAGTAAATAACTTTTGAAAAGTTGATGAGTTTATGATAGATGTTAACTCAGATTGAGTGATAGTTGTGGGTACCATTTTATTTAATCGTCTATCGTGGCTGTTTTAGTTGATATATGTTCCTTAATGTCATTTATTTATACCCATTTTTTTGGATGTGTTTAAATATAAAATATATTTAATGTACTTTTTTATTGACTTAGTGGAAAATATTTGACAACAGAATGTTCCGGGGTTCTAGTGTCCACTTGCTTTCTATTGATAGTTGATGCATAGTTAGTCTCAGATTTCCACATTCTTGATCTGGATTTGTTTGAAGTCATGATTAGGATGGATATGATTGTTTCTATCTTTTCTATGGATTATGGTTATCATATTAGTGTCACATTTCTTTCTATTGAATAGATATATTGGGTGTTTCAGGGAGAGTGGAATCTGAGGTCTGGTTAGGTAGGACCTTTCCACCCCAAGATCAAGAGTTTTTTTTTCGAATTTTATATTTGAATCTAAAAACACTTATTCTTTTTATAATCATTCCTTGGTTTTTATGGAATTTTCAATTGTATTTATATAAAACACCTCATGTATTACTCTAGAGAGGAACATAGAGATTTCAATTGACCCGGTTTTAGGTATGCAATAGATCTTGATACCTTATTATGAAATGGAATAAGTGGAAATGAAATAGATCAAAATTTAGTTGGATGAAATGATAAATAATGGTTTTGTTCACACTAGTGATTCATCCTGTGAATCCCTAGTTCTCTATTCCATGAAGTATTTTGGTTCACATTGATTGATCTTGGACTATTAGATGTTAGACAAACTGATTATTTAGAATAAGTATCCTCTGACATGTGTGGAAGATTTTTGATCACTTAAAGGGGTAAAAGTGTTTTTGAAATATCGATAGTTTTTTGGGTTATCATCAGTTCCAAGTTTCAGTGTCTAATATTTTGAAGATAGATTTTAGGAGAAGGTTTATCCATTATAAATATATTTTTATTCCATTTTTCTTAATTAATAATCTATTTATTTTAATGATTTTATGAACCAGATATTCAATCGATATCAATAAAAAGTTTTGGATGTTTTTACAGATGATATTATAGTTAACTCAACATCCAAGAAAAACCATGAACTCCATCTGCGTTTGGTTTTGGAAATAATGAGGATTAACCATTTTTATGGAAATATTTTGAAATTCTTTTTCTTGAACCAAAAACTGAAATTCTTGGGGCAATTTATTTCTGAATTGGGCCTATCAGTTGATCCTAATAAGGTGAAAGATTTATTTTCATGGGAGGATATAGAAAATTTCATTAAGGTTTTGAGTTTCCATGGTGATTCTAGATACTATTAGTGTGTTTTAAAGGATTTATCAAATTTGGAATACTTAGGAATGATATTATAAGGAATTCTGTAAATATCACATAAGATGTGAAATGTTAGTATTTATTTGATGAACTGAAATTAATTATATAACTAGATCCTATTTTTATATTACCAGACCCCATTAAGGCATACATGGTACACTAGGGTGCTTCCAGTGCATGTTTGGGTTGTGTACTTATATAGGAGGATGATTTTGTATCCTATAGCTCTCTTTAGTTTCTACTACATGAGAATAATTACCCAATACATAATTTGGGGTTTTTTCATAGTTTCGAATGTCCCTGAATGTTGACAACACAATCTCTTTAGGGAGAGGTTCATTGTATTTTATGACTATAAGAGTATGAAATATATATTTTCTAAGAAATAATTGAATCTTAAACAAATTTTATATGTAAAATTACATAAAAAATTTGACTTTGACAATGACTAAACCCCATATATGGGGAATGTCTTTAGAGACACTCTTATAAAAAATGTTCAATCAGAGGCTATTTTCAAATAGAATGTTGAATTTTACCTTATAGGTATATTCACTTGGTTGCATCTAGATGCTTAAGAAAATGTATTAGGCATGGTTATAACCAGTGTCTAGTTATAATCATATCTTATTTAGTATATTCTATTGGGATATTGGAAGGATGACGAGTTTAGAGGAAATTGATAAACCCTTTATAGCAAAGATGCCATTTTTTTGGTCTTTCACTCTAGTTGGTACTCTCTATTTCAGGGATTGATTTTTCATCCTACCTATAATAAGTAGATAAATATTCTTTTACTATAATATTTATTCTTGGTAAAATCATTTGGGAACTATGAAGAATTATTATGACATAATATGATGATTTTTATGGCTACGTACGAAGTGTGAAATTGTATATTTTGTGTCCTACTATTACACATATCCATAAATAAAGGAAGAGTATCTGAAATCTTCTGATTCTCTCTAGTATCTCTTAATACTAGTTTATAAATGGAATTTTGTGCCTATGGAACTCATTGATATAATACCAAAAACCCCCTAAGGGAAGAATGCTATCTAGGTGGTGATTTATAAGTTGTTGAAATCTACTCTTTTTAGTCTGATTAGGGACACCACTTCTATTGAAGAACACGGTAAGTTTTATGTACATGATATCATCAGGTTTCATGGGGTTCTGTCTTATATTGTTTCATATAGGGAGACTAGGATTAATACCATATTATAGAAGAGTATCTAGGGTGTTATGTGGACTTATGCCAGGTTGAGTACAACCAAACATCCAAAAATAGATGGTTAAATGGAGTGTTCTATTCAGATATTAATGTATATGCTACGTACATGTGTCTTGGATTTTAGCAGATCAAGGGATTTACTTATGGGACTGGTCAAGTTTTTATATTAATAGTGTTATAAATCATTGATTAGGATGGTTCCCTTGGAATAATTTTTTGGTCACCCAAGATGTTCACCACTTTTTTGGGTAGAGGTGGGTGACTATAACAATTCCAACTCCGAAGCCAATAAACAGGTGCTCCATGCTAGGTCCCCACCCGACCTTAGGAATACATATCCATATTCTAGTGGATTTTTACAAGTAGTGAGGATCTAATACGTCACAAGGGAAGAGTGTACCCTATTTATAAGAGTAATAGATACTAGATAGTATATAAAAAAAATAAACAACAATAAATGAACAAAAACAATGAATTAACAACCATTTCTTAATCTTGGGTACAATCCCACTATAAAATGATATATTTTCTATCTCATGACATATTGTGATATGTATAATTAAAAAACCAATCAATGTCAAACTTAAAAATACTCAAAATGGGTTTAGACACTATGTCTGGTCCTGTCATCAATATACATCTCATTCTCAATCAACCATCTATAATAAGGACCTTTCCCTTTTCCTAACATATAACCATGAAGTCCGATTAGTTACATAGTGGTTGCCCAAGAAGGGTGTGAGTAAAACTCATTAAGGCACCACCAATGGAGTTTACAAAATATCTATTCCAAAAATAAAGTCTAATCAAGTACCAAATTAAAAGGAAAGTAATCAAATTAGTAAATTGATTCCATTTTTAACCATGTTCAATTGTCAATTTTCGTCATCATTTCCATGGGTTAGGCATCCATATCATTTTCATTATGGCCTATTACAATCAACTTCTATGCATAAGGGTTTAAGTATAGCTCCCAATCACACTAGGGATAAACATAATATAAAAAATTACATCACACTTACCTTGGATCCTTGGTCCATGATGTCTTTTAAAATGAAACCATTTGGGGAATATATCCTCAATCCCCTTGCCTAACTAGAATTTTATAGGGTTGGGGTTTAGAGCTTTAGTCTAACCTGACCCATGGGTGTGGATACATAGGTCCAATATCTTAAAACATCAAGCCATGTGCAGATACATATTTATCCATTTATCATATCTTCCATATCACAAACCATACACAATCAATAAACACAACATTAACATTTCATAATTATTCAATATGTAAATCAATATCTTGCCTTAACACATAAGCACATTTACCATTTACATTACTTATATCTTTTAACCAATTTACATTTTTCATTCCATAACCTATTATACATATTTAATAATCCCTATACATTATTTCATTTAACATATTCACTAATTCACATTGTTTAACCCATTTAAGAATTTCAATTAAAAACACATAATCTATTTTTCACATTCAATTTATTTCATTTAGCCATTTCACATTATACCAATAAATCCTTTATTCCATTTCTAATGACAATAAACAACTACCATTAGTGACTCTTTATTACTCAACCATCATATCATAATATTTATCAATGGAACTAGCTCAGCAAAAATCAACACGATGCTTAAAATTGAAACTTTCAATGTTTGTTAATATTGGCACACCACATGGGTGGCCTTAACCAGTCTAATCAATATCAATTCATCCCATGTGGATCATGTTAGGTTCAATTCATCATATATCCAACCATTTTCTCAAATTTCACTAAATACATCTATTGCGAAATATGTGAAAAGAAATAACACAACCACACGTGCCAAAATCAACTTCCAGACTATGAGATATAACTTGTAAACTACGTACATTGATTCTGAAGATAAAAACTCTCTTAACCCTAGCCTTTCAGTTGGATCCAAACACAACTGGAATCCCAAATCTATGATCTAATGGAAAAAGAGTGTTTTATGGGCTAAAATGAATATGTACAACTAAATAATCCATATTCTGAAATTTAAGGAAATATTAGTGTTATAATTACCCAGATCTTTCATACTCACTTAAAGTCACTCCAAATGTCCTCGAAACGAAGGAGATAAACCCTTGAAATATTTGGCAATTTTAGTTCATCACTAGGGATGGAGGAGGAAGAATGAGGAAGAAAATATGGTGAGAATTCATAAATCTATAGGGGAAAAAGGTAAATTTACACATTTTAATAGGGAACACAGTTTAGTAACATGTATTTCCAATTCATGCGCCAACCATTTTCCAACCTCTATCTAAGATGGGTCTAAGTAAAAAAGATACATTGGTATCCCACATAGATTTACAAGTCATAAAAAAACCATGTGGAATGGCTATATCGAAGACCACATGATTTACCCCCATTCACAGTTTACTACATTGTGCACCCCTCCTCTTAGATATCATGGTATGGGTGGAAGGTTTTCAATAACTATGTGTGAAATATGAAACATGAAAAAGATGACCATATTTCCCTGCTTTTATGTCCTGAACCCTAGGGACACCCCAAGCCTCCCCAAACACCTAGTAATCATTTAATAAACCATGATTAACAAAAATATAAATAAGAAAATACCTCCATGATTTTTGGGATCGTACAACCTCCGCACATTATAATGGTTTGTCCTAGAGCCACAGTCCTTTGCATCAAAGAGATCTCGAATTAATGAAATTGTGCCAATAAGCCTACTTACCCGACTATATCTCTCATGATTCTTTCTGAAAATTACCGTATTTCAAAAAAAATGAACTAAACATATATTCTTTCCCAAAAAGACTTTTTCACTATGATCTTAAATATGAACCTGATTCTCCTCAAAAAATTTATCAAAGTCAAGATGAAAATACTCAATATTAATCACCTGATATGGGATAGGGTAACACTACTAAAGCCATGACATGCAAAAAAAATCATACAAATCACTATTGCACTGTAGGTGAGCCAATCGGTACACCACTGGTCCGATCCCCTACACAATATAAAATGGCCCCGCATACATGGGTGCCAACATAACATGTTTCCAAATGATGGGGTGCCCCAAACAGAGCGACCCCTGAAGAAACACATGATATCCCACAATAAACTCATGAGGTATGTGATGCCGATCCATAGAAGAATATTTCTTACTATGAGCTATATCCTTATCTTTCTAAATCAACTAATGTGGTTCCAATATCTTCTATAAGATACAAGGTCCTAACAAATCTTATTCCCTAGCCTCTACCCAAAACAACATAGATCAACATTGAATACCATAAAATGACTCATACAGATCCATCTAAATCATATCCTGATAACTGTGTTTTTACTAAAAATCAACAATCACCAATTGATTTTCCCATGATCCACCAAAATCTAAGGCATAAGACCTCAACACGTCCTCTAGTATGTGAATAGTATACTCTGACTTCCCATCCATCTGTGGGCGGAAATCCGTACTAAAAAATACCATGGTACCAAGAATATTAGTTAATCCTTGCTAGAAGTGTGACGTAAAATGTGGATCACAATCCAAAAAAATAGTCATTGGTTCCCCATGTAACCACAGTATCTCTTGAATGTACAATAATCCAAAATTATCTATGGTCAAAGTCTCTAAAATTTGGATGAAATAAGCCACCTTAGTCAAATGATCGACAATAACCCATATGTCATAATTATTCAAAGGAATAATCAAAATAACAACCATTAAATCCATCATAACATCACCCCATTTCCATTTTTGGAATGGGTAATGGATGTAAAAAACACTAGGCCACTGATGCTTTGTCTTCACCTGCTAATAGGTAAGGAATCACATGATGAAGCCTGAAACCTCTTTCTTCATCTCTGGCCACCAATACATCCTTCCAATATCATGATACATTTTGGAAAAACCCGGATACACCCCCAAATTCGATGCATGAAACATGTTCATCAACTCTTTCCACATACATGTAGGCAATAAAACAAAAATTACGAACATAAATGATCTCATCCTCACCAATAGTTCAATAAAAAGGTGACTCCCTAACTTTATAACTTTCCATCAAAGCCAAATAATCAGAGCCCTCATATTTACTTTCCTTGATCCAACTTAGAAGTGTGGACTCAACTACCAAGGATAAAAGGGGCATATATTCGTGGTCATGCTCCACCTCTATATGAATATAAGAAAACAAATCCATTATCATCTACTTGGAATTCGATTCTAGAACTGCATGATTCTCAGTCTTCCCACTCAAATAATATGAAAAACTACTTCCCTTTCCTAGTGTATAAACATGTTCAATATCAAAGGATTTCATGTACTCAACCCACCGTCACTACCAAAGATTTAGATCAAATTGGGAGAAGATGTATTTAATGATATTAGGACCAGTATACATAGTCATCCATTATCCCCACAAGTAATGATGCCCAAACATTAAAGCATAAACTCCAAGGCCAATTCAAGATCATTCATAGGGTAATATAATTCATGAGGCCTCGACTATCATGAACCATATGCAACACCTAATTATTCCAAATTAGCACCATATTAAATCCAACATCAGACACATCAGAAAACAATGTATACTCCTTACATGGCTCAATTAATATCATAATTGAATATGTTTTTATCCCCTTATTCAAATCATATAAATCATTCTCACATGCCCCAGACCATTCAAACTTGATTCACTTCTTGGTCAAGCCAGAGAGTGGTGCGACCAAATAGAAAAAGTAATTAATGAAGTTTTGGTAATAGCTCGCCAATCCCATAAAATTGTAAACATTAGAAACATTATTGGGATACTTCCAAGATACTACTGCCTGCAATTTCTTTGAGTCCACTGACACAGCTTCCTTCAAGATGATGTGACCCCAAAAACAAACCCTATCACACCATAAATGACCCTTGGATGGCTTGGAATATAACCTATTCTTACTTAGTGTACCCATGACAATGTCATTATGTTTGGCATGATCGTTATGAGTCTTACAGTAAACCAATATTTCATTAACACTGAAAACCATAAACTGATCTAGGTATTAGTGAAATATCTGATTCATTAGGTCCATATACTCTTCTAGTGCATTGTTCAACCTGAATGGAATAACAAAAAATCATATAATCCATACCTTCTATTGAATTCACTCTACTATATATCATATGGTATCACCTGAAAATGATAATAAATAGATATCCAATAAATTTCGGAGAACACTAAACCACCTCATATCAGATAAAGAAATCATTGATTCGAGGAAGAGGTTATCGATTCTTAACCATCATATGATTTAGATTCCAATAATCAACAAATAACCACAATAATTTTCATGTCTTATTTGAAAAAACACTTGATATACCCAAGATGATATAATAGGATCGGTAAAATCATTACTCCCACACCCCTCCATCTATGTTTTAAGATCCTGGAGTTTTTCTGGGGTCATTATATATAGAGGAATAGAAATTTGTTCTTATATCATTAGCAATTATATCACGAACATGACATCTCTATTGGTTGGGAACCCAGATAATTCCCCCAAAAATAGAACCCAAAAATATTACACCACAAAATGAATGAAAATATTCTATAATCTCACATCACTAATCATAAGACAAGCCACTTGTGGTGTGATTTTATACAACTTCTAATAAATTGGCCCTACACGTCTTACATGGACAAACCATTTACCATTATATACAAATGTTTCTTTCTTAACAGAAATGAAAGTTACCCTATAATGGTTATAGTAAATATGGGCTTGGTAAAACACTAACCAATCCACACCAAAAATTAGATCAAAACCTAGCATCTCAAGCATAAACAGCTCCTAATGAAAATAGAACCGACCAACCTAATGTGCACACCCCTTTCATTACCAGATATTTTATTCTCACACCCTAATAGTGTATCAATAAATATAA
Organism: Viscum album; assembly: GCA_963277665.1. Lineage (NCBI taxonomy): Eukaryota > Viridiplantae > Streptophyta > Magnoliopsida > Santalales > Viscaceae > Viscum > Viscum album. The sequence goes on along the minus strand of OY728155.1, from coordinate 1,866,681,710 downwards.
ACCCACACATATGTTCCACCACTAGAATCAACACAATCAAAAAATGAGAAGACATAAAATAATGTGAGTCATTATGTCAAATAATTCACTAAAAATCATGGATGTTATAAGGATTATACCTCATACATTGGATGGTCCTACCTAACCACCTCCATGTGTAGACTAAAACCATGAAGCTAACCTGTACTTATACCCTAGGTTCCAGTTTGTATCCATGGTGCTACACTACTCTACTGATATAGACATTTCATCCCTGACGTACTATGCCCACCACCTCGACCAATATGACAAGTCGAGCTCCAAGTGAATTCTTGATATGGGGAAAACACCTACATCATGCACTCAACATAAACCTTTCTCCTACATCCATGCCTAGTCATTGAGAGTTTCTACATAACCTCTGTACATGCCCCATTATTTTGAATGATCGACACTAAACTGTTGTTTACGGGTACTGACCACACCTGTATACTAGCCTAGAACACTGATATGTTTGTGTTGATGCCTTTGATTTCATTATGGTTTTCCACATTCTCCATAAATGTTTTTTTGAAATAAAAATTTAATTTTCAGTCAGAACCATCATAAGTCACACCACTGGTTCATTCAACTGGAACCAAAAACCCACTACTTAAAGCCTTTTATAAATTACCTTTTAAAATAAGGACCTAATCCATAACATATTCATACATATTTAAATTTATTTTCTTCACCATAAAATTATTATCAGGTATAAGTCCATATTAGAAATATCTCTTTATAGCAGCAACATCCCCTGCCAATGCTTTAGAAAATAATTTCATGTCTGTGAAGTGGCTAGCATAATCCATCATTGACATTTTCACCCAGGTTGACCTCATAAACATAGTATCATACTCTTGTATCAATGTATATGGATATAATGTAAGAACATGGTTCATATATTTGAGGTACAGGTTTCTTCCTTTCTCCTTTCCTTAAGTGTTTTTGAGAATATCTGGAACGTGGGAAAAATCCTAAATTTTAGAAGTACACGTCATATACTTTTTCCACCTGCCATGTACTTTTGGCTGTGTAGGGATGAGTACACGGGGTGTGTAGCCATGTCGGTGACAAAGGGTGTAGGAACCGACTACACCCCGTCTAGTGCTATTTTACACTCCATGTAGTCAGTCGGCATGCCAAAACAGTAAGGCGGTGGAGCAACCGCCAGCTGGGTGACTGTACACATTGTGTACTCAGGAGTACATGTTGTGTACTCATGTCGTTGGATGAATAGAGTGGAGGTACCGCTAGGGGATCAGTTAAATGTAGGGAGTACACGCCGTGTAATTTGTTTTTTTTTCACATAAAATGGGAAGTAGCCTCCCCTGTTCACAGGGAAGTCTTAGAACGGAAGAGGGAGCTCGGGAGGGATGACCGAAACTTTGAAGATCCACCGGGTGTTCGTCTGGAATATGATTATGCTTCGGACGATCTCTTTGGAACCACACGGGTAAGCCCTCTCTTCTCCTGGTGTGTTTCTTATCAATTATTTCCCTAGAGGGAGTTATTTAAGGTTGAATGAAAGTTTTCTTACCTCAGATCTGCGCCTTTCATGTGCATTTCTTGGATCGACGTTCATGTATAGCGCTCGGTGGCGTATAAGGTAGGTGTCTTGGTGTTTAGTTTTCCAACTGCCATGTGTTTTGTGCATTTTTGTGCCATGAATCCATGTTGGGGTGTCGTGTGGGTGAGGGCATGTCTTTTTTTAACGACCTAGAACTACATAGGTAATTGAATAAATTGTAAAAATGTTGTTTGGGATCATTTCTTGGATCTGGAATAACCCCGAGGGTGCATTCCCCTGTTTATCTATTTGGCCAGGATACCCAAGGGTATGCCTTTGAAGTAGTAATTGTAGAATTTCATTTTGAGGAATTTTTTTTTACTGCTTGTTTACCTGTTGGGCATGGCCTGGTTACCTGTTTGGACTGAGGGCATTGTTGTGATTATCCTGTGGGCACTACACTATTTAGCCTGAGGGATGTAGTTATTTCGCCTAAGGGAAACCTTTCGTTCCTGAGGTCTTGACTTCTGTGGTTGAGGGAAACCCTTTCTATGCTTGAGGGAAAATTCTGTTATGCCTGAGGACTATACCTGTAGGTTGGATTCTTCTTACCCGAGGGTAAGTTTTTGTTTGTCTGAGGACGTGGACTATTTACTTAGAAATTCACTGTGTTGATTTCTAATATTTAATGGATTAAATGAATAATAAAATGGGAATTTAATTGTTAAGTTAGTTACTTTTCAGTTCTGATTACTTTATTGCATTTTACCATTTCACACTGTTGTAGAATGCTTTTACGCAGTTGGGCATGGGCCTTTGGTGGGTGCCTACTGAGATATATTTCTCACACCCTGTTTGGGTCATGATTTTCAGCCCAAACAGATTACATTTCTACTAGTGTGGATAGGGGCAAGAGTCCCTATATAGGTACTTGACTATTACTGTGGAGTAGGAGGGCAAGGGATCGAGCCTAGGCTCGTGATGCCGCTGCCAGCTGTTTTTCTTTGTTTTGTTATACTCTACATTTTGTTGTACTTCATTGATGTATAACATGTTTTGGTTGTTTTTCTTATAACATGAGACATATAGCATCATTATTTATATAATGTTGGTTATATCCACTACTGTTGTTCATTTTAGTTGTGTATGGTTTACCGCTTCCGTTGTTCATTGTATGTTTTATTTCATTCCGTTGCGCTACACTTTTACAAATGAGGGAATAGTTTCCCCACTATCAGAACTGAGCCCTTGTTGCTAGTCGGCAGCCTCAGGAGTTTGGGGAAATGCGCTTGAGGTCACGTGGAGAACCAAGTTCGGGGCACCAGTTGTGTGGCAATCGGAACCAGGACTTTACAAAGTGGTATCAAAGGGAGGTTCTTTTCTTTGACTTGCTATTTGGAGCCGTAGTCAGGGATATGATGACCGGTAGTTGGTAATACGTTGTTCCTGGGCATAGCTAACCCATGTATAGGGGAAAGCCATTCTACCTAGTATTTTTAAATTTTACTCATTTTTTAATTTTACAGTTGATATGTTTTCACTGTTGGGTGACGCACTTGTGATTGTGCTGTTATAATTTATCTATGGATTCTATTTAGTTTCAACTCAATGAGATGAGGGTATGCCATCTCATTCATCATTTAGGCATAGGCTAGAAATTACATGCCATGCATAGTTCCATGCCATGCAGGTGCATTAGAAATTGCACGTTGTTGTGATAGTTGATGTTCTAGAAAAGCGTGCTATCATGATAGCTGTTTTAATAAATACCTACTGTATGATTGGGTATTTTGTGCGAGCCTGTTTATAGAATGGATGCCAAACTTTGGTTTTTGGGGAGTATGGGCCCCCATTTACTGGAATTTAGCGGATCATTGACTGTTTATTTTTTTATAACAAAAATAATATGTCAAACTTTTATTTTTGGGGATTATGGGCCCTCACAGGTCAGAATTTGACACTTAGGTGTTGTTTGTTGATATTTTTTGGGTTCTGGGAATGTTTCTAAGGAATACTGTCTGGAAACCAAGTATACAAGCCGTTTAGTATTTTAAACACGCCGTGTATGGCCTTCTTTTCGGGAAGAAAAATGAACTTTTTAAGTACAATTCGTGTACTCTAAGTACATGCCGTGTAGTCTCTTCCCGTTTCACAAACCGTGTGGGCGGCGAAACGGGGTAGGGAAAGACTTGGGTAAAAACACATCGTGTACCGAATGTACACGCCGTGTAGTTGTGACCCGGAGTCCGGCCGTGTAACTAACAACACAGGTCGGTGAACTCCTTCACAGAACACGCCGTGTCAATAATGTACACGCCGTGTAGTATGACTTGGGGACTCGGCTGTGTAACTATCAACACGGGCCGATGTCACCTCTCCTTGAACACATCGTGTACCTATGGGACACGCTGTGTAGTCTTGTCCATGGACAGACCATGTGGACAGAACCGTGTGGTTGGAAAATGGGGTGGTGTAGACACTGTGTGCGGGTGTAACACGCTGTGCAGTGTCAAGCTGAGTAGTCAGTCATGTCACAGACGACACTAGTAGTTGGAAATAACACCATACACACCGTGTATATAAAATACACGCCGTGTAGTTTTTGTTCAAACAGGAGCCGTGTGGCTTAGCCGTGTCGAAGGACCCGGGCAGGGGAAGGGAAGTCAAGTACACGCTGTGTATACACACCGTGTAGTCCTATTTTTAAAATCTGGAAATGCCTTCTTCCTCTTGTTCCCTTATGGTTCCTTTGTTTTTGGTCCTTGATATACTTGAATCTAAGGCATGTTTTTGACCTTATAGTGTCGTGCCGCCTAGACGATCGCACATTGTTCGCCAGGAAAGAGGAAATGATAACACTCCAGAGATAGTGGGCCATGGGCTAACAGTAGATCCTCCAGCAGAGCCAGAGGTGGCACTAGCTGCTATACCAGACACAGGCACGAAGGCGCAGTTCCGTGAATGTTTATTGCGATTTATGCAGGCCTTTCAGGGAGTACCGCCAGATGCCACATCTATAGATGACCTGAAATGAATATTCCAGTAGCAGCGTCCACCAACATTTTCATGGGATGGCAGACCACAAGCTGCGGAGTCTTGGCTGGGGTCGATGCAGAAAATTTTCAAGCATCTGGATATGCCTCCAGGGTGGAGGGTCATGCTCGTGACTTATATGTTGCGTGATTCCGCCAAGAGGTGGTGGGATGTTACCACCAAGTCAAAGAATCAAAGGCACATGGTGTGGGAGGATTTTCATGCAGTCTTCTATGACTTATTCTTTCCCGAGACACTGAGGACAGACAGATCTCGAGAGTTCATGAATCCACAGCAGGGCACTATGTCGGTGATGGACTATTCTGCTCGCTTCACTAAGCTTCAACATTTTTCACCAGTGTTGGTGGGTGATGAGACGTTAAGGGCCAGACGTTTTGAGGATGTTCTTCGTTATGACATCCGAGTGCTAGTGAATACTTTCAGGTTGCCTACTGTACATGCTATTGTAAATCAGGCGCTGATTACAGAGAGGAACCTGCGATAATCTAGTGGTGTGGGCCAGGGTGGTTCCGCACCAGTTACTGGTACTATTTCTTCTGGCAAGAGGAAGAGACAGATGGACTTCTCACAGGGCGGAAGTTCCAACCAGGTAGCATCATCAGGTGGCCCGATCTGGTTCTACCAGTGTGGTAGAGAGTGGCACAAGAGACCACAGTGTCCTTGAGACCCAATGGAGTGCTGAGATTACTAAAAGATGGGTCATCTACAATGCTTCTGTAGGGCATTTCCACCACTGACCAGTGAGAGGGGTTTTGTATAGACTCCGCATGCGGGCGCGGGACCAGTGGATTCTTAACAATCCAGAAACTGGAATACATCAGGGCGTGCAGGTAGAGATGGTGGTCATGGCTGTGGTAGCCAGACACCAGGATCTCAAAGATAGCAGGGAGGGACAACTCAGGGTAGCCAGGCTATTTCATAGGGCCAAGGCACTGGGCAGGCATATGCAGTGTAACAGACCCAGCATTAGTAGGATCCCGAACCTTCTACTATCATAGGTACTATTCTAGTAGCTTCTGTTTTATCTTTAGTACCTTTCAAATATGGGTGCTACACATATTTTAATATCTGTACCCATTGTGGAGAGCCTTGGTCTTTGTGTTTATACTTCTTCCGATATCATGATGCTAGACACTCCGTTGGGGACTAGGACGGTTGGTGTGCATCGGTGCAAGGAGTTCCCCCTTGAGGTTGGTGGGTTTCACTTAATTTGGTACCTCTATGTCTTAGATATGACCGATTATGATGTCATTCTTAGGATGGACTGGTTGGTTCCCTTTTGAGCCTTTGTAGACTGCTATCGTCGCAGGGTGCATTTCACATTACCAGAGGGAGAAGAGTTTCTATACAAGGGAGAATGAGATGTTCGGGCAAGTCGAGCTAGACCAGAGCATCGTGGGTGAGGAGGAGTCACAGCCTAGATTGTGAGCTTATATCTGGATGATCAGGGGACTTGTCAGACAAATTTTCCTCCAGCGGTTGATCATTTCAGGGATGTCTTCCCAAATGGATTTTCAGGTCTACCTCTGGAGCGTGAGGTGGATTTCTCTATTGAGATAGTTCCAAGAGCAGCACTGGTGTCCATTCCTCCTTATAGGATGGCTACACCTGAGTTGCAGGAGCTCAAAAGGTAGTTAGAGGAGTTACAGGAAAAGGGTTTTATCTGACCCAGTACCTCTCCTCGGGGTTCTCTGGTCCTTTTTATAAAGAAGTTGTACTGTACCCTCAGACTCTGTGTGGATTATCGGAAGCTGAACCAGTTGATGGTTATGAACCGATATCCCTTACTGAGGATTGATGATCGGTTTGATCAACATCATGGAGCACGAGTGTTCTCGAAGATTGACTTGAGATTAGGATATCATCAGCTGCGCGTTAGACCATCTGATATACCTCTCACAGCTTTTAGGAGCAGGTATGGTCTATACGAGTATACGGCTATGCCGTTCGGACTCACAAACGCGCTAGCAGTCTTCATGGCTTAGATGAATCGAGTGTTCCATCTATATCTTTACTCTTTTGTGGTAGTATTCGTGGACTACATTTTGGTGTAGTCTCACACTTGACATGACCATACCACCCATCTTGAGATCATATTGAGTACACTGAGAGAGCATCAGCTATATGCTGAGATCTCCAAGTGCCACTTTTGGATGAACTAGATTCACTTCCTGGGTCATATCATCTCAGAGGCCGGAGTTTCAGCAGACCCAGAGAACGTGCGAGCAGTAGTTTCCTGGTATCAGCCTAGGAACGTGTTTGAGATAAGGAGTTTCTGAGGGTTGGATGATTACTATAGACACTTCATCTAGGGCTTCTCCCGCTTAGCAGCACCGTTGATGGGTTTCACTAAGAAGTGTGTGAAGTTTGTTTGGACAGAATCTTGTGAGACAGCCTTTCTGGACCAAAAGGGAAGGTTTCCATCAGCACCAGTCATGATACTCCAAGAGCAAGGTAAGAGCTATACAGTTTACTTTGATGCATCAGGGATTGGGCTGGGAGCAGTGTTAATGCGGGGCGATTGAGTATTTGTGTACGGGTCTCGGCAGTTTAGGCCACATGAGAAGAATTACCCGACGCATGATCTGGAGTTGGCCAAAGTTGTTCATGCATTGCACTATTGGAGACATTACCTTTTGGGAGAACATTTTGTGGTGTTCACGGATCATAAAATTCTCAAGTATATCTTTACTCAACGTGACTTGAATCTGAGATATCGAAGGTGGGTTTAATACCTTCAGTACTTCGATTTTGAGCTATCCTATACAACTGGTATAGATAATGCAGTAGCTGATGCACTGAGCAAAAGACTTAGATACAGGCAGTGCATGAGGCCAGTGGTGAGTGGGAACTCATGGCTTTGTTCTCTGAGATGCATCTGGAGGTGCATGACAGTCAGGGGCAGACATATCTTTCCTCTTTAACTGTGACTTCTACCCTCCTAGATAGAGTGAAGATGAGAAATCTATCTGATTCAGAAGGCCTAGTTCTACAGGAGGCAGTGGAAAGTGAGGACCCTCCTCCTAGTGGGACAATAGGTGATGATGAGTTTTTGCGTTTCCATGGATGAGGGTGGTTTCTAGGGGATATACGTGAGGATCTGATGTGAGAGTTTCATGCTTCGGCATGGGAAGTTCATCCCGGGGTTACCAAGATGTACCGAGACTTGAGACGTCAGTACTGGTGGCCAAGTATGAAGAGAGATGTATGTGGTTATGTTACGAGATGTTCCACCTGTCAGAAGGTAAAGTTAGAGCATCAGAGACCAGCTGGACTATTACAGCAGTTACCTATTCCGGAGTGGAAATGGGATGATGTCACGATGGATTTCGTGACAGGGTTGCCGATATCACTTAGGGGCAATGATGTTGTGTGGGTTGTTGTGGACAGACTCACGAAGGTATCTCACATCTTGACGATCAAGGAGACCTTTGGTGATGACGAGCCCGGAAGGCTGTATATCTGAGAGATCGTGCTAAATCATGGGTTCCCTCGTTCTTTCATTTCAGATAGGGACGCCTGCTTTACGTCTCATCTCTGGTAGAGTTTTCAAAGGGAACTCGGTACACAGGTGATTCTGAGCACAACATACCACCCTAATACTGATGGACCGTCAGAGTGTACGATACAGGTGCTTGAGGACATGCTACGTGCATGCATCCTAGACTTTGGGGTCTCTTGGGAGAAGCATATACCCTTAGTCAAGTTCCCCTATAACAATAGATTTTAGGCGACTATTGAGATGGAACCATACGATGATTTATATGGTAGGCCATACCGGTCACCTTTGTGCTGGTTAGAGGCAGGTGAAGCAGCTTTACTGGGACCACAGCTCATGCAGGAGAAATCTGAGTAGGTCCAGTTGATTCAGAAGCGTATGGCTACCGTGCAGTCTCGTTAGAAGTCATGTGCCAATAATCGCAGAAGACCTTTGGAGTTTGTTGTCGGGGATCAGATTTTTTTTTTGTTTGGATGAGGCTGGGACACAAGCGGATTTGGAGATAGGGTAAACTTTCATTGTGGTATGTGGGGCCATTTGAGATTCTGGAGAGAGTCGGGCTGGTTACCTATTGGTTACGGTTACCATATTGGTACTGATCCATGCACGACGTCTTTCGCGTATCTCAGTTGCGTCGCTATCATTCAGACCCATCTCACATCTTTCATCCCGAGGAGGTTGAACTGGAGGCAGATGCATCCTTTGAGGATAATCTGATCCGTATCGTTGACAGGGGCATGAAGGTTCTCTGAGGCCAGTCAGTTCCTCTAGTACGGGTGTTATGGCAACATGGCCGAGTACAGGACGAGACCTAGGAGCGAGAGGCCGATGTATGTGCTCAGTGGCCGGAGTTGTTCACAGCTATATCTTCACTACCTTAGGAAGTGCAATTCGGGGATGAATTGCTATAAGGGGATAAATTTGTAAGAACACGGTTCTTATATTTGAGGTACGGGCTTCTTCCTTTCTCTTTTCCTTAATTGTTTTTGAGAATATATGGAAAGTGGGAAAAATCATAAATTTTGGAAGTACACGTCGTGTACTTTTTCCACACGCCATGTACTTTTTGCCATGTAGGGATGAGTACATGGGGCGTGTATCCATGTCGGCGACAAAGGGTGTAGGAACTGACTACACACCGTGTAATGATACTTTACACGCTGTGTAGTCAGTCGGCATGTCAAAACAGTAAGGCGGTGGAGAAACTACCAGCTGGGTGATAGTACACGTCGTGTACTCAGGAGTACATGCCGTGAACTCATGTCGATGGATAAACAGTGTGGCGGTGCCGCCTGGGGATCAGTTAAATGAAGGGAGTACACGCCATGTATTTGGAATTACACGCCATGTACTTTGTTTTTCTTTTTGCTTAAAATGGGCAGTAGCCTCCCCTGTTCACAGGGAAGGCTTAGAACGGAAGAGGGAGCTCGGAAGGGACGACCAAACCTTTGAAGATCCACTGGCTATTCATATGGAATCCGATTCTGCTTCGAATGATATCATTGTAACTGCACGGGTACACCCTCTCTTCTCCTGGAGTGTTTCTTACCAATTATTTCCCTAGTGGGAGTTATTTGAGGCTGAATGAAAGTTTTCTTACCTCAGATCTGCACTGTTCTTGGGTGTTTCTTGGATCAACATTCATGTATAGCGCTCTTTGGCATATAAGGTAGGTGGATTTGTGTTTAGTTTCCCAACTGCTGTGTGTTTTGTGCATTTTTGTGCCATGAACCCATGTTGGGGTGTCGTGTGGCTGAGGCCCTGTCTATTTTTAACAACCTAAAACTACATAGGTAATTGAATAAATTGTAAAACTACTGTTTGGGATCGTTTTGTGGATCTGGAACCACTCCGGGGGTGTGTTCCACTATTTAGTTGTTTGGCCAGGATACCCCAGGGTATGCCGTCAAATTAGTAATTGTAGATTTGCCTTGAAAGGAATTTCTTGTTACTGCTTGTTTACCTATTGGGCATGGACCGGTTACCTGTTTGGCCTAAGGGCGTTGTTGTGATTAGCATGTGGGCACTACACTGTTTATCCTGAGGGATGTAGTTATTTCTCCTCAGGGAAACCTTTCGTGCCTGAGGTCTTGACTTCTGTGCCTGAGGGTAACACTTTCTACGCCTGAGGGAAAATTATGTTACACTTGAGGGCTATACCTACGAGTTGGATTCTGCTTACCTGAGGGTATGGTTTTGTTTGTCTGAGGACATGGACTGTTTACTTAAAAATGCACTCTGGAGATTTATAATATTTGATGGATTAAATGAATAATAAAATGACAATTTAATTTTTAAGTTAGTTACTTTTTAGTTTTGCTTACTTTATTGCATTTTAGAATTTCACACTATTGTTGAATGCTTTCACGCAGTTGGGCACGAGCCATTGGTGGGTACCTACTGAGATATATTTCTCACACCCTATTTCGTTCATGCTTTTCAGCCCAAACTAATTACATTTCTGCAAGTGTGGATAGGGGAAAGAGTCCCTATATAGGTACTTGACTGTTGCTGTTGAGTAAGAGGGCATGAGACCGAGCCTAGGCTCGTGATGCCGCTGCCAGCTGTTTTGCTTTTTTTTGTTGTACTCTGCATTTGGTTGTACTTAATTGATGTATAACATGTTTTGGTTGTTTTTTTAGAACGTGAGACATGTAGAATCATTATTTATATACTGTTGGTTATATCCACTACTGTTGTTCATTTCAGTTGTGTATGGTTTACCGCTTCCGCTGTTCATTGTATGTTTTATTTCATTCCGCTGCGCTACACTTTTACAAATTAGGGCATAGTTTCCCCACTATCAGACCTGAGCCCTCACTGCTAGTCGGCAGCCTCTGGAATTTGGGGAAATGCGCTTGAGGTCACGTGGTGAACCGAGTTCAGGGCAACCGTTGTGTGGCAACTGGAACTGGGACATTACAAAGTGGTATCAAAGGGAGGTTCTTTTCTTTGACTTACTATTTGGAGCCGTAGTCCGGGATATGACGATCAGTAGTTGGTAATAAGTTGTGCCTGGGCATAGCTAACCCGTGTACAGCGGAAAGCCAGTATACATCGTATTTTGCAATTTTACTGATTTTGCAATTTTACAGTTGATATGTTTTCACCGTTGGGTGACGCACTTGTGATTGTGCTGTTATAATTTATCTATGGATTCTATTTAGTTGAAACCCGATGAGATGAGGGTATGCCATCTCATGCATTGTTTAGGTACAAGATAGAAATCACATGCCATGAATAGTTCCATGCCATGTAGGTGGATTAGAAATGGCATGTTGTTGTGATAGTTCATGTGCTAGAAAAGCGTGCTATCATGATAGCTGTTTTAATAAATACCTACTATATGATAGGGTATTTTTTGCGAGCCTGTTTATAGAATGGACGCCAAACATTGGTTTTTGTGGAGTATGGGCCCCTATTTACCGGAATTTGGTGGATCATTGACTGTTTATTTTGTTATAAAAAAAATAAGATGTCAAACTTTGATTTGTAGGGATTACGGGCCCTCACGGGTCAAAATTTGACACTTAGGTGTTGTTTTTAGATATGTTCTGGGTTATGGGGAAGTTTCTAAGGCATAATGTCTGGAAACCCAGTATACACGCTGTGTAGTATTTTAAACACGCCGTGTATAGCCTTCTGTGCAGGAAGAAAAATGAACTTTTTAAGTACACGCCGTGTACTCTACGTAAACACCGTGTAGTATCTTCCCGTGTCACAAACCATGTGGTCGGCGACACGGGGTAGGGAAATACTTGGGAAAAAACACACCGTGTACCGAATGTACACGCCGTGTAGTTGTGACCCAGAGTCCGACCGTGTAACTAACATCACAGGTCGGTGAACTCCTTCACAGAACATGTCGTGTCAATAATGTACATGTTGTGTAGTATGACTTGGGGACTCGGATGTGTAACTATCAACACGGGACGATGTCACCTCTCCTTGAACACACCATGTACCTATGGGACACACCATGTAGTCTTGTCCAAGGACAGACCGTGTGGACAGAACCGTGTGGTTGGGAAATGGGGTGGTGTACACGCTGTGTGCGGGTGTAACATGCCGTGTAGTGTCAAGCTGAGTAGTCAGTCGTGTCACAGAGGACACAGGTAGTTGGAAATAACACCATACACGCCGTGTATATAAAATACATGACGTGTAGTTTTTGTTCAAATGGGAGCCGTGTCGAAGGACCCAGGCAGGGGATGGGAAGTCAAGTACACGCTGTGTAGTCATTATACATTCCGTGTAGTCTTGTTTTTCAAATCTTGAAATGCCTTCTTCCTCTTGTTCCCTTATGGTTCCTTCATTTTAGGTCCTTGATAAACTTGAATCTAAGGCATGTTTTTGACCATGTAGTGTCATGCCTCCTAGACGATCGCGCATTGTTCGCCAGGAAAGCGGCAACGAGGATACTCCAGAGATGGTGGGACATGGCCTACCAGTAGATCCTCCAGAAGAGCCAGAGGTGGCACCAGCTGCTATACCGGACATAGGCACGGAGGTGCAGTTCCGTGAAGGCTTATTGCGGTTTATGCAGACCTTTCAGGGAGTACCGTCGGCTGCCACATCTATGGCTGAGTTGACACGTATATTCCAGTAGCAGCATCCACCAACGTTTTCATGGGATGGCGGAACACAGGCTGCAGAGTCATGGCTGCGGTTGATGCAGACTATTTTCGAGCACCTGGAGATGCCTTCAGGGTGGAGGGTCATGCTCGTGAGTTACATGCTGCGTGATTCCGCCAAGAGGGGGTGGGATGTTACCACCCAGTTAGAGCATAACAAGTACATGGCGTGGGAGGATTTTCAGGCAGTCTTCTATGACTTCTTCATTCCCGAGATGCTGAGGGTAGACAGATCTCGAGAGTTCATGAATCTGCAGCAGGGCGCTATGTCGGTGATGAACTTTTCTGCTCACTTCACTGAGCTTCAGCGTTTTGCACCAGTGTTGGTGGGTGACGAGACTTTGAGGGACAGATGTTTTGAGGATGGTATTCGTTATGACATCCGAGCACTGGTGAATGTTTTTAGGTGTCCTACTGTACATGCTATTGTAAATCAGGTGCTGATTATAGAGAGGAACCTATGGGAATCTAGTGGTGTGGGCCAGGGTGGTTCCGCACCAGTTACTTGTACTATTTCTTCTGGAAAGTGGATGAGAAAGATGGACTTCTCTCAGGGCGGCACTACCAGCCATGCAGCATCATCAGGTGGCCCGATCAGGTGCTACCAGTGTGGTAGAGAGGGTCACAAGAGACCGCAGTGTCCTCGAGACCCAGTGGAGTGCCGAGATTACCGCAAGATGGGTCATCTGCAATGCTTCTATAGGGAATTTCCACCAGTGACCAGTGAGAGGGGTTCTGTACAGACTCTGCGTGCGGGAGTAGAACCAGTGGATTCTTACCAGTCTGGAAACAGGAATACGTCAGGGTGTGCAGGTAGAGATGGTGGTCGTGGTCGTGGTAGCAAGTCACCAGGATCTCAGAGACAGCAGGGCGGGACAACTCAGGGTATCTGTGTTGTGTCACAGGGCCGAGGCACTGGGCAGGCATATGCAGTGCAACAGGCCCAACATGAGCAGGATCCCGAACCTTCTACTGTCAGAGGTACTATTCTAGTAGCTTCTGTTTTATCTTCAGTACTTTTCAATATGGGTGCTACACATAGTTTAATATATGTACCCATTGTGGAGATACTTGGGATCTGTATTTATACTTATTCAGATATCATGACGCTAGACACTCCATTAGGGACTAGGACGGTTGGTGTGCGTCGGTGCGAGGAGTTCCCCCTTGAGGTTGGTGGGTTTCACCTTCTTTGGGACCTCTATGTCTTAGAGATGACCGCTTATGACGTCATTCTCGGGATGGATTGGTTGGTTCCCTTTCTATCCTTTGTAGATTTCTATCGTCGCAGGGTGTGTTTCACGTCACTAGAGGGCGAAGAGTTTCTATACAAGGGAAAATGAGATGTTCAGGAAATTCGAGCTAGACCAGAGCATCGTGGGTGAGGAGGAGTCACAGCCCAGATTGTGAGCTTATATCTAGATGATCAGGGGACTTGTCAGACAGATTTCCCTCCAGTGGTTGATCGTTTCAGGGATGTCTTCCCAAATGACTTTTTAGGTCTACCTCTAAAGCGTGAAGTGGATTTCTCTATTGAGCTAGTTCTAGGAGCAGCACCGGTGTCCATTCCTCCTTATAGGATGGCTACACCTGAGCTGCATGAGCTCAAGAGGCAGTTAGAGGATTTACAGGAAAATGGTTTTATCTGACCCAGTACCACTCCTTAGGGTTCGCCAGTCCTTTTTGAAAAGAAGGCGGATGGTACCCTCAGACTCTGTGTGTATTATCGAAAGCTGAACCAGTTGACGGTTAAAAACCGATATCTCTTACTGAGGATTGATGACCTGTTTGATCAACTTCGTGGAGCATGATTGTTCTCAAAGATTGACATGAGATCAAGATATCATCATCTACGCGTTACACCATCTAATATACCTCTCAAAGCTTTTAGGAGCAGGTATGGTCTATACGATTATACAGTTATGCCATTCGGACTCACAAACGTGCCAGTAGTCTTCATGGATTATATGAATTGAGTGTTCCATCTGTATCTTGAATCTTTTGTGATAGTATTCATGGATGAAATTTTGGTGTACTCTCACACTCGACATGACCATACCACCCATCTTGAGATCATATTGAGTACACTGAGAGACCATCATCTATATGCTAAGCTCTCCAAGTGCCACTTTTGGTTGGACCAGATTCACTTCTTGGGTCATATCATCTCAGAGGTAGGAGTTTCAGTAGACCTAGAGAAGGTGCGAGCAATAGTTTCTTGGGAGCATCCTATGAATGGGATTGAGATACGAAGTTTCTTGGGGTTGGCTGGTTACTATAGACGCTTCATCCAGGACTTCTCCCGCTTATCAGCTCCATTGACAGGTTTGACTAAGAACGGTGTGAAGTTCGTTTGGACAGAAGCTTCTGAGACAGCCTTTCCAGACCTAAAGGGAAGGTTGACATCAGCACCAGTCCTAATACTCCCAGAGCAAGGGAAGAGCTATACAGTTCACTTTGATGCATCCGGGATTGGGCTGGGAGCAGTGTTGATGCGGGGCGATCGAGTAGTTGCGTACGAGTCTCGGCAGTTGAGGACACATGAGAGGAATTACCCGACACATGATCTGGAGTTGGCCATAGTTGTTCATGCATTACGCTGTTGGAGACATTACCTTTTGGGAGAAAATTTTGTGGTGTTCATGGATCATAAAATTCTCAAGTATATATTTACTCAGTGTGACTTGAATCTGAGATAGAGAAGGTGGGTTTAATACCTTTAGTCTTTCGATTTTGAGCTTGCCTATACACCTGGTAAAGGTAATGCAGTAGCTGATGCACTGAGCAGGAAGACTCAGATACAGGCAGGTCAGGAGGCCAGTGGTGAGTGGAAAATCATGGCTTTGTTCTCTTAGATGCATCTGGAGGTGCACGACAGTCAGGGGCAGACTTATCTTTCCTCTTTAGCTATGACTTCTACCCTCCTGGATAGAGTGAGGATGAGAAAGCTATCTGATTCAGAAGGCCTAGTTCTACGGGAGGTGGTGGAAAGTGAGGACCCTCCTCTTAGTGGAACGCTAGGAGATGATGAGGTTTTGTGTTTCCATGGATGAGTGTGGGTTCCAGGGGATATAAGCAAGGATATGATGCGAGAGTTTCATGCTTCAGCATGGGCAGTTCATCCCGGGGTTACCAAGATGTATCGAGACTTGAGATGTTAGTACTGGTGGCCAGGTATGAAGAGATATGTGGGTGGTTATGTTAAGAGATGTTCCACTTGTCAGTAGGTAAAGGCAGAGCATCAGAGAGCAGCTGGACTTTTACAACAGTTACCTATTCCGGAGTGGAAATGGGATGATGTCGCGATGGATTTCATGACAAGGTTTCCAAGATCACCTAGGGGCAATGATGTTGTGTGGGTTGTTGTGGATAGACTCATGAAGGTAGCTCACTTCTTTCCGATCAAAGAGACCTTCGTTGTTGACGAGCTCGAAAGGCTGTATATCCGAGAGATCGTGCGACTTCATGGGGTCCCTCATTCTATAGTTTCAGATAGGGACGCCTACTTTACGTCTCATCTATGGTAGAGTTTTCAGAGGGCACTGGGTAAACAGGTGCTTCTGAGCACAACATACCACCCTCAGACTGATGGCCCGTCAGAGCATACGATATAGGTGCTTGAGGACATGCTGCGTGCATGCGTCCTAGACTTTGGGGGCCCTTGGGATAATCATATACCCTTAGTAGAGTTTGCCTATAACAATAGCTTTCAGGCTACTATTGAGATGGCACCATATGAAGCTTTATATGGTAGGCCATGCTGGTCACCTTTGTGCTGGTTAGAGGCAGGTGAGGCAGCTTTACTGGGACCATAGCTCATGCAGGAGAAATCTGAGTTGGTCCAGTTGATTCAGAAGCGGATGGCTACCACACAGTCTCTCCAGAAGTCATGTGCCAATCGCCACAGACGACCTTTGGAGTTCGTTGTCGGGGATCAGGTTTTCTTGTGTGTTTCGCCGAGGCTGGGACATAAGCGGATTAGGAGATAGGGTAAACTTTCATTGTGGTATGTGGGGCCATTTGAGATTCTGGAGAGAGTTGGGCTGGTTGCCTATCGGTTATGATTACCACAGCGGTACTGAGCTGTGCACGATGTCTTCCACGTATCTCAGTTGCGTCGCTATCATTCAGACCCATCTCACATCTTTCATCCCAAGGAGGTTGAGCTGGAGGCAGATGCATCCTTTGAGGAGAATCCTATCTATATCGTTGAAAGGGGAACAAATGTTCTCCGAGGATAATCAGTTCCTCTCGTACGGGTGTTATGGCAGCATGGCCGAGTATAGGATGAGACCAGGGAGCGGTAGGCCGATGTACGTGCTCAGTGGATGGATTTGTTCACGGCTATATCTTCACTACCTTAGGAAAGGAAATTTGGGGATGAGTTACTATAAGGGGAGAAATTTGTAAGAACTCGGTTCTTATATTTGAGGTACAGGCTTCTTCCTTTCTCTTTTCCTTAACTGTTTTTGAGAATATATGGAATGTGGGAAAAGTCCTAAATTTTGGAAGTACACATTGTGTATGTTTTCCACACGCCATGTACTTTTGTCCGTGTAGGGATGAGTACATGGGGCGTGTAGCCATCTTGGTGACAAAGGGTGTAGGAACTGACTACACACCGTGTAGTGATACTTTACACTCCGTGTAGTTAGTCGGCATGACAAAACAGTAAGGCAGTGGAGAAACTGCCAGCTGGGCGACAGTACACGCCGTGTACTCAGGAGTACATGTCCTGTACTCATGTCGACAGATGAACAGTGTGGCAGTGTCGCCAGGGGATCAGTTAAATGAAGGGAGTACACGCCATGTACATGGAATTACACTCCATGTACTTTTTTTGCTTAAAATGGGTAGTAGCCTCCCATGTTCACAGGGAAGGCCTAGAAAGGAAGAGAGAGCTCGAGAGGGATGGCCGAACCATTGAAGATCTGCTGGGTGTTCTTCTGGAATCTGATTCTACTTCGAATGATCTTGTTGGAACTATATGGGTAAGCCCTCTCTTCTCCTGGAGTGTTTCTTACAAATTATTTCCCTAGAGGGAGTTATTTGAGGTTGAATGAAAGTTTTCTTACCTCAGATCTGTGCTGTTCTTGGGTGTTTCTTGGATCGGCATTCTTGTATAGTAATCGTTGGCATATAAGGTAGGTGGATTAGTGTTTAGTTTTCCAACTTCCATGTGTTTGTTCGTTTTTGTGCCATGAACCCATGTTGGGGTGTCATGTGGCTGAGGTTGTGGATATTTTTAACGACCTAGAACTGCAGAGGTAATTGAATAAATTGTAAAACTGGTGTTTGGGATCATTGCTTGGATCCAGAACCACTCCGGGCGTGTGTTCCACTGTTTAGCCATTTGTCCAGGATACCCCAGGGTATGCCTTCGAATTAGTAATTGTAGAATTTCCTTGAAAGGAATTTGTTGTTACTGCTTGTTTACCTGTTGGGCATGGACCAGTTACCGGTTTGGCCTAAGGGCATTGTAGTGATTAGCCTGTGGGTACTACACTGTTTAGCCTGAGGGCTGTAGTTATTTCACCTGAGGGAAACCTTTCGTGCCTGAGGGCTTGACTTCTGTGCCTAAGGGTGAAAATTTCTATGCCTGAGGGCAAATTATGTTACACTTGAGGGCTATACCTACAGGTTGGATTATGCTTACCTGCGGGTAAGGTTTTGTTTGTCTGAGGACATGGACTGTTTACATAGAAATTCACTCTGATGATTTCTAATATTTAATAGATTAAATGAATAATAAAATGGAAATATAATTGTTAAGTTAGTTACTTTTCAGTACTTCTTACTTTATTTAATTTTACCATTTCACACTGTTGTTGAATGCTTTCACGCAGTTGGGCATGGGCCTTTGGTGGGTTCCTACTGAGATATATTTATCACACCCTGTTTGGGTCATGCTTTTTGGCCCAAATAGATTACGTTTCTATAGGTGTGGATAGGGGAAAGAGTCCCTATACAGGTACTTGACTGTTGCTGTGGAGTAGGAGGGCATGGGACCGAGCCTAGGCTTGTGATGCCGCTACCAGCTGTTTTGTTTTGTTTTGTTGTACTCTGCATTTTGTTGTACTTCATTGATGTATAACATGTTCTGGTTGTTTTTCTTAGAACTGGAGACACCACTACTGAAAATCCGGCCTTTAGCGACCGCCATTGGCGGTCGCTTAAGGCCTTTAGCAGCCGCCATTGGCGGTCGCTTAAGGCCTTTAGCAGCCGCTCAGCGACCGCCTTTGGCGGTCGCTGTTGCCTCGTCGCTAGAGGCTTTCAGCGACCACCATTGGCGGTCGCTATAGAAGGCTGACAGATCGGCCTTCAGCGACCGCCAAGCGGTCTCTAGTCTAAAAAAAAAATTTAAATTTTTTTTTATTGAATTGAATATATAAATATATATATATATAAAATATTCATATATATACTATTAAATACAATATTTTAAATATAAATATATATATATAATATATTTTAAATGTTTTAATATATATATAATATATATATAATATCAAATCATTGTGCTGGAATAATTTAAAAACCTCGATTTAAGAAATAATCTCATTTCAGGTCTTTCGGAGCACGTTTGCTCCGAATGGGACCGCCGCACGCCGTTTTGGTGTTTTATGGCGCCGGAAACGCATTTCCAGCCGCCGCTGTCAAACAGCACCTTCGAATGAGGTGACTTTTGGCCGACCATTTCACAATTCACGCCCCAGATGTTGTCGTACGGTTTCGTGGCATTCGGAGGTCGTTCAGGTGGTTTTGACCCCCCAACGCGCCATTTCAGCGCGCGTCGCGCTGCTGAAAAGGACACAATCGGACGTGCCCTGCGCACCGCACGTCCGATGGATGTGCGTCCTCCTCCTACATATCGGGAATAATATTTCTATCATTGCCGTGCGGTTTCAGGTCGTTCGGAGCACGTTTCCTCCGAATTGGACCGCCGCACGCCGTTTTGGTGTTTTAGGGCGCCAGAAAAGCGTTTCCGGCCACCGCGGTCAAACGGCACCTCTGAATGAGGTTTCTTCTGGCCGACCATTTCACAATTCACGCCCCGGATGTTGTCGTACAGTTTCGTGGCATTCGGAGGTCGTTCGGGTGGTTTTGACCCCCCAACACGCCATTTCAGCGCGCACCGCGCTGCTGAAAAAGACACAATCGGAAGTGCCACGCGCACCGCACGTCCGCTGGACGTGCTGCCTCCTCCTGCATCTCAGGAATAATATTTCTATCGTTCCCGTGCGGTTTCAGGTCTTTCGGAGCATGTTTTCTCTGAATGGGACCGCCGCACGCCGTTTTGGTGTTTAATGCCGCCCAAAACGCGTTTCCGGCCGCCACGGTCACACGACACCTTCGAATGAGGTGCCGTCTAGCCGACCATTTCACAATTCCCGCCCCGGATGTTGTCGTACGGTTTCGTGGCATTCGGAGGTCGTTCGGGTGGTTTTGACCCCCCAACGCGTCATTTCAGCGCGCGCCGTGCTGTTGAAAAGGACACAATCGGACGTGCCGCACGCACCGCACGTCCGATGGACGTGTGGCCTCCTCCTGCATCTCAGGAATAATATTTCTATCGTTCCCGTGCGGTTTCAGGTCGTTCGGAGCACGTTTTCTCCGAATTGGACCGCCGCATGCCGTTTTGGTGTTTTATGGCGCCGGAAACACGTTTCCAACCGCCGCGGTCACACGGCACCTCCGAATGAGGTGTTTTCTGGCCGACCATTTCACAATTCATGCCCCGGATATTGTCGTATGGTTTTGTGGCATTCAGAGGTCGTTCGGGTGGTTTTGACCCCCCAACGCGCCATTTCAGCACGCGCCGCGCTGCTGAAAAGAACACAATCGGACGTGCCGTGCGCACCGCACGTCCGCTGGACGTGCTGCCTCCTCCTGCATCTCAAGAATAATATTTCTATCGTTCCCGTGCGGTTTCAGGTCTTTCAGAGCATGTTTTCTCCGAATGGGACTGCCGCACGCCGTTTTGGTGTTTAATGGCGCCTGAAACGTGTTTCCGGCCGCCCTGGTCACACGGCACCTCCTAATGAGGTGCCGTCTGGCTGACCATTTCACAATTCACGCCCCGGATATTGTCGTACGGTTTCGTGGCATTCAGAGGTCGTTCGGGTGGTTTTGACCCCCCAACGCACCATTTCAGCGCGCGCCGCGCTGCTGAAAAGGACACAATCAGACGTGCCGCGCGCACCGCACGTCCGATGGATGTGCGGCCTCCTCCTGCATCTCAGTAATAATATTTCTATCGTTCTCGTGCGGTTTCAGGTCGTTCGGAGCACGGTTGCTTCGAATTGGACCGCCGCACGCCGTTTTGGTGTTTTATGGCGCCGGAAACGCGTTTCCGGCAGCCGCGGTCACACAACACCTCCGAATGAGGTTCCGTCTGGCCGACCATTTCACAATTCACGCCCCGGATATTGTCGTACGGTTTTGTGGCATTCGGAGGTCGTTCGGGTGGTTTTGACCCCCCAACGCGCCATTTCAGCGCGCGCCGCGCTGCTGAAAAGGACACAATCGGACATGCCGCGCGCACCGCATGTCCGCTGGACGTGATGCCTCCTCCTACATCTCAGGAATAATATTTCTATCGTTCCCATGCGGTTTCAGGTCTTTCGGAGCACGTTTGCTCCGAATGGGACCGTCGCACGCCGTTTTGGTGTTTAATGGCGCCCGAAACGCGTTTACGGCCTCCGCGGTCACACAGCACCTCCGAATAAGGTTCCGTCTTGCCAACCATTTCACAATTCACGCCCCGGATATTGTCGTACGGTTTCGTGGCATTCGAAGGTCTTTTGGGTGGTTTTGACCCCCCAACGCGCCATTTCAGTGCGCGCTGCACTGCTGAAAAGGACACAATCCGACGTGTCGCGCGCACCACATGTCCGATGGATGTGTGGCCTCCTCCTGCATCTCAGGAATAATATTTCTATCGTTCCCGTGCGGTTTCAGGTCGTTCGGAGCACGTTTGCTCCGAATTGGACCGCCGCACGCCATTTTGGTGTTTTATGGCGCCAGAAACGCGTTTCTGGCCGCCGCGGTCACAGGACACCTCCGAATGAGGTACCGTCTAGCCAACCATTTCACAATTCACGCCCCGGATGTTGTCGTACGATTTCGAGGCATTCAGAGGTCGTTCGGGTGGTTTTGACCCCCCAACGCGCCATTTCAGCGCGTGCCGCGCTGCTGAAAAAGACACAATCGGACGTGCTGCGCGCACCACATGTCTGATGGACGTGCGGCCTCCTCCTGCATCTCAGGAATAATATTTCTATCATTCCCGTGCGGTTTTAGGTCGTTCGGAGCACGTTTTCTCCGAATTGGACCGCCGCACGCCGTTTTGGTGTTTAATGGCGCTGGAAACGCGTTTCTGGCCGCCGCGGTCACACGGAACCTCTGAATGAGGTGTCTTATAGCCGACCATTTCAAAATTCACGCCCCGGATGTTGTCGTACGGTTTCATGGCATTCAGAGGTCGTTCGGGTGGTTTTGACCCCCCAACGCGCCATTTCAGCGCGCGCCGCGCTGCTGAAAAGGACACAATCGGACGTGCCGCGCGCACCGCACGTCTGATGGACGTGCGGACTCCTCCTACATCTCAGGAATAATATTTCTATCGTTCCCGTGCGGTTTCAGGTCGTTCGGAGCACATTTGCAACGAATTGGACCGCCACACGCCGTTTTGGTGTTTTATGGCGCCGGAAACGCGTTTCCGGCCGCCGCGGTCACATGGCACCTCCGAATGAGGTTCCGTCTGGCCGACCATTTCACAATTCACGCCCCGGATATTTTCGTACGGTTTCGTGGCATTCGGAGGTCGTTCGGGTGATTTTGACCCCCCAACGCGCCATTTCAGCGCGCGCCGCGCTGCTGAAAAGGACACAATCGGACGTGTCGCGCGCACCGCACGTCCTCTAGACGTACTTCCTC
This sequence comes from Viscum album, assembly GCA_963277665.1. NCBI lineage: Eukaryota > Viridiplantae > Streptophyta > Magnoliopsida > Santalales > Viscaceae > Viscum > Viscum album. The sequence goes on along the minus strand of OY728155.1, from coordinate 1,866,659,056 downwards.
CTCCTGCATCTCAAGAATAATATTTTTATCATTCCCGTGCGGTTTCAGGTGTTTCGGAGCACGTTTGCTCTGAATGGGACCACCGCACGCCGTTTTGGTGTTTAATGGCGCCCGAAACGCGTTTTCGGCCGCCGCGGTCACACGGAACCTCCGAATGAGGTTCCGTCTAGCCGACCATTTCAAAATTCACGGCCCGGATATTATAGTACGGTTTCGTGGCATTCGGACGTCGTTCGGGTGGTTTTGACCCTCCAACGCGCCATTTCAGCGCGCGCCGTGCTGCTGAAAAGGACACAATCGGACGTGCCGCGCGCACCGCACGTCCGATTGATGTGCGGCCTCCTCCTGCATCTCAGAAATAATATTTCTATCGTTCCCATGCGGTTTCAGGTTGTTCGGAGCACGTTTGCTCCGAATTGGACAGCCGCACGCCGTTTTGGTGTTTTATGGCGCCGGAAAAGATTTTCCGGCCACCGCGGTCACAAGGCACCTCCGAATGAGGTTTCGTTTGGCCGACTATTTCACAATTCATGCCCTGGATAGTTTCGTACGGTTTCGTGGTATTCGGAGGTCGTTCGGGTGGTTTTGACCCCCCAACGCGCCATTTCAGCGCGCGCCGCGCTGCTGAAAAGGACACAATCGGACGTGCCGCGCGCACCGCACGTCCGCTGGATGTGCTGCCTCATCCTGCATCTCAGGAATAATATTTCTATCGTTCCCGTGCGGTTTTAGGTCTTTCGGAGCACGTTTACTCTGAATGGGACCGCCGCACGCCGTTTTGGTGTTTAATGGCGCCCGAAACGCGTTTCGGGCCGCCGCGGTCACACGGCACCTCCGAATGAGGTGCCGTCTGGCCGACCATTTCACAATTCATGCCCCGGATATTGTCGTACGGTTTCGTGGCATTCGGAGGTCGTTCGGGTGGTTTTGACCCCCCAACACGCCATTTCAGCGCGCGTTGCACTGCTGAAAAGGACACAATCGGACGTGCCGCGCGCACCGCACGTCCGATGGACGTGTGGCCTCCTCCTGCATCTCAGTAATAATATTTCTATCGTTCCCGTGCGGTTTTAGGTTGTTTGGAGCACGTTTGCTCCGAATTGGACCATTGCACGCCGTTTTGGTGTTTAATGGCGCCGGAAACGCGTTTACGGCCGCCGCGGTCACACGGCACCTCCGAATGAGGTGCAGTCTGACCGACCATTTCACAATTCACGCCCCGGATTTTGTTGTACGGTTTCATGGCATTCGGAGATCGTTCGGGTGGTTTTGACCCCCCAACGCGCCATTTCAGCGCGCGCCGCGCTGCTGAAAGAGACACAATCGGACGTGTCGCGCGCACCGCACGTCCGATGGACGTGCGGCCTCCTCCTGCATCTCAGGAATAATATTTATATCGTTCCCGTGTGGTTTCAGGTCGTTCGGAGCACGTTTGCTCCGAATTGGACCGCTGCACGCCGTTTTGGTGTTTTATGGCGCCAGAAACGTGTTTCCAGCCGCCGCGGTCACACAGAACCTCTGAATGAGGTGTCTTCTAGCCGACCATTTCACAATTCATGCCCCGGATATTTCCGTACGGTTTCGTGGCATTCGGAGGACGTTCGGGTGGTTTTGACCCCCCAACGCGCCATTTCAGCGCGCGCCGCGCTGCTGAAAAGGACACAATCGGACGTGCCGCGCGCACCGCACGTCTGATGGACGTTCCGCCTCCTCCTGCATCTCAGGAATAATATTTATATCGTTCCTGTGTGGTTTCAGGTCGTTCGTAGCACATTTTCTCCGAATTGGACCGCCGCACGCCGTTTTGGTGTTTTATGGCGCCGGAAACGCATTTCCGGCCGCCGCGGTCACACGACTCCTCCGAATGAGATGCCGTCTGGCCGACCATTTCACAATTCACGCCCCGGATATTGTCGTACGGTTTCGTGGCATTCAGAGGTTATTCGGGTGGTTTTGACCCCCCAACGCGCCATTTCAGCGCGCGCCGCGCTGCTGAAAAGGACACAATCGGACGTGGGTGCGGGGGGCTGTACGGGGTGTGTGGGGGGCTGTACGGGGGTGCGGGGGGCTGTACGGGGGTGCGGGGGGGTGGGGGGGGGGCTGTACAGGGGTGCGGGGGGCTGTACGGGGGTGCGGGGGGGGGGGGGGGGGGGGGGGGGGGGCTGTACGGTGGTGTCGGGGGGCGGTACGGGGGTGCGGGGGGCTGTACGTGGGTGCGGGGGGGTGGGGGGGGGGTTTACGGGGGTGCGGGGGGGGGGGGGGGGGGCTGTACGGTGGTGTCGGGGGGCTGTACGGGGGTGCGGGGGGCTGTACGGGGGTGGCGGGGGGCAGTACGGGGGTGCGGGGGGTTGTACGGGGGTGCGGGGGGGCTGTACGGGGTTGCGGGGGGGGGGGGGGGGGGGTCTGTACGGGGGTGCGGGTGGCTGTACGGGGGGGGGGTACGGTGGTGTCGGGGGGCTGTACGGGGGTGAAGGGGGCTGTACGGGGGTGGCGGGGGGCAGTACGGGGGGTTGTACGGGGGTGCGGGGGGGTGTATGGGGGTGCGGGGGGCTGTACGGGGGTGCGGGGGGCTGTACGGGGGTGTGGGGGGCTGTACGGGGGTGCGGGGGGCTGTACGGGGGTGCGGGGGTCTCTCCGGGGGTGCAAAGGCCATCCCATTGATTACAAAAGTGAAAAATAAAAGTGATAACATCTAATTAATACATATTTCTTTTATCGATACCATACAGAAATTTATAAAAAATATATTGGACAATACATAATCTATAATATCAGATTTATTGATCTGTTGGAATTAGTTCGACTTTTTCAAATGTAGAATCATTCAAGATTATCTGATCAAAAACTCAATATGTGTATAAAATATTTAAAAGAACACCATAGATGGTAATAATGCATTACTTAAATGAATAAATACAGTACATCAATGTCAACCCTACCAGTAAAAACAAAAAACATATCTCGTGAATATATGGTGCGTCACGCGTTGTCATCACTGCTACCTCCTTCTGGTGGGCCAGGTCCCTACAACAAATAAACATTATAAATATTTTAATAACAAAAATAATTTAAATTAAATAAATAAATACAGTATATACCTGCGTCGTATGATCCCCTGTACCATCAGCTCGACGCACATATTCCCGCAGTGCTCTAACCTCAGCTGTCAATTGCGCATTTGTCTCCTCGGAAGCGCGCAGCCGTGCCTCAAAATCTGACATCTGCTGTGTCATATGAGCAACAGCAGGACCGAAAACCGCAGCACGTGACACTACAGAACGAGGAATCCCTGCTCCATAGGTCAAACTATAGCCATGCCCGTCCCGACCAATAATGCGATGAAAGATCTCATCCCGTCGCATGGGAAGCTGTCGCTGGTCCTCTGGCAGATGTTCTAACTCAGCTTCAAATTGATCCTGTGAAATATTTAAATATATATAAATATATATATGTTAATATATAGATTTATGTAATTATTGGTAAGTACAGACACTTACTATCAATGCTGCAACCTCTGGATCATTGCGATCACGAGTCCTTATCCACACCGGCATTTTATCAGTTGCTGCACCTTGCCCTCGCAACTGTATATTAAAAGAATATAAACACAAAACCATATTAATTAATAAATTAAAAAATGAATAATATATACCTCATGTCGGATCTGAGACACGTGACGAGTCCCGAGCCTATGAGCTGGTCCCTGCAACGCTCGATTCTCCGAATGGCGTGTTGACACCTCCTACATTCAATTCATTCAAATTTCAAACAAATCACATATTCTTGAAAATATATATACAACAAAATAATTAATATATAAACCGCAACACCCTCAGTAGACCGATATGCAACCAAGTCACGCCACTGAGCCGGGAGGACACCTCTCGGGACTTTTTCCAAAATGTCAAGGGCACCCACATTTGGTACCCAGTGGTCCCTCTTCACTTTGCCTTTATAATCTTTCCACATCTTATGGCATTTGCTCATACACACGGGCCGAAACTCTTCAGGGCATACTTTAAAATTTTTCTATAAAGAAAATAATCAAACATATTAGTATTCATTATAAATAGAAAATAATGTAAAATTATTTTCTTACCTGAACCTCCCTCCATAGACGATCTAATGTGTCCTGAGGGATAGAAGCCCAATCACGCGTGGTCAATGGAAATCGATGTGGGTCACGTATGATATGACCCAGCTGACGAATAAATGCCGGGTAATTCGGTCCCACGGGATGAAATACCTCATCAAATGAATCATCTATCGTCGTGTCGGAATACCATGATAATATGCCACGACCAGGGCCTCTCCTGCGAGAGGAAGAAGCAGCCGAGTCTGATCCTGTTGAAAACAATTTTATATATAAATTGACAAATGTTATATAAATATATATATGTAAATTACATAAAAAATATAGACAATGACATTCAAACATACCTCGACCCTGAGACGTAGATGCCTCAGATGGATGATGTGGATCTTCTGTCTCTTCCCCTGACATGTCTGTAGTCATAGAAAATATCAGTAATGAGTCCAAAGTGTTTAAAAGATAAATTGGATTGTTCTTAATAAATCAAACTTGTACAACTGTTAATCAAACAAAAAATGGATTGAATAATTAGTTGTGAATGAATTTTAAAAAATCAGAAAGTTAATCAACCTAAATATTTATGACTGAATTAACTTACAAAAGTGAGGATTAAAACTTATAAGGATTTATAAAATGATTAGATAATTTATGATATCCTAGGATATTCAACTGAATAGCGGAAAAACAATTATACCTTTCATTAAGCATGAAAATTGACCGTTTCTCCTTCAAAAACCACTCTGACCCAATAAATATCTTCTTCACGTTGAACTACGGTATGTTGATCAAGTTGTTGGTAAACAAATGGAACAGTCTCGGGTTTATCTTCTTCAAATAAAAACACTCCTCGCCGAGACATTTTGACAACAACTTGCCATCTTGGATCCGAAGGCAAAGTAACGAAGAATACTTGTTCCGCTTGTGATGTCAAAATGAAAGGTTCATTCTCAACTCGTTCATTATTTCTGTATAACATATAGTTAAAATTCACCAATGAAAACTGATATTGATCGACTTTACATCCACGCACTGGATCAACCCAATTACACTTTAACAATATGTACTTCAAACCGTGTGTGTATACAACTTCAATGATGTCTATCAATTGACCATAGTAATAACCAGAATCGACAAAGGGACAACCGATGCCACTGTTTTGTGTTGCTCGTTTTTCGTCAACATCTTTAATGCGAAATCGAAAACCATTAGCATCAATAGCTTTATAATGACGAGCCATTATAGATGGACCCTCAGCCAGTTGGATAAATACTTCAGGTAGCGTGGGGTCCCCTAACTCCCTCAGCTTACGAACCTACATAATTTATAAAAATCAATACTGATATATGCAGAAAGAATTAGTTTAATACTTCACTCATAATGAAAATCAATTTATACATACCTAATCCTTGAACCAATCATGAAATGACGTATAATGAGATTGTTGAATTTGCAACTCAGTCGCACGATGCATCTCTTCTTTTATCTCATTAATGTGTTTCCTGCAAATGATTATGCGATGTTTAAAAGATAAACTTATGCAAACAAAACATGTAAAAGTTATACAAGCACATTGATAAGATACTGCATTAATGGTGCAACTGATGGAGTATTGAACAAGATATATCGATGTGCTTGTATCCACTCGATGTTGTCCATATCAAATGTGGTTCCTTCTCCAACTGGACCATCATGAATCCGAGAGGGTTTATCTAATTTTGTTTCAACATCCGTAAGATATTCTGCACAAAAGGTAGTACACTCATCCATCAAATAACCATTGGCTATTGATGCCTCTGGACGAGCTCTGTTGCGTATAAATCTTTTCAATGTACTCAAATACCGTTCAATAGGATACATCCACCTAAATTGCACTGGACCAGCAGCCATTACTTCATCAGTTAGGTGCACTGTCAAGTGGACCATAACATCGAAAAATGAGGGGAAGAAATGTTTCTCAAAGTGACAAAGCGTAAGTACAAATCGGTCCTGCAAACTTTTTAAATCACTCATTGTTGATTTCTTAAACAAAGCTGTCTAAAAAAATTACTCATCTCAATCAAGGGCTGAACAACATTGGGGGATAAACAATCACAAATTGCGATTGGAATCAACTGCTGAAGTAAAATGTGATTGTCATGACTTTTCAACCCTTGCAATGTCTTGCTCTTCAGATTCACACACTTTGAAATATTAGAAGAGTAACCATCAGGCACCTTGACCATCTTCAAAATGGAAAGAAATGTCTCTTTCTCCTCTGTATTCATCGAATACTGTGCAGCAGGCATATATGCCTTGTTTCCCTCAACTAACTGTAAATGCAACTATTTCCTTAAACCCATTTCTTCCAAATCACGGTGTGCATTAACATGGTCCTTTGACTTTCCACTAACACCTAAAATGGTCCACAATATGTTATCACAAACATTTTTATCAATGTGCATGACATCCAAATTATGCCTCAAAATGTTAGTTTTCCAATACAGAAGACTATAAAAAATACTTTTCTTTTTCCAATTGTGACTGCGTTGCCTACCCGCAGCACTAATATTACGTACTGAAGGAGCCACCAAATCCTGAATTTCATATACCGTGCGGATGTTTTCTTCCTCAATCTGCGATAACATTTCGACTCCTGTCATGATCTTTGGTGCTGGGCTGAACTCTCTAGAACCATCAAATGCCACTCTGTCCTTTCTGAACCTGTACTGGGGAGGGAGAAAACGCCTGTGACCCATGTATGCCCATTTTTTGGAATGTTTAATCCATACAGATTTTTTACTTTTATTGCAACAAGGGCAAGCAAATTCCCCTTTCGTACTCCAGCCTGATAAATTTGCATAAGCTGGGAAGTCATTGATTGTCCACAATAAAGCAGCATGCAGTTTGAACATTTCATTCGTTTCGCAGTCATAAGTCATCACACCATCGCCCCAAAATTCATTCAACTCATCAATCAATGGCTGAAGGTAAACATCAATCTTATCCCCCGGACTTTTAGGTCCATCAATAAGAGTGGAATGTAATATAAATTGTTGCTTCATACAAAGCCACAGAGGAAGATTATATGGAACCAACACCACGGGCCATGTGCTATGAGTTGCACCAACCATAGACTTGAATGGATTGAAACCATCTGCTGCCAATCCCAATCGGACATTACGAACATCTTTAGCAAAGTCGGGATGTCTCTTATCAAAATCATTCCATGCATGAGAGTCTGCCGGGTGGGTTAACATGTCACTTTCATGAACTCTTTCTGCATGCCATCTCATTAAATTAAAAACTTTAGATGACATAAAAAATCTATTCAAACTCGGTTTAAGGGGATAGTAACGCATTTGCTTTACGGCAATCGGTTTCCCCTGTATCGCAATCTGACTTTGATGAGTCTTATTTCCCCTATTCTCTTTCCACCTGGAAGCGCCACAAACCGTACAAATATCCAAATGAGCAGTTTCATTTCTAAACAACATACAGTTGTTTGCACATGCATCTATAGTCTCATATGTAAAACCTAAGTTCTCTGTCAACTTACGAGCATAGTAATACGACTCAGGAATCTTAGCGTCGACAGGAAGAACTTTTTTCAATAAAACCAAAAGCATGTCGAATGATGTGTCTGACCAATTATTCAAAGTCTTCAAATGCAACAACTCCACGATAAACGACAGTTTATTGTAAGAAGTACATCCAGGATATAATTCTGTTTTCGCATCATCAAGTACTTCATAAAACCTCCTCGAATCACGATTTGCACCAGAGCGAAGATTTATCTCACCGGTCTCAAGATTCTGGATGTCAATGCCTTCAGGATCAAACCCACGTACCATTTCAGTAAGAATTTCATGCATTGGATCAGTCATCCTTGCATCAACATCCATCTGAGCTGCATCTGTATTTTGACAACAAACATATTCTTCTCCATGACGAGTCCAAGTCTTATAATTTTTCAGAAATCCATTAATGAAAAGGTGCTCCCTCCCAGTATCTCGTGTGAATTGATATCTGTTAGCACATTTTCTACATGGACAACTAATATAGTCACTTTCAAATCCTCTCGTGAAGTCAATAAACTGCATAATGCCATTGAAATATTCTCTAGACGTTCGATTTGGAAGATCAATTCAACTCTTATCCATAATAATATCTGTATAACAAACATTTACACAATACTTATTACATTTACATTTTTCAAATCAACTATATTCAAAATAAATATTAACCATCTGTTTATGAACCATTGATAAAATAATAATGTAACTGAAAGCTCATGTTACCTGATTGAGCTACAAACCTGAAAGGGAGGGGAGCCGAAGGCGGTGCTGCGAGGGAGAGGAGGCAGCGAAGGGGAGCCGGAGCCAAAGGCGGTGCGGCAAGGGAGGGGACGGCCGGCGGCGGCGGCGGGGAGCTGGAGGAGAGGAGGCGGTGAGGGGATGGGGGACGGGCAGCAAGGGGGGGGGGGTGTCCGGGGTCGGGGGGGGGGGGGGGGGGGGCTGTCCGAGGTGCGGGGAGGAGTGTCCGGGGTGTCGAGGGCCTATCAGGGGTGCAGGCAGGGGTGTTCGGGGTGCGGGGGTGTCTGGGGTGCGAGGGGGGGGGGGGCTGTCGAGGGTGCGGGGTGGGGTGTCCGGGGTGCGGGGGGCATGTCCGAGGTGCGGGGGGGCTGTCCGGGTTCGGAGGGGGGGTGTCCGAGTGCGGCGGGGGGGGGGGGGGGGGGTTGTCCGGGTTCGGAGGGGGGGGGGCTGACCGGGGTGCGGGGAGGCGTCCGGGGTGCGGGGGGCGGTCCGGAGTGCGCGGGGGGGGGGGGGGGGGCTGTCCGGGGTGCGGGGAGGCGTCTGGGGTGCGGGGGGTGGTCTGGAGTGTGCGGGGGGGGGGGGGGTGTCAGGGGTGCGGGTGCCGTCCGGGGTTGGTGGGGAGGGCCGAGAGGCCGGAGGGCAGGCGGCGAGGGAGGGCGGGCGGCAGGGGAGGGCGGGCGGCGGGGGAGGCTGGGCGGCGGGGGAGGCCGGGCGGCGGGGGAGGCCGGGCGGCGGGGGAGGGGAGGGCGGTGAGGGAGGGCGGCGAGGGAGGGAGGGGGTTAGGGTGGCGAGGGAGATCGAGGTCGAGGGGGCGCGAGGGGGGGGGGGGGCGCAGAAGCCCCCCGTTTTTTTTATGTAGGTTAGCGACCGCCAATGGCGGTCGCCCGAGTCTGGGGGGCTTCAATTCCCCCTTTTCTAGTAGTGCATGTAGCATCATTATTTATATACTGTTTGTTATATCCACTGCTGTTGTTCATTTCAGTTGTGTATGGTTTACCACTTCTGCTGTTCGTTGTATGTTTTATTTCATTCTGCTATGCTAAACTTTGACAAATGAGGGCATAGATTCCCCACTATCAGACCAGGGCCCTCGCTGCTTGTTGGCAGCCTCTGGAATTTGGGGAAATGCGCTTGAGGTCACGTGGCGAACGGGTTTCGAGGCACCCATTGTGTGGAAACCGGAACCGGGATGTTATATATAAATTCTGTAGAAAATTTTCCTAAAACTCTTTCCAAAACATACCATCAATATACTATGTCTATACCAAAATACCCCACCAGCACATTACTGGTTTTCACAACATATAATCCACCAACTTGAATTTCTTTACAAGTGGAGTCTCTAAGTGATCCAAAATCATATATATAGACTCTATCTTGATCTTTTATAACTCATGTCCACACTCTCTAGAAAACATTTGAGGGAATTGTAACGAAAACTCTTTAGTTAGATCAAACACACACCTCACAACCTACCATTGCCCCAATTCCAGCATCTTCATAAAATGAGTGAATTTCTCATTAAAATACTCATTTCCTTGGTTATCTTGGACCAAAAAATTTTCTTTCTCCGCTACTGGTGTAGAAATCTTGATGATATCCTCTTTTCTCCCAACTAGAAGATGTCACTATGGAGAAATTTCTAAACAATAAAAACACACTTCTTAGAACATGTAACATCAAGCTTCCATAGTTTACATAAAAGATGTCTATACAATATCCATAAAACAACTCAGTTCTTAATTATTATCCTAATGTTTATCATCACACCTAGAACACTACCATCAACCATCCCAACGATGGGTCATGATCAAAATGGGGAAACTGGATTATTTGGCCAGAAGTCTTTCATTAAACACTCTTTTTAGACCATTTTTACCTTCGTAATATAAATATTTCTCTCTTAGGAACCTTTAAATTTCAAAACCTCTTACAAAAAAAATATATCTTCTACAACATTTTATTAAGAAAAATTATCTAACCATTATTTCACATTCATTCCATTTAACCATTTCAATCATATTTATTAGACATTATGATCTTCAAATTAACAGGGAATATGAAATGCATTTTACCCCAAATGTCCCACACACCCTTCCCGGGTTTGACTACCATGATACATGCCACCGATATCTCAAGGTTCCTATAATGATTCATGAAATAACAAACTCATTCCATTCCAACCATGGTAAAGATACTGTAAAATAGTCACGTCACAAAATAAGTGCATCAACAAATGGTGAAATATCATGAAAATGTAACAACACACATCATGAACTACCACTACCACCTAGGGTACTTGGGATTTCCATCATACATGGGTCAGATAATCCCAATCATGAGAATAATGATAGGTCCTGATAATTTTTAATATCCTGTCTACCATTCCCAAATATTAAGTCATATAAAATAACCCCCATGATACAACTTTGTAGCATCCCCAACCCAGAATCCACTAAGCTGGTGCTATGAGATTGGTTACTACATGACCTCAGGCAAGCATCCCTATATGCCAGAGGCTACGAACTAGTACCAAGGGTCCACTATGTCAAAAGTGAAGACTATAACATCTTTATTATCTTATTCCACAATAGATATAATTTGAAACAAATGATAAATAAATAGTAATAAATGAAGAAAATAATGAATTAACAACCATTTCCCGAAACATGGTACAAGCCCACAACCAAATGAAAAATATTCCCTATCATGTAATATAGTGTTATGTGTTACGAAAATACCATTAAAAGACCAACTGAAACATCCCCAAAACTAGTTCTGACACCAATTCTAGTACCCTCCTCTATACACATCCCATGCTCAATCAACCCTCTAGCATATGGACCTTTACCATATCCTAACTTGCTACCATGACGTATTCTCGAGTACCCAATGGAGGTTCGAGTAGAGTGTGAGTAAAAATATGTAGGACACCATCAATGGTGTATAAATAATATCCTGTCCAAACAAATTATATTTGAAAGTTCCAAGCAAAAAGTGAATTAAACAAATGAGTTACCCGATTCCATTAGTTACCCATATTCACTTTTCCATTTTCATCATTATTTTCATCAGTTAGGAATCTAAATCATTACAGGATGGCCTATTCTAGTCAAATTATATTAAAAAGGGAACAAGTCAAGTTCACTATCTCATTAGGGAAAAAAATTTCCTTACAAATTACATCACACTTACATTCAAGCGTCTATCCAAGTAGTCTTATTAAATGAAACCATTAGGGGCCTAGAGCCTCAGTCTCCTTCCCTTACCCACACATTATAGGGGCCAGGTTTAGAGCATCAGCCTAAACTAACCCCTGAGTGTAGATCCTCAATTCCAATACCCCATAATTACGAATCCATGCACACATTCTTATTTATCCATTTACCACATATAACAAATCAGAATCCATGCACAATCAATACACATAACATTCACATATCATAATTGTTCAATATATAAATCAACATAAATATTTAACCCATTAACAAATTTACCATTTATATTACATATCCCATGTAACCCATTTCGATTTCTCATCCCTTAACCTGTTAAGTATATTAAAAAATTCCATACATTGTACAATTTGACATATTCACAAATTCAAATTATTTATCCCATTTATGAAGTTTTTTAAAAACTCACAATCCATTTTTCACATTCACATTATTTCATTTATTTCTTTCAAATTATACCTAAAAATACCTTATTCCATTTACAATGACTGGAAACAACTACCATTATATCTTATTTACAAATCAACAAACATATGAACATATTTATCATGGTATTTATCTCAAAAAAATCAATGTAATGCTTAACATTTCAAATTTCCATGTTTAGGAATATTGGAACACCCCATGGGTGGCCTTAACTTGTCCAATAAATCTCAATAAATCCCTCAAGAATCATTAAAGGATTAATTCATCATTTATCCAACAATTTTACCAAATATCATTAAAGGAATAAAATTCACAATAAGAGAGAAGCAATAACACAACCGAATATTCACAAATCAAGACCAATACTATGTAATATAACAAAGAGAGAAACTACATTTATTCGGAATATGAAAAATTACTGAAACCTAGACATTAAGTGGTTCTAAAAATAACTTGAAGACATAGCCCGAAATCCACATGAAAAAGTAGGGTTAAGGGATTTCGAAAGAGAAGAACTACTACACAATCCCTAATACAAAAAATGTGAAGCAAATAGAGTGTTACATGTTCTTGAATCATTTATTGAAACCCAATGACAATTCAAATGGCTTAGAAAGGAAAGATATCAACAATTTGGAATATTTGGGTGTTTTAGTTCATCATAGGGATGGAGGAGAAATAAAGAGGAAGAATTTCATGTGATAACTCATAAATCCCGAGGGGGAAAATTTAAATTCTCAATTTTTAATGAGGATAGTGTTTGGTCACATATTTTTTCAAAACATGCACCAAACATTAACCAGATTGTTTCCAAGAGGGGACTATGTCTCATGGTTACCAGGGGATCCTGCACAGTTTGACATGTTGTTCACCAATCATGGAGAACGACTCTATCCAAGCCAACATGGTTTGGGCTCCCCTCTTTTACAGTTTACAAAACATTGTACCCCACCTCTTTTCTCTCATGATTTCTTAGAATTGTTATCACTAACTATGTTCCAACCATGAAACATGAACTAGATGACCTGGTTTTCATTCTTTCATGTCCTGAACCTCCATGACAACCTATGCCTCCTCAAAAACACATAAAATATTACATTAACAACCATTAAGCTATGTGATCAAAAAATTTAACTGTAATGTACCTCAATGTGGATCGAGATCTTATATCGAGTCCACGCTTGTGGGACTAAGTCTTAGTTAGGAGACATCAATGAGGTTTCAAGATATACAATGGTGTGTAGATATAGAACTGAGTCATCAAAAATAATATCTAGATATTTAACATTCCCATTTGATTTTTTCCATTGGTTAATGGGATTTATTGATTGTTTATCCTTAATTGGTTCATTGTTGGGTAGGAAATAGGGAAAGTCGGATGAAATATATATTGGACCATTTTACGTCACTTAGTGGCTAGGGTAGGTTGGGAATTAGTTAGGATTACATGCTCCAGTGTTGGATATTAGTGATGTTTCCCTAATATCTAAACCCATGATACACAATCCTAATCCCTCTCATGTTTTGAGGTGGGAAGTGGATGAGTTAGCGATAGTTATTTCTATTGTAGAGAAACTAGTAGATATCATCAATTCTTAGGTGAAATTATTTCATGGGATATCTCTTCTATTGGTCATAGTGTTATGGATACATAAATCAAATTCTCAAGAGACATACAAGAACGAGTCTTTGTTGAGAGAGAAGTGGACTCACCTCTTTCAAAAGAACATTTCTTCCACATGACATCCAAGGGATAAAAAGTCTTATATTTTAGAGATTGTAACATCCTAGATTTTAAGGAATTGTCTTTCACTATTTTAGAGTGTGTTTTATTTTATTTATTGATTAAAACAAATTTTGGGAGTTAATATAGAATAGCGGTCAAGTAATTCCTAATTGATACATTTATGACATAAGAGTTATCTTATGAAGTAAATGTTTCAATGGGAACATGCCCTAAAAATTCTCTAGGACAGAAGAATATTAGATGATGAATAATCCCTTTTTAGTGTTATCTAATTTAATAATGTAATATCTTGTTTTACATTGTAAAATTATTGGTCTTTATTTTTAATGAGAGGAAACATGTTTTTTGGTATAAATTTTTGATGGGGGGGGGGTTTATAGAATAAAACCCTAGTTTAAGTCATAAACCCATTAGACAAGTAGGTTTTATCCATTGAATGAGAAACTACTTTTTTATTAATCATTCATGTATCCCCCTAGACCCCTATACTCTCCTTCTAGGTGATTTTTAGTGTCTCCCCTCCTTCCATGTTCTCAAATTTTGTTCTTTATCTCTATAGTGGTTGTGCTACATCTCTCGGGGTAATAAAATTTTTTTACTACATTATTTTAAGTGGTCATGACAATATTATTTCATTGCATTCTCAAATCTATTGATCTTGTAGTGATGTTATTATTGATCCTATATAGATCTATTGTGATTTGGTTTTTGGAGGCCAATCCATATTTGTTACGGTGTAGTGGGAGCTTGGTTATCAAGGTATGTGTAACCCAATATCCCTGCTAACCTTTATGGGTATGGAATATGATTCTAAAGTGTGATAATAATTAATAGCGACACTTTTATTTCCTCTTGACCCCTTATGGTGTTGGTGGATATCTTCATGGGCACGTACGACCTGAGTGTAAGATCGTTAGTTCTATATATTGCCTATTTTGGTTGAAACATGAGTGCATTGGGCTTATAAAATTGTTTTATACATGAATCGTCATTATTTTTTGATTTGTGTGTCTTGAAATGGGTTATTTAGAAAAAGTGGGTTTCCATTATTTTGGTATTAAAAAAGGGTATTTTATTTTATTTTTAAATGGGTTTATGAAATGGTTTTTTAAAAATTGTTTTGATGAAATTATTTAGAAAATGTAGAACATGGTAACAATTCGATACTTTGGTGGAAGGTATGTTAATAAGCATTTTCCATTGATACTATTGAGTGTTTAACTCACATGGTGTTCTTTTACTCCTAATGAATATATTCATAGGTACTTATTAGATACTATGGGGTCACATTATGGGCTATTCATATGGTCCCTAGGTTTGATTCATATGTTCGGAGGATTGTTGTGTGTGATTGTCTATGCTTGGGTACGATAGTTTTAGAAAGACTAAATAATTGTGATCTATAGAATGATTTTACCTAGGTTTTTTTTTATTTTTACTATTTTTGATTTGATTACATACTTTGATGTTTCTGATATTCTAAGAAAATATTTTACCTAAATTATTTATAACGCTCGAAAATGTTTAATTTTTTAGCATGATTTTGATATAAAAGTGTTTAAATGATTCTCATTCCCTGTTTTCATTAAATTTGATCATGTTGGAATTGTTATATAGAATCTTCTAATTGATCACTTGGGTGGGATCCTAATAATCCTGTTTATCTCACATCTTTTACACACATTTTGTAGAGTTTAGATATTGTTATGACTTTTGATAAAGGGAAATATAGGGAACTGTTGAGAGGGAGTGAGTTTTTATTTAGTTGATAATGGGTAGCTAGTGATGAGATAGCGGGATATCATTCAATTATTACATGGAGTAATTGTTCCGAGTATTGGGTATTTTCCTTTATTTTTTGACTCATACATTGAAGTTTGTTTAGGTTCTTTTGTGATGTATCACTTGTATTCTTTTCTTTTAGTTATGACATATATCTCTCCAGTTATTCTATCACTGTTTATTTATACTATGCATATATATATAAAATATCATACAATTCAGGTTTTGTAAAACCATTACCTATGGTTTTTCATGATGCCGGGGACGTAGTTTCTAGCTTCTAGGGATCGGGAATGCCCTTCGGTTTGCTATTGACTAGGTCATGTGATAGTTTTGGGATGGTATCTCAGGCTAGTTCAAGAAAAGTATAGTTCTTTTCTATATAGTATATAATTTTTTTTTATGAAAATGAGGTTTTTAAATCCAATGATTTATTATGTTTTTGAGTTTATGAATCCCATTATTTTTTACATTGGTTCATTAATATATGCTAATAATATATTTTTAGTGGAACACATTTGTATTGATGAATATAGGTGGGGTATTATATCAACCTATAATGCATTGTTTTATGTTTATGTATCATGATATATCCAATCGTGTATTTAATGATTTTTTCTCAAAGGAATAGAAATATATATATTTATCATATTATCAGGCATGGAAATAATGAGTTTATTCACATAGGCATTAGAACAATGAGTTTTCACACAAGGGTTTTATGTGGTTATGGTACCACAAAATTTTCATGTTGTTTTACATTATATTCTCATATTTTATGATTATAATTATACCTATGTTATACTATCATGGATCCTATTTAATGAATGATGTTTCCATAGATTTTGATACATGAATTATGTTATGATAAGACTTATGACATGATTTTTGAACTATTATTTGATTGGTTATATGTTTATTGTGTGTATTTATTATACCCATATTCTTATCATATGCTCACTCATGATATTTGATTGTTATGGGTTATTTTTTCATTTATTAGTAATTTTAGCAAACCCTAATCGTATGTTTCCATTTCCTAAATTTGTAAATAAATGTAATAATAAATATGTTTCTAAAAGTTTATATTATGATAATAATTTTTGGGATATGATGAAGAAATTTCATGGATTACGTATTTGTTTATATAAAGGTAAATTATAAATGAATTTTTTAGTTAATTGTTTCCCCAAATCCTATAAAACACTAAACCTAAAGGTATAGATATTTTTTAAAATAAAATATGTTATTTATGCTATTAAATTAACAATATATTATTTTAGTAAGGATATATGGTTGGATCAAGAAGCAATGATTTACTTGGGATCATGAATCCATTTTCTTAGTAAAATATATGAATAAAAGTTTTGTAATATTACATAGATATTTTCAGTCCTTGAGTTAATTCAATGTGAGGTTTTTCGTTGTATTATAGTTGAAGATGAGGTGTTGGGGTGATAGATGTATCATGAATGATGTCATTGTGACATTGGTAAATATGATATCAATATTTTCTATAATGTGAGAATCTTTATTTTGGAAAGCAACCATAATGTTAGGAACTATTAATTAATAATATAGCTTATGTCATGATAGTGTGAAACATTTGAGGGAATGATCTAACATGAGCCTTTCATGGAAATTTATGTATCATTTCATATGTATGTCATATTAGGTTAGGAGATAGCGCATATTGAGAATTTTATCATGTATAGAATGGTGGAACACCCCCTATGACATGATAGATGAAAAATGACATGATTTAGAAATATTATTGTTCTTAGAGCCATAAGGATGACAATTGGGTTTAGATAAGACAATAATAGAGGACATGTGGTACGGTAATCCATCTTAAACATGTAGGTCATAGGGACTAGGACCCCTATACTCCTACTTGAGTTAGACCCCCCCTATATACATGCATCATAGTCCTTCTTATTGAGAATGGGTTTAGTACTCCCTTATTCCTAGATAAGTTTTAGGTCACCAAAACACAACTTTTAGACTTCGTATCCTCCCCACTTACTCAGTGTTTAGGTCTTCTATATTTAGAGTTTGTTACTCACTCATCCAATGAATGATGTTTGATGTTTAGTGGGGTTTTCATCAAGGTTTGTTCCTCCCTCAAATGGAATGTTTACCTTGGTTAAACATGGGTCCCCTATAATGTACTCTAAGTGGTGATGTGGGTTTTGTTTAGTTGGGTAGCTTGGATTATTGTGTTGATAAGGGTGATATATTTCTTTATAAATCTATTCTGTTGATGAGCTAGACTTAGTGTTTGAGGTTCTTTAATATGAATATATATTTGATATTTTTATGTGTTTGATTTTTTCTTCCCTAACTTTTTTATCCTTTACATTTTTGGTCTTGAGATAACTAGTCCATCCTTTATTAAACCCCAATGTGGTTTAGGTGGCATCCAAATAGGTATGTATATACTAACCCCTAAATAGTAGCTTCTTTGACATGTGTCATTTCTTATGTACATGGTGGGTAGTTTCATGGTGACATTGGAGGACATAGTATTGGTGTATCAGAAGATTAGTTTTTTCTTAAGGTGATAGTCTTAGAAAAATATTATGTCTCAATATAGTCACTTACAAAGTTCACTTCACCTTATCTTATTTAGGTTGTTTTTAACATTGGGTTTATTGGGAATGAATTTTTTCCAATTTTTTAATTTATATATTCCTCAATTATACTTATTTATGAATCTTAGTGTTTGTTAGATAAATTATATATTTTATTTGGTTTTAATATCCAGCCATGATTTTTATATCCCATGTATAAATATTTATTATTTTTCAGGTGTATTGGTTTTGGACATAACATATTATGTGATATTAATACTTGACGCAAGTCCAAATCCGCTGAAATATTATATATGGGAATTTGGAAACACAGTCACATTATTGTTGGACTAGGTGGATCCCTAATGGTCTAGGGAATATCAAAGTGGTATTAGGGTGAAACAATATTAGGTATAACATTTGGAGATATGTTTCCATGAGGATTAGTTTGGGAAAACATGGAAATGGTTTCAAGGGGAACTAAGTATATATTTCAAGCTAGAGAACCCAATGTTGGGGTATCAATTGATTTATCCATTATAAAAGGCATCAATAACCTACATGTTAACTTAGATCTATAAAAAATTACAGTGAAAATGAAATTGTAAATGAATTAAGTATGGATAAATTGTCGGTTTCCATGTCATTCTTAAGTCAGCACCATTGATATTATTTAATGGCCATTTTTTCATATTGTTAAAATATATCACTCTTTCATGCATACAAGTAGGAAATTTCTCCAGGTAGGGTCATGGTTTACCTATGCTATTGATTGATCGTCATATCCATGACTAGATGAGTGATAAAGCTTTCATCAAAAATCCAAACAAAGATATGTCCCCATTCAGTGAACAAGGAGAAGTACATCTACCCATAGTGTTGTGATATATCCTACAACCCAATTACCATGTGTATATCTCTCAAAAAATTAACTAGTGGCTGATTCTAATGGTTATTTATGAAATTATATATTATTTGAGTACGCTTCAAGATATTCATTGGTAGTGACTGCCTTAGTTTGAAGGCATGCCTAAGCCTCATGAAGTATATGATTGAATTGAGGGGTGATTTAGGGGTTAAAAACTTTTTTAAGACCCTTTGGTTAGATGGTAGCACTAAAACATATCATATTCCATAATAAAATAAGTTATAGGTGGACCTTGATAATATGGACCCATGATGAAGAGACTATCCCATGGATAATGTTTAAGTAACTACTTTAAGATGAATAATATCTAAAAACATTGAGGTCTATATATATAGGTATTTTTGGGGATATGGTATGATATAATATATATTTAAAAGTGTTCATAGGTGTAATGACCTGATATAGTATATCCTTAACATAATTCATGATGGGTTCTTACCATATTAAAATTTTATTCGTGGAATTCATAGATAAATTCATGTAGGTATTGTTCCCCTATATTTCCCCACCTATAATGGGGTCTTAGAGAGGGACTTAAAGGTAAATATCATTTTAAAGGATTATAAATAGGTATTAGGAGTTGGTATAGGTTACCTATTAGCGGATTCATCAATGATGACCGGTAAACTACAAACATCAGGGACACGTCATAGGAGGGACACTTTGTCACATACCTAGAGTCAAGGATCAACAATAAAGGTGTCAAGGAGAGAATATATCTAGAAAATATGTAGGATTTATTATTCCTATAGAGGATGAGGGATGATTGATAGTTTCTACCTATCTGAGGTGAATCAATGATAAATTAGGTAGTAGATGGACCTCTGCATTATAGGTAGTGAAACGATCATATACCTCCCTAAGGTGGACATGGTGGTCTTTAGAGAGGGGGATATGATATAAGAGAAATAAGTACACTCAAAAAATAATATTTATTTATAATTTTTATAATAATATTCCACCACAACACCCCTAGCTATCAATTCTAAGATTATGGAGTAAATAGATAGCAACATCACTAGATTTAGGCAATAGAGGGTTCTAGTTAGGAAATTCCTACTATGATCTATGGTATGAAAAGTGTATTTTCTATATTAGATCCCATACTCATATATAATTATATCACCCATTATTTTATCAATTTCATTCATTCTTAATGTGTTCTAGATTCCAATAGTTCCCTGAGATTAACGAATGTGACTCTATGCTCCTACTGGAATCCATCACATGCTCCCCCACATTTTTAAAATATGAATGGTTGGATTTATTAGTGATAGGTTTTCATGGGATCTCATAGTGGCTGTAATTAATACCTATAGTTTCATCATTTTCAGGAACTATCCATCATTAGTCTGATCATGGATATAATTATAGTATTAGATAGTGATGTTTTTTAGAGTAGATGGATCAAGGTTCCCCTTTATGGGTGTGCGGGACCTTTAGTCAAGATGAGCATGGATCTACATGAAATTTGTATTGGATCACCCATCAGTTAGTGATTATTGTTCTAGTTGTAGGAAATAAATTATATGATTATCTTTTTATAGTAATTAATGTGAAAAAGGTAATTTTCATAGATGATATATACGGATTTCTCCTAGATCATGAGATCTAATTCTATATTTATTTTCACCCCAGGACATCCCCAATATATTCATAATGTTTATCAGATGTCCAAAATTTACCTTTGAGAGATAAATATGTATTTATAAATCCTTATTTTTAGTGGTTTTATCAAACTATGTGTGTCCCCTTGGGTAGATATTGTTTAATTATCCAAGAATATGTATCGGATCTTGAGGTTATGTATTGACAATTAATTTTATAATCTTGTAGTAGTCAAGAAAAAATACCTTCTTCCAAGGATATGTGATCTCTTGGAACACATAAAGGGTAAACTGGTTCTAAAATATCAATCATAGGTCCATTTTCCACTTGTATTGGGTTCTCTAAGTGGATATCCAAGTGTTGAAATTATTATCCTCCAATAGACATTATGAATTTCTGGGGTCTCCCTTTGGTGTGATTAATTCCCTAAAAATCTTCATGGGCCTCATGAACCGGATCTTTTAATCCTTATAACCTTTTTGTTGTGTTATTCAAAAAATAAATCCTTCATTAATTATTAATAAGGGAATAATATGTTGAGTTTCTTAGGATATATCTAAAATTACTCCAAGAACACGAGTTGTACAACAAGATGATGATATGATACAACTGGAGAAACATCCCCTAGAATTCAAGGCTAAAAACCTATTCTTTGCATACTAGATTTGATAATAAAAAAATGAATCATTTTTAACCTTTCATAATTAAAATATTCATAGTTCTCATTCAGTTTATTTAATACCCAAGACCATTTAGGTTTAGTGTTTTAGAGAATAAATAAAAAAATTTATATAACTAAAACCATATTATTCTCTTGAAATGGCCATTTTTTCCATTATACAAAGATTTTAATATTATACTATAACAATTCAATATTTACCAAAATCTTATCAACACAATATATATCTATAGACATATCTTACATAATATTATTCATCATAAACTTGGGAAAATCGAATCATAATGAAGGGTGAGATCATATTCTCATTAATATTAAATATAGAAGATATTAATCGATTATAATATAAAATAATAATATAATAATAAGTGTATGATATCATGAAAATAACCTAAAATGTTCATACGTGATTAGGAATAGATCACAAATAATGAGTCATTTAATAAAGCTCTAGAATTTAAAAATATACGAGTCATATGAGCGAGGGATCATCATTAATCAATCATGAGGCATGAGAGAATTTCAAAAACATAATAAAATTTCATTGGAATTTTGTGAACCAATCACACACATTGGAAATACTAATAATATATTTTAAAAAAATACTTCCCTCATAGAATTATCTAAATTGTATAATTCTAACAATCTATTTAGAGTAGCTAATTTCTGTTAGCTCCAAAACATTATGGGTGTAATTAATGTCCTTATCTCAGAAGAGATATTATTATACAGTAAAAATCTATCTTGTCTTAGTATTAATATATTAGATAACTATATTGTCTCTTAGGTGTAATATATTAGATAACTCTGTTGTCAATTAAGATTGACATGTTAGTTAACTCTATAGTTATTACATAATGCATTTTAGGGGTATATAATTCCAAGACCAACCATTACATAATGAAAATAATAAATATCCATTCCACAATATCATAATTCATTTACCATATCATTATAACCTAACCCTTGGAAAAGAAACTGGTTTCATAAATATCTCATCATCATGTAATCATGATCCATCTAGATGAAATAATCAGATTATATTATAAGATCATTCATTATATCCTCATATCTTAATTAACCCATGGGAATTACATGAGTTTCATAAAATAATATTTAGATAATCATCATTAAAATTCCTTCAAAAAATTTGGTTGAATTATAAGAGAATATCTCTAGTGAATGAAAACAATCCTTAATGGGTGTTTACATAGATAAGAAATATCTTAAAGAAATGAACATAAATTCCGCTTTGAAAATCAAGATAAGACATTCCATTTTTTTTAAAACTTATGAAAACTATAATTATAAAATATTTTGAAAAATATTTTCTTTGAAAATAACAATGGAAAATTTTAAAGTAATCGAAAAATTAAATAGTAGTCATGACATTCTGAAAATATTTTCAAGAAATAAATGTTAATAAAATGATTCCAATGGAAGTTTTGCAAAAAAATTTAAAATATCTTATTTTATGGATGTTTGAAATCATTTAAAACTTTATTAAAGCATAGTAAAAACATTATTTGACATATTTTTTTTGAGAATATTGATATAGAGGAAAGATATTCCCAACAAAAAAATAAGAAATAATGTTGGTTTTTATTGAAAACATTTTATGAGCTATATTTAGTAACACAAAGAGGAAAATTAGAGGAAAATATATAATCCCCACAAATAACTATAGGATAATAAAATATATGGTGTTTGATGGATTGTTATTATAAAATTCTACACCAATGTAAATTTTACAAAGGAAATCCTGCAAAGAAATGAGATATTATCATAAATCGATTAATGTTTTGGTAACCCTTGAATCAAATTATCATTGAATATATTAAATTAGATGGATTTTTAAAATATAAAATATTTATTGAAAATAATCATAAAACATATTCATAGGTAGAATATACACCACAAAAATAAAATAAGTGGTTAATGTGACATATGTTCTAAGAAAATATAAGTGAGATGAGAAACACTTACCTCAAGTCTCGAAATTCTTCATAAGTGAAATTAAACTCTTGTAAAATAAATTTCAATTTATTATAAATTTAAACCATTACTTTATTTTTACTTATTATACAACATATTATTCAATAATGACACCTTATTAAATATTTATTAATAGTTATTTATTAAAATAACCGTTCAAAGTGTTATCTATTTCATTTTTATTGTATGTTTTGGTTATATTGTTTCAATCATTGCACCGTGATCATATTATCATCATATTCACAATATAAAACATGGAATTAATATAATATTTATTTACTATATATACTTTTATAATAATATTGTCAAACTAGTGATTTAAAATGAACTACATCACTTCATTGAGATGGTAGTCCATATGTATACATGAGTGATGTTTCCACTTTCAGATAGATCAAAAAAAGGTAAATAACAATTAATATTAAAATAGTAATTATTATATTAAAAATATCATATATATTCATTAAATATATCCTTATTACCATTAATTTAAAGTAGAAATTAAAAAAAATAATCGCATCGTTTTGTGGAGGTGGCTGTCTACATGCACAAACAACAACATTATCATTTTAACTTGTAATAAGGTAGATAAGATATTATAATAAAGAATATATAATTTCTTCACAAATATAATTTATATAAAATAAATCCATCAATATAACCATCCATGAATGGTAGTAAAAGAAAATAAAACACATCACTACATGGAGGTGTTAGTCAAAACACATACACATGAACAATGTTTTCATTTCACGTAGGATGTAAAAAGATATGAATAATGGTTGTTCTATAAAAATAATAAAATTAAAATATACTTAATATATTTATGTTATTATTAAGTGTTCATATAGAATATTTTAAGTTGTTGAATAAGTAATAAATAGAAAAACAAAAGGTTAAGAGTTATACCACTTCTTTTTGAATCCCCAATTTTACCTTCACATTAAGAATTTATGATAGTATTTTATGGAGTAAATAACAAAGAGGACATGGGGAGTATGTTTTGGAATATATTTGGGTAGATATTTTGTATGATAAATATCACATTTTGTGTGAGTAATAGAGGAGAGGAAGTTTCCATTCAAAAGTGTGGTGGGTGGTAATCTTGTAATTACATGAAATATTAATATATATTATATGTATAAGTTATGTAAAATGGATAAAAATTTATATTTAAAATAATTTAGTTGTGAGAAGGATTAAATAACTTAAATAAATATTTTTTTTTTGATTTAATGTGGCATTTTGAGCCTTCTCTATTAGTTTAACCTCCTCATTACCCCATTTTACCTCAACCGTCGTAAGAAATATTAAATTATCTTGTGGTCACGAATGTATTATTAAATTATTAAAGTTGAATACATAATGTCCATGAATTATATAATAGGTAATATCTCATCCAATATAGTTATTATATGAATTTTTGATTTTGGATAGATTTAAAAATGATTTTGGATCATTAAATATCATTTAATGTCATTTTCAAAATTTTCGTTTTTATTGAATTTATACATCTCAATAAAAAATTTAATTCTAATATAAATACTTTCACTATCACTAATATATTATAAATATAAATTAAATTTTTGGAACACAAAAATTCATCCAAAAATAATATATTTATTATTTTAAAATTATTTACTTGATTTTTATATTGATTGCTCAAACAATGCATCAGTGTTGT
This sequence comes from Viscum album, assembly GCA_963277665.1. Taxonomy (NCBI): domain Eukaryota; kingdom Viridiplantae; phylum Streptophyta; class Magnoliopsida; order Santalales; family Viscaceae; genus Viscum; species Viscum album. The sequence goes on along the minus strand of OY728155.1, from coordinate 1,866,634,013 downwards.
GCAATAATTTTATATAATTATACAATATTCAATAATTTAAAAAAATTATTTAAATAAAATTTAAACTATTATAAATAATTAATGTAATAACCTAGAATTTCCTAGACTGGTCTATTGTGAAAATCTAGTTTTATCGTGTTCTGGGAGGCAATGGTGGCTCATTGCATGATCTTACCAAATTTTCAATTTTTCCATCTATAACTCAAAAGATCGTCATCAATATGTTAGTGCATCATCATGTTAGTGTGTCGGCATTTTAGTGCATTAGTGAATCAATGGTGTCAACATCGGTGAGTTAAGAGTGTCGACATCGGTGACTCAGGAGCGTTTGCATCGGTGAGTCGAGGGCATCAGCTTTAGTGAGTAAGGGAACCTGTAGGTCAAGGTGTCGATAGGCTAGGTTGTTAGTAGGATGTTGCGTCGTTAGGTCCCACATCGGTAGGTCAGTGTTAGTGGCTCAACATTGGTAGGTCACATAGGTAGCTCACCCATCAGTGACTCACCAATCGGTGACTCATTTATAGTTTTTCCCAGTTTTTCCCAGTTTTCTAGTTTCGCCCCTCTTATGTCTTATTTAACATAATCTATGTTTAAATAATTTTTGGGCCATTTTAAGAGTGTTTTGTAGGATATTAAATATATCGTTAATTTCATAATGATCTCGGGGCTTTGAGATAATAAAACTGTGAAAGATTGACCACAATCCCATGTTAATGAATTTTGGTAACCGTTCTTCCGTTTAAATAGGATTGGCTCTTCAAGGATGGGATATTCCCTTATATGGGTACATTATATTTCCTCATACTGCATCTAGAGCCTTCCTCCCAATAATAGTCGTGTTCCTATGCTAGATCCCCTACTGCTTAGTTTCATTAGAGTCCTTCTCTACCGCTCATGTAATCCCCTGTTATTTGCGCAAGGAGGAACTTTTATCATTTGATCATCTGATAGAGATTACTTATATCTCTATTTAATTGTTCATCATGTGGGATGAGATTACCAATTATTTATTCTGAGGAACGTCTATATAGGTTTCCTAAAACGAGAAATAAACGATAATTAAATATGATCAATATATAACATGGGTAAATTAAATAATGGGCTAGGGGTGGTTTGATTTTAATGGTCTATTTTATTTTTTATTTTTTATTCCATTATGGTTGTTGTGGCTATATTAATTCAGAAAATCATGGCCTATAGTGGTATTATCTAGCTCACTCATAGTGTTCCATTTTTTTGTGATAACGCTTGGTAATCATCCATAATATAAAAACTGCTTAAACACATCCACTTGGTTAATTGAAACAGATTACCTAGAATGAAAACCCATGTATTATCACCCATTTTTTTAAAGTGGATTAAATAATGGTTTTTACCCAATATGAATATATATATGTACACATCTTTTTGATTGGTGTGGCTGAGTGCAGTGTTCTGTGGTGTATTGTAACGTGTGTGAGTAGTGTGGTGCTACTGTTTGGAGCACAGTTGTGGGTATGAGGTTGGAGAAGGAGATGGTTTTGTGGGAAGGGTGCGGTATGTGTGTACATAAGGGATATGGGTTAACTGTTGTTGATATGGGATTTATGTGTGGGGAAGTATAGGGGGTGTGTTGGTATCCTAGTTTGAGAGACCGATTGATTATGGAATGGATGTACTTGTAGGTAGCTAAACATCCATTGTCTGTGTCGTGGCCTGTGAAAAACATTTGGAAATGGGAAAATGGTGTGGTTACAAACTTATATGTAGTGTGAATGCATCTAGAAATTGTTGGGATATAGGGCTATAGAGATGGTTTCTGAGAGGGGGATTGTGTGGAATAATATTGAAGAATGATTATTGTTTTGTGGATTGAAAATATGGTTTTTTGTTGTCGTGCATTAAGATTGCAGTTTGTTTTTTCTTGTTGTTTTGCTATTTTTGAGGTAGGTAGTTTCCTTCAAGTGCTGTAATGACTTAAATTGAATCACCAAATTAATAAATGACAGGTTGTTATATGAAAAAGGTGTTGGGTTATGATTTGGTAGTGGCTATTGTGTGTTGGTGTATATAGGTGTAGAAACAACTACGGTTTTATATGAGTCAGTTGTTTTTTTGGAAACCATAGGTTGGGATAAGTGTTTTCGTATCTATATGTGTAATTGTAGTTCCTTGTGATTTATATACCCTTGCTGATCACTATGTTCCAAATACCTCCATCTCATGGGAGAGGGTGTCTATCCCAACATCCTGGTGGGAGGATGGATGGATAGTTACTGACTTTCTTCATCGTGACCTATTTTGGGTTATTACTGCTCATGGGTATCCATGCAGGCTGTAATGGATTTAGGCTTAACATAGCCTAAGATCCTTGGGGAAAGGCTTTTTTGGGGGATGATAGGACTAGGTGTTTGTGGGATAAGATTGTTTTCCCATGTTCCCTTGGAATGAGGCCCATGTGTCTTTAGGTGAGAGACGTGGTTATGATGGACCAAGTGTCTACAGGTGGGATTGTGTGTGGTTTGAGGCCCAAGTGATTGTGGGTGGGATGTGGAAGTGGGACTGTGTATGCGAAGGTTGGTAGCATCAAGACATTAGCTATTAGGAATGAGCAGTTAACCAGTTGGAAAGTGGTGTGGGGTACCCAAATGTCAATGTACTTATAAAACCACTTTACTTTACTAGCGTTATTGGAGAGTTCATCTTGGTGAGGCTGGAATGGTTAGTATTCCTTGGTAGGTGATTTGATGTTATACTATATTATCATAGGGACGTCATTAGGTTCTCTCACATGTGCAAGGGTTGCTTTGGGTTTCCTACTGGGTATACATGTATACTCACCCTACAAGTGTGAAATTGTTTTAGGGGTTCTGGGAGGAATTCAAGGACTGTTCTAGGATTTACTAGCTCGGGCATTAGGATTAGTTTTTTTTCTACTTTTTCTAATTTCTTTTGGTACTTTACTTTGGTGTTTTGTTGTACCTCGTATAATATTTTCTTTTGAACATGCATATGGGAAATGGATTTTGGATTTACTATTACGTTTAGTATTTGGAGTTTCTTTGGATTTACCATCTTATCTCCCAATACTATTTTACAAAATGGGTAATGCATTGAATATTATGTGAGATTTTATACCCTTGGTGTTAGTCGCCTCTCTGAGGCGTATTGAAGATGGGACTCGGGGGTCATTATATCTCCTTCAACTTGAGGAAGGAATGGTGTGACACTTTTCTATCCCTTAAATCATAAAAAATAATGGGGTTCATGACTAAATGGTATCAAAGGTTGGTTTTGGATTTATGGGATAGGATGGAGTTCGGAGTTAGGCGCAACGAGAATTGTAGGGGATTTTAGGGAAACAATGTTTGGTGACCTTGGTTTATGAAATAGTCAAGGGAAGAGAGGCTAGGACATGAGAGTTTTGGGAAGCCCCTGATTCGATGCAACGAATATAGACCTACTGAATGACTGAGTGAGGATACACTAATTGTAGGTTAATGGAACTAAGAAAGGAACATGAATCATAATGATTTCTTTTCTTCTATGTCCTGGGTGTTTTTGAAATTTAAAAAAAATAATGAGTTAAATTGAATATAAAAGAGAATTTCCAATGTAATTTAGCTCATTAATTCTTTGTTTACCTTTCAAATATGGAACCCAAACATCTCTCCCATCTGGTATTAGAAGTTGAGGCCCGATAGGTTGACCTGGTTGTTCAGTGGAGGGGTGATAGAGAGGAGTAAGTGGACCAATGACAGAAGACTCATTGTGCCTTCTTGTGGTGGACTCTGGTGAAGTACGAGGTCTGCATCACAAATACGAAGATAGAGAGTTGTATCAAAGAGTTGGTGATCGCTTTCAAGTTGATTAAAGCTCTAACATTGTACTGGGTTCCTATGGTAGTGAGCCAGATATGAGGAGCCCAAATGTCAGTGGTGGACACTTTAACTTGAGGAGAGGAAGGAGACTGATGTTCTATGGGCTGACTTTGAGAAGGAGTCCCAAGAATAATTCACTTATTCCATGATGAAGGATGAGAAGAGGTAGAAGATACTCTCCCACTAGAAAGGAATTATGTTAGTGTGGTAATTGGGGATCAAGTTCAAAGATCTTCTTCGTTTTACACTATAACTCTTCCGGAATGTGGAGTCCCGAGTGAGATGCTTAGAGGAGGCACTCTGACATTCCCTTCATTATGTTGTTACTCCTTTCAATATACCAACATACATATAGGTTTAGAATAAGGATGAGGTAGTGATATAGATGCACTCACTGGAAGGTATACAGTTAGAGGGGATCTATCTGAGTTCGTCAAAGAGGGTATCTAACACCAGTAGGTCTCTGGTGTTAGGACCATCCATGTTTCGGCCTGCAGGAAGTATTCTCCATCAGTTCTAGTGTTGATCTCCTAGTCCTCGCACTTTCCACATGGGCCCAGGACCAATGTGATTTATCTGGCGAGGCCACTGTCATCTTCCAAAATAGTGCCCAGTTTCAGTGTCATTTAGTAAAGATGGGTAGGTTTAGCACCTACCTCAGAAGTAGTAGGTTTTGTTCATGCCCTTCCAAAACCTGGAGCATTGAGATCCCACTCCACAGTGGGTAGACGGTGATGGGGCTGTCTGACATCAAGGTTCTACATAGGGACATTGACCCAGGTGTGGTCAGGTTTGTGGTCTACAATAAAGAGGTAGAGGAGCTAGTCGTGGGTAGTTGCACGCCACAGATGTAGCATTTCCAATAGTTCCATAGGTCTTTCGAGGTACGATCTTTTTGTTTTGTACCCTTGGGTATTATTTATTTGATTTAGAATCCTCAAAATCTATTTTTCACCTATTCTAGACCATTCCCTAGTTTTAGACGTAGATAGACTATTTGTGCCCCTAGTGATGAGTACGCTAGTTGGAAGTCAGACCATCTAGTATGATGTTTTCTGGGAGTGTAGACTGATGATGGAGCCACATCAGTCTAGTGGGCATCTTTTTCTTCTATAGATGTAGCCATATGATGTCATTCTAGGAATCGACTCGTTTTTTTTGTGCATTCTATAATCGACTACTTTTGGAGAAGCACTATTTTATCAAATATGGGCTACCACTGAGTAGATTTCATTGACGAGCAGAGTTTTCAAGAGGGAAGCCAACATATGGTGCCTCTTCTTCTTTAGTTATCCTAGATGTTTGTGGAATCCAAAGATATAATGATTGTGGATGTTTTGGGAGTTTTCGGTGTGTTCATGGATGTCTTCCACAAAGAGGTTGTGACTCTACCCCCTCAAAGAGATGTTGAGTTTTGGATAGACTTGCAACCAGGTGCCTGTCAGATTTTGATGGCTCCCTAACAGATATTGCCTTCTATGTTATAGGAGTTGTGGACCCATGTTGACGACCAGATGAAGAAGCGTTTTATCTGTACAAGGGTTCCATATTTAGGTTCTCCAATCTTGTTCGTTAAGATGGTGCACGTTGGTGTAAGTCTGTGCATAGACTATCAGAGACTGAATCAGGTGACCGTCAAGACCTGTTACCCCCTTTCAAGGATTGAAGACCTTTTTTAACTATTGAAGGGAGTAGGTTGGTTCTCTATGATCGATCTATAGTCTGGATAGCACAAGTTGAGGGTGATGGATGGTGACATCATGAAGACTTATTTCAGGTGCAGGTATGGGCACTTTGTGTTTTTGGTCATGTCGTTTGGTGTTGCGAACACACCATCTATATTCATGGGGCTCATGAACACTGTTTTCCATGAGTTCCTAGACTGGTTCGTCCTTGTGTTCATCAACTAAATATTGGTCTACTAAAGGTCAGAATAGAATCACGCAGGGCATCTGAGCACAATCTTAGAGGACCAATGACACCACCGGTTCTATAGAAATTTGTCCATGTGCAAGTAATGGTTGTGAGAGTTGCACCTCCTCAGACATTCAGTGTCTCAGAAAGGGATAGTAATGGACCCTTAAAATATATAAGAGGTTAATTCATGGGAGGAACCAACGAATGTGAAGTAGTTTCATAGCTTTCTAGATTTAACAGGCTATAACCGGAGGTTTGTACCCGATATCTATTGGGTTATAGATCTGTTGACATCCTTGACTAGAAAAGACCCGACCTTCATGTGGAGGGAGCAATGTCAGGTAGCTTACATCTATCTAAATGGGAAGCTAGTTAGTTCCACATTTATTAGGTTTCCCGAGGAAGGGGTTATATTTGAGGTGTTCTATGATGCTTCCAAAAGAGGATTGGGATGTGTGTCAATGGAATAGTGAGGAGTAATCTCTTATGGGTCTAGGAAGTTATGTACTCATGAATGTAACTATTCCACCCATGATCTAGATCTTGTATTGTTCATGTTTCTGCTAATGTATTGATGGAATTACATCATCAGGGAGTGCTTTTTGGTATTCACCGATCACAAGAGCTTAAGGTATATCTTTTCCCAATGAGACCTGAACTTGAAAAGGTGAAGGTGGAAGGAGTTACTAAAGGAATAAGACATTGAAATATATCACAAACCAAGGATAGGGGATGTAGTGGCTGATGACTTGAGTAAGAAACTGCAGAAGGAAGTAGTTCAGTAATCCATGAATGCTTGGAAGGAAATGGAGAAGTTGGACGCTTGGTGCCTAGATTCTAGGGAGGAAATGAAAAGAGGTAGCCTACTTCATATGATAGTGAAATATTCCTTTATTCGATAGGTGGAGGTGTCTCAGTGGGGAGACTCTGAGACTGAAGTGATGCATGGTCGAACAACCCAGGGTGATGCAATGGAAATATGGTTAGAGGATAGTCATAATCAGTTATTGTTTCATGGGAAGTTGTTTGTCCCACTGGAAATGTGCAAGGGAAAAATTCGTGAGTTCTATAGATAAAACCTGTAAGTACACCAAAGAGTTTCCAAAATTTACCAAGGATTGAGGGAACCAATTTGGGGGATCAGGTTAAAGAGGATAGTGGTGGAGTTTGTGGAAGAATTCTTTGTCTGTCAATAGGTGAAAGCTGAGAACCATGTTCCCAGCCGTCTGTTGCAGCCCTTAGATGTTTTTGAGTTGAAGTGGGATGACATCTCAATAGATATCATCACTGGATTACCTAGAGATTAGGGAGGGTGCGATGCTCTCTGAGTAGTGGTGGATCGATTGATGAAATAGGATCACTTCTTAGAAATAACAGAGTCACATGTAGTGGATGAGATAACATAAAAATATGGGGATGAGGTGGTAAGGATGCATGGAGTTCCAAGATCCATTGTCTCAGATCAGGATAGAAATATTATGTTGTGAGTATGGAGGGGATTTTAGAATCCCTTTGGCACAATGTCACACCTTAGCACTACTTTCTAACCTCAGACATATGGGAAGCTAAAGAGGAGCATATAGACATTGGAGGATATACTATGAGCATGTGTTTTGGTCTTTGGAGGATCGTGGGTACAACACATTCACCTTGTATAGTTTACCTATAATAATAGATACCACTATACCATTAGAATGGTACCATTCAGATTTTTGTATGGAAAAAGGTAGGGGAAACATCCTTCCTTGGACAAGAGTTAGTGTATTGTACAACAGAGAAGGTACAACTTGTACGTGGGAGGATGAATAAAGATTAAGACCAACATACATCGTATGTCAATCACTACAGTAGGACATTGGACTTTGAGGCTAGGGACCACATGTTCTTAAAGGTCTTCCATCGGCATAGAAATCAGAGATTTGGCAGAGTAAGAAAGATTTTACCTAGGTTCAACAGACCTTTCGAGGTGTTCAGATGAATTGGTTAGGTGGAATATCAGTTGGATTTTCCACCATGGTTGGAGAAGATCCACGACACCTTTCATTTCTCTCAGCTCCGTTGGAATCTACATGATGAATCCCACATCATAGACTGAGGATATTTGGATGGAGATTACAAAAAAACATCGATATTTGTGTTCCCTTTACCCTTTCTTCTATGTTAGTTTTGAAATTATCAAAGAAGAGAGTAGTTTGAGAGGTAATGTGGTGAGGGATACCCAAATATCGATGTTATTGTAAAACTAAATTACATGACCTGCGTTATTGGTGAGTGTTCCTTGGTGAAGATGGGATGGTTAGTATTCCTTGGTAGTTTCTTTGAGGTTCTACTATTTTTTCAGATGGACGTTAGTATGATCCTTCACTTTTGCCCTGGTGGCATTAGTTTTCCAACTGGATATACTTGTATACTCCCACTATGTGTATGAAACCATTTTCTGATTTCCAGAAGCAATCTGAGGACTGTGATGGACATTACTAACTTGGGTTTCGAGATTAGTTGATATTTTGTCTTAGTCTATTTTATTTTGGTACCTTAATTCATTGTTTTGTTGTACCTTGTATCATATTTTCTTTTGAACATTCTTGGGGGAAATGGATTTTGTATTTAATATTACTTTTAGTATTTGGAGTTTCTTGCGATTTACCATATTATCTCCCGATCATGTTTTATATAAAGGGTAATGCCTTCTATATTATGTGTGATTCTATAACCTTAATGCTAGTCACAATTCTAGGGCCTATCAAAGGCGATAATTGAGAGTCATTATATCTCCTTCAACATGAGGAAGGAAGTTCGTGGGACATTGTTTTCTCTTCCCACATTTGAAGAAGGTGGGTCGTGAAAATTATATGCTTCCTTTTTCATTTTTAATGCATATTCATTCTTATCTTAATCATAGAAACACATTTAAGATATAAAATGATAGAAAATGACATAATATTAAATGTAACACTCCCTAATCTTAAAATCCTACCAATATTTAAAATAAAGCCACATAAAAGAGTCCATAAAGGTGTACAAGATGATAAAAATCTAATAAAAATAAAAAATTAATAGTGTATTACATATTTTTGTCCTTATGTACTAAAGTTGATTTTTTTTACTTCCTTTTACCTTTACCATAATAACTCATTTTTAACCCAATAAAATATTTTTATGTCCAAAAATAATATTTACCTTAAACAAGAATATGTAAATGTTTAATAAAAATTTTATATCCATTTTACATTTTCCAATTTCAATATTTAGTAAAAATAAGTTTTAATATAAATTTTCCAAACACAATAATTTTTTTTAGAAAATAGCTGCTATAATAATAAAAATGATCTCATTCCAAATAAAATATTTTATATTAATATGGAATTATTTAAAATATTTTTAATCAGAGGGATATTAAATTACTTTAAAAATAATTCCAAAAGATAATTATACTTTTAAATCACTTAAATTTAATAAAAAAATTGACAGTTTTGAAAAATTCATATATTTTCACTATGAACTAAAAAATAAATTCACTTAGAAAAATAAAAATACCCAACTTAAAAATATCATGAATTACTTATTCCAAAACATTACCCCATTTTTAATTAAATTTTTTAAATTTTGTGGAAATCAATTATAACATCCACACACAAAATGTAATAAAACCCATTATTGAAGCATGGAGTAAAATTATTCTCATTCCTTACCTAATAACCATGATTAAATGATATTTAATTAATTAAATGGGATATATAATATAATTTTCTAATTATAATTATCTTTCAATAGTGATTAATATTATCTATTAAGATAAAAATATAATTGACACAAAAAATATAGGTACTTTTATGAAAAATTTCTCTTTTACCTTCAAATGATTTTATCTTTAATTAAAACCAATTTATAATAAAATTATGATTTATTATTAATTTTTAGGGAAATTTTTTATAAATTTCATAATATATTTATTCCAATCCATAACCACTAAATCCATGGCTATGTCCTGACATTCGTATTTAAATAATAAAATTTCTATAGTATATCACTATTTGTTTAAGCTTGGTATTGTGAGTTGAAAAAACCATCTAACAAATAAAATATATTTGGAAAAAATATATTTTAAATTCATGGTGTTTTAAATAAAGTGTTAAATATTGAGTTGTTAGGTAAACTTATTAGGACATATTAACTCAGGGGATGGAAAAGCTGTAGACATAGTAAAAATTTAGGGAGTGCTAACTTGAGTCCCATTGAAGTGTATGTTTAAGTTGTAAAGATTTATTGGGTTAGATAGATACTATCAAAGATTATTGGAAGTCTTATATTAAATTTTTATTCCATGGACAACCTTATACAAAAGTATAATCCTTTCATTTGGAAAATTGTTTTCTAGAATCTTTTGGCGATTCAAATTATTGGTTGATGATTTCTCCTTTCTTATGTTTTCTAAAAGAAGGAGTTGAGAATATGTGAAATTTTTCAATGAATCTGAAGATGAGGTTGGTTGTGTGTTTTTATATAGGAGGTGAATTATTTCTTATAGTTCAACCAAATTGATACCTCACAAGTAATATTACATTACCCATTATTTTTTCTAGTAGAAATAATGTACCACTTGATGTATTGATAAAATATTCTTCTAATTGAGAAGTTCATAGTTTACATTAGCCCTATAAAGCACAGGTACATATTCAACCAAATAGATATTAACATATATTATATGAATTGGTTGTATTTCCTAGTGGCCTATAATTTAAATTTTTTCTATAATCTAGGGAGGGGAATGTGGTTGATAATTTCTTTAGCAAGAAATACTAAACATAGTTGATAGAGGTGGAAACTGTGTAGTTAGATATGATGTGGTTATCCTTAGTGAATAAAATATAACCAAACCATCATTGGTTAATGGTGTAGTCCTATATACTTTTATAGTGATTGATTGAGGCCTTTTTGGGATAATCGATTATGAGGCTCAACATGACCAGATATCCTCATGAGATTTTGCTAATGTATTCTCTAATGGTGGGGAGAATTCCATACTATTTTAAGGATGGAATGTGGTAGAAATTATAACGAGTGATTTGGGGATGAGGTAGTTCCAAACATAAAATTTTGAGATATATCTAGGTGTGATGAAAATATTTTACATCCTCAGATAGATGTTCTTTTGGTCTTGTATGATAAAAAGAATTATTGAGTTCATCTAATGGTACATTAATAATAAGTTGGTGAAAGATGGGCAAAAAGTAACAGAATGTTTGGATTAACCCCTTGAGGGTTCTGAATAGAAGTTGGATAGTATATCAATGGAATTCCTGATAGGAATTCCATGATCATTGATTTTCCCCGACACAATTTTGGAGATCATTGAATAATTGACATTGTCATCACACTTCTATCAAATTTGACTGATGAATTTGGTGGAATGTTTTGGTATCTTGTATGTTAAGGAGACCATTAAGTTAAATTTGGTACCATCAATGATCATTCCATATCGATATTATTATTTTGAATTCCAGTTGCGATGGTTCATGGAGGAAACTTTTGAGACTCTTTTATAGTTGAGTATAACATTCCACCCTCAAATGGATAGGAATATTGAGAGAGATATCTAGGTTCTCGAGGATATGATAAATGATTATAATATAAATTTTGGTTGGATCTTGGATGACATCTTACCTTAAGTGGATCTTATTTCTAACAAAATCGATCACTCCACTATTGCCATGACACCTTTCAAGTCCCAATATGAAAGACCCTACATGTCACCCCATTGTTGGATAGATATTGGAAAGTCATTGGTGATGGGGCTAGAGTAAATGATTTGGAAGATAAAGAAGTTATATGTGACCTAGAATTAGATAAGAAAATATGAAAACCATAACAATTTATACAGATATCATCGACATATTCCATTTCATTTTTGGGAGGGAGATCATATATTCTTAAAGGTATCGTCACAAATTGGTTTGTAGATATTTAGTTGAGGAAAAAATTTACCCCTAGTTTTATCTTGAGATTATAGTTTTTTCATAAGGTGGGATAGGTTCTGAACCACTAGGTGTTACCTAGGATGTTTTATTGGGTGAAAAACATCTACCTAGTGTTATAGATAAAGAGATACATGCAACACTCATAAGATGTCATTGATTTAGGAGAGTTAAACATTAATTATGAATCAATATTCATTGATTACCTAGTGGAAATCGATTATTTATAATATAGGACACATCTAGATTAGGGGATACCTTTGGTGTGAGTTTTATGATGGAACATGAACGTAAAATTGAGCTTATGGGATCAAGAGAGTCATACAAGGGATCAGTACCATCGCCTGTTTAGTTTGAATGTTTTTTTGGGGACGAAAATTCTTGATGGTGGGGTTGCTATAATGAAATGGATTTCTTATCTTAAACCCCTTTTAATTTTTTGATTTGAAGAGAAACCATTAGTAAATGGGTTTTATTTTGTGCAATATTCTCTCCAATATATAAGAATATATTTTTTCATCAATGTATACTAGCTTTTATTTCAAATTAAGTTCTTTAATTTTTTTTCCTTGGTGAAGTCCTCATGATGTCATGGAGGTCTCGAGGGTGAATACTGATTTTACAAAGCATGGAGCCCTAAATTTGGGATATGTAGGTTGGCAGAATGGTTAGTATAAAACACAGATCCCAATCCACATGGCATGATAAAACTATGTGGGGTGGTGTAGGTATCCTTCTGGGGACACATAGTTTCTTCTATCCATGTGGATAGGGCCTCATGACCAAGTGAGTGTTATAGGCCTCTTAATAGATATGTTTTCATGAGATATACTTGTTTAGTCAAACCATGTTCTTAAACAATGTGGGGGGATTTTGGGGTACTGATGTGAACATAGTTGGGGAACATTTTGGAAAACCATGCAACCAAACTATGTGACCGCATAAAAAGTGTGGAAATAAAATTTTCCCCCTCATTATTTTTAAGAACCCTCCCACTTCTCATTATTTTACCTACATTCCAAAAATCTACCACAATTAGAGAGATCCTTCATCTTCTTTACTAGGAATTGAAGATTCTATTCCATCAGGACACCGATCAATCCTCTGTCGATCTCATTGGATGTTTTTTTGTAATCTCTCCATTCCTCTTGCAGATCTCTTCATTTATCTTTCTATCAATGGACATATTTTTGTTTGATCTCATATGATCTATTTTTAGTTCCTTTGACTATTTACTCAATTTATATCATTCCATATTGAATTAGAGGCCAACAAAATATGAGGATTCAACTAATAAGCTAATATTGGTGGTGTCATTATTTTCTCTTAATGTATCGATGTTCATATATATGACTTTGTGAAACACTCCAAATTTTCAAAGTGGATCATGTTACATGAAATAATTATTTCAAAAAATTGATTGGATTGAACTATATGACCAATGAGACCCATGTATATATCATTATAGGTTGAGGACCATGAATTGTACCACCACTTCATTTCATTTTTAAAATAGGTAAAACCACCATGGGTGGCTGATGACTTTGATTCACCTTTTGAGGTGTGTTATTTTAACCCTTATTTTGGATGTTAAATGAAATGATTAAAATGAAAATTTAATTTAATGAATGAGGGAATTGAATTATATGTCCCTATAACCTTCAATATTATCTATTATTTATTAGGATTTATATATAGTTAAATCCAAAATAACCAATAAAGATGTATGAGAGGATTCATATGATGATAGGAATTCTTAGACTTTGATATGATTTGATCCATATTCCGAGGAGAGTAAATTTTTTATATCAATTTGATGACCAATTTAATTAAGATGTGAACTTAAATGGTATGGTTAGAGTTTGAGCACATGACCATTCTTATTACCATACTGATAGTGGAAATGGGTTTGGATTCAGAATACCATAACAGACTCATAAGGCTTATTGAACTAAGTGAATATTAAATGAATTTATTATGCACATTAGGTAAAATGTGGGTTCTCATATTATTTTAATAGATGATCCTAGTTTAATGGTGTATTATATACTCCATGATTGATACATGGAATCCTAATGTGGACTAACAAGGATGGACTTCGAGGGATCATTATTATTTACGATAGAAGTGAATGTTCCCCTCCACCCTATGAGGAATACTGAGGATGGAATTTGAGTGTAGATGAGTATGTACACCATGAGTGAAACTTATGATCCATATGTGGAACTCCAAGGATGGAATAATAGTGAATTGAATTTATACCACACCAAGAGCGATATGTGAGATACTATTAGGAATTCCCATGTTTCAAAATTAGGAATTCCAAGGATAAGCTCAGAATACTTTTCAATAATAAGGAATTAACTACATTATGTTACTCTGAGGAAAAATAAAAAGGTTGGACTCACTTATAGTATTACTTTAATGATGGAATTATTATAAATATCAAGCTCATATATGATTCAATGGGGAAAATTGGGAAATTATATAGGTCGTAAGAATTAGTTATAAATTATTTCATGATTGAATATTTACTCAAAGATAGTTCAACTCGGGCTAGAGAATGTTGTAGTGGACAGGTGTTCCATGGAAACTCAAACCTATGTTGGTTATTTAGTTTTTCACTTCTTTTATGACTTTTACTATTACTTACACACTATTTTTATGTACTAACAGATTGGATGGAATTACAAACCATCAGTGGTGACCTAATGAATATATATAAACCCTTGTTCGAGGCACCATTGGGTACCAAGATAGACTTCATGGATGTAGGTATTGGAAATAGGAATAGACCTTCTATGTATGCATAGGTACCATTCTCTGATGGTGTATGGAGGTAGATGGTTGATCCTATACTCAAGAAAGTACTAGAGATAACCTTGGTACTTTTATTCATTTATGTATAGCATGTTGTATATTCTTATTCCCCTAAACCACTGTATTTCCTTATTGTATATCAAGTCATGGGAATATTTTTTATATATGAAATTTATGGTTTTGATTAATTTCATATTTATATGATAGATGATTACTATCATAGTGTTCAATTGTATTTTTTGATTTAGTTATTTACTAATATGATTATACCTATGTGATACAATTTTATATTGAGGGTATAGTATCCCCACTATTCCACTATGTACTATATCTACTAGTCGGCAACCTCTTTCATACGGGTAGGCATGTTTTAGGTCATGCGGCCAAATGGGTTTAATTACACCTGAGTGAACCTGGTATGAGACATCACATAGTGTAACCAGAGGTTCTTATTTTCCTTAATTCCATTTTTGTACTATTTGGGATGGTAGAACGGAGAAATAGGATGTGTCGATATTTGGCCATGAGCCTATTCCTAAGAGTATCTAACACATATATAGTGAAAACCCAAATTACCTGGGATGGGACTTGTTGTTTTGGATTTCACTTATTATAGTTGACTTGAATTTATATTTTTTCGGATGTCTTGATTTTGATGTTTTTTATGATTTTATATTTTCACTCATGGAAAATTTGGAATGTTAGTATTCCTTCATGTATCATTATAGGAAATCGAGGATTATTAAGTCATCCATATTCTTTTCCCTATTTATATTTCCACATGAATTTATTACAACAATATTTAGTTCCATTATTTCCATTTCCATGAAATTAGGCTTATATTTCATGTTGGGATTGAATAAATAATTGGTTGAGATTAAACAAGAACCATATTTCAATTTATAATGTTTATGAAACATTTAAATTAGAAATAGTTATCTATATAACACAAAAATTTAAAATATTTTCTATATATATGAATATGAACAAAAATGAAAATGAATTCCATAATGAAATGCCCTCTATTAAAAGGGATTCCAATTAAAAAATAAGGGATGCTTTACTCTAAAAAAATTTAATTCACACTCTATACATAGGGACTTGGACTTATAGCAGTGAACATGACCCTAACCAAACCATAGTAGTGGGAAGTAGACAATTTCCATTTCTTATTTAATTATTTATAAATGACCTATAATTGAATTTAAGAGTAGGCATAAGGGTGTGAATCCTATATAGGATTGATTGTATATAACCTATTTGTATATATGTGATTCTAGAAATTGATAAATCAAGTATTGAGGCATGTGTTGGGAATTTTTAGAGACATTCCACCATTATGTCCTTCAGTCATGAAACAGAAGGGTGGTGATGAACATTCTCCAATAGTGGAGGGGCCTAGGCCACAATTGGAACCTCTAGTAATACTACTTGAGGAAATTACAATTATGCATAATACAAGTGATGATTCCCAGTTTTGAAAGGGATTATTATGATTTATGTATACTCTTCAGGGAGCCCGGTATCGTACCCACACACTATCATAGATTATGTGATAATTTAAATAACCACATACTCCCAACTTTTTTTGGGATGGTGGACCACAAGCTGCGAAGTTATGGATAAAGGCCATGGTAGTGATTTTCAATCATCTAGAGACACCTCTAAAGAGGAGAGTTAGGATTTATATGTATATGATTTGGGTTTCCCTAAAGATATGGTGGGACATTATTACTTAGAAATATTATCATCCGGATATGGATTAGTGGGATTTTCGAATGACATTCTATGATTATTTATTTTCAGTGACATTATGGTTTAATAAATCTTAGATTTTATGTACTTAGAGTAGAGAAAATCATCATCCATGGACTATTATTCCTTTTTGATGGAGATCTAGCATTTCCCACCTATTCTGCTAGGTGAAAAGTTATCGAAAGCTATTAAATTTGAGGATGGTCTCAGGTAAGACCTCTCAAAATAGGTGAACTTATTTGGGATTACTACCATATTTGGGATAGTAAATTAGGAACATATCATAGATATAAACCTAATAGTGGCTGGGGTGTGAGCCAGGGTGGTTTGATAGTGAGATTTGGATCTACATAAACTAACAATAGGAAGTTTCATGTGGAGCTTCTATACGGTGATTTCAATTACCATGGTGTGTACTCAGGTAGCTAGGTGAGGTTCCATTAGTATGGTATACCAATAAATAAAAACCCCATGTTGAACCGAGACCTAGTCAAGTGCTGGAATTGTAGAAAGATGGGTTATATTTAGTGTTGACTTAGATCAATTCTTCAAATAGCTTGTGATAGAGGGTCTACATCGACTCCACGCTGAAGATCAGGGTCATCAACTTCTCCTTATGAAGGGAAATTGAGTTCAAATTGCTAATTTGGTCAAGGTGGTGGACATAGATGGGGTATCTAGACTCTTAGTTTATATAACTAATATAGAGAACATGATCAGGGTATCCAGGATATATCATAAGGTCACAGATCAAGCCTCATGTATGAAGTATAATCAATAAATAAGAATCACAGTGAAAATCATTCTATGGTGGTAGGTACTATTATAGAATCATCTAATTTAGAAGTTAATCTTTTTGATATAGGTGGTTTCAATTTGACTATATATATTCCTGTTTTGGAGGTCCATGGGATCTATGTTTAGTTTTCTCATCGTATGATGACACTCAATACACTTTTGGGGACTCGATCAGACAGTGTTTTCCAGTACATGTAATACCCTTAGAGATAGGTGGGTGTCAAATCCTATGGGACCTCATTTTAGATGATATTAAAGGGTTCTGCACCATTATTTGGGATGGAATGGTTGGTTCCCTTTAATAATTATATTTTTTCTATCACTGATGTGTGAATTTCACATAACCCAAGGGCATGGTTTTATTCACAAAGGTGAATTGGATGTGAAGGAAATATAGGATAGACCTAAGAATCATGCAATAACCAAGATTAAAATACATATTTCTATCATTTATCTAGATGATCAATGAATACATCATGAGTATATCCCTCTAGGGGTAGTCTGTTTCTCGAGTGTTTTCTTAGAATTTTTTTCGGAATACCTCTAGATAGAGAGGTAGATTTTTCTATTTAGCTAGTTTCCCAAGCTGCACTATTATATATTACTCCATATAAGTTGGATACTAAAGATTTGTAGGATCTCAAGAGGTAGCTAGAGTATTTGGAAGCTATGCATTTTATATGATTCAGTTCTTTTCTGTGGGGTTCACTGGTAATTTTCTCCATGAAGGTGGATGATACCCTAAGGATTTATGTGTATTAATGATAGCTAAAATTACTTATGGTTGTTACCTTGTATCCATTTAATCATATAGATGAACTTTTCAACCACCTCTAAGGAGAATGTGTGTTCTCTAAGATTGATTTGACATTAGGTTATAATCATGATCATGTCATACCATCAGATATACCATGAATAAATTACATGGTAGATATGGATTGTATGAGTTTTTGTTCATAATGTTCCATCTCATGAACATTCCAACAATTTTCATGGAACTAATGATCTTGATTTCTAGAATTATCTAGATTCATATGTAGTTGGTTTTTTATACAAGTGTATTCTCAAACATGACAGGACCATGTAAAAAATCGTGTGAGCATATTAGATACCCTAATATAGAATCTATTATATGCTAAGATAAATATTTGACATGAATGGATGGCTAAAGTCCATTTCTCAAGTCACATTATCTCATTTAAATGATTATAGGTTGTTCAATAGAAAGAGAGACCTATAGTTTATTGGGATCATCCAAAAAATATATTTGATATAAAGAGTTTCTAGGGGATTTATTATTATTAATGGTTCTTTAAGAAGGAATGTTTTCACCCAAAAACACCACTTATGGGCTTGCCAAATTTCGTTGTGATGTTCATTTTGTCGAATTCCTATGAGACAACATTTAAGGTTTTGAAAGGGAGACTGATGTTAGTGTTGATCTTGATTTTTACATAGGTTGGTAGAAGCTATATAGTTTACTTTTATGCATCAAGAATAAGTATTAAATTTTTTATGATATATAAATAGAAATTCATGGCATACAAGACTTTTTATTTGAGTTCAGATAAGAATAACTACCTAACACATTATCTCAAGCTAGCTGATATTGGTCATTCCTTGCATTGTTGGTGACATTACTTATTTGAAAATTTTTTTGGGTGTAAACAGACAAAAAACAATTCATGTTCATATTTACGAAGTATGAATTGATATTTAGGAAAGAAATGTGGGTTAAATATATAAATTATTTTGACTTTCATATTAGTTATATCCTTGGAAAGGGAAATGAAGTTGTTGATGCTTTGAGCAAGAAGAATCAGATGCAAGCAGTTCATGAGCAATGTAGTTAGTGGAACCTTATTCCCTGCATTTTTTGAGATGAATTCGGAGGTTAAGGGAAATCATTGATAGTTTTTAACTGCATCATTATATATGACCTCCTAACTTCAAGAGATAGTAAATTTGAGGTAACTCTCAGTTCCTGACGGCTTGGTTCTATGGGAGAGAGTTGAAGGTGATGACCCATAACATGGATGGGTCGTTGATGAGAATATGAACTTGTGCATTCATGGACCCTTCTGGGTTCATGAAGATGTCTGAGAGGAGTTTATTCTACATTATATTAGCTATATATTGGTATTAAAACCAAGTATTACTATGATGAATCATTTATTATGCCTCCAATAATAGTGGTTTAATATGAAAATAGTGATAGATAGGTTTGCTACTTAGGGTTCAACCTATCAGTAAGTGAAGGAAGAACAATATTAACCAACAAAATATTTACTACCATTAACTATTATTAAATTTATTTGGGATATAATCACTCTATATTTCATGATTGGCTTTCCTATATCACCTTAGGGAAATGAATTTTTATAGGTGATCATAAATATATTAAAAAAGCACACAAATTTCAAGCATTTTTTATATACCTTTTCAATGGATGAGCTAAGGAGGATCCAAATTCTTATAATTATATGATTCCAAGGAGTTCCACATTCTATCATATATATGATAGAGACACTCTTCTCAAATCATGGTTCTGATAAAGAATATAGAGGGAACTGGG
The DNA here is from genome assembly GCA_963277665.1 of Viscum album. Lineage (NCBI taxonomy): Eukaryota > Viridiplantae > Streptophyta > Magnoliopsida > Santalales > Viscaceae > Viscum > Viscum album. Next base: position 1,866,614,313 of record OY728155.1, on the reverse strand, counting down.
ATCCAAGTTACTACAACGTACAACATGTCACCCATAGAATGATAGGTAGTTAGAGCATATGAAAAATATTTGGACGACATACTCTGAGCATGTATCCTCGTTTTAATATTTTTTTGGGAACAATACTTAATTCTCAACTTGTTTTATAATAATAAAATCTTACAAGAGACCGTATAAATGGATCCATATTAGGTCACATATGATAGGTTGTTCCATTCACCCAAGTATTTCTTAGAGGTAGGAGAGACAAAACTATTTAGTCCTAATATTGTTCTGGAGACTTCAGTGCAGGTTTGACATATTTGGATGTAGATGCATACAACTTAGTCTAGGAAATAGTCATATGTCTATCATCAATGTAGAAAACTAGAGTTCAAGGTGGTTTGTTGGGTTTTCTTACATGTTTCACTTATACTAAGGTATAAAAAGATTTTAAAATAAATGAATTTAATGCCTTGTTACATCAGGCCCATCATGATTCTAGGGAGAGATGATCTAGTAGCCTATCAGTTTCAATTATGGTAGAGGTACTAGGATATTCATGATGTATTCCATGTATCTCAGTTTCATTGAAATCTTTTAGATCAATCACATATTCTTCATTTAGAAGTGGTTAAATATGTGGTTGAATCCTCATTTTGGAGAATCCCATATCTATTATTGATCAAGGTATGAAGGATATCCTAGTCTAGTAAATTCCCCTCGTATGGGTTCCATGGAAGCATGTTCATGTACATGATAAGACTTTGGAGTGGGATGCGTATGTACATTTGTAGTGTCACATTTTATACCCAAATGATTCTTTACCACCCAAAATGGTCTACTCAAGGATGAGTTTCTTTAAGGGAATAAGATCGTATGAACGTATTTGTTATTATAATCATTGAACCTTTTAACTTCACTTTAGTTCATTATTTTATCTTTTCAGAAATGACTAATGAGGTAAAAAAGGTTTTTCGGGGTGTCCTGGGCTCGTACAGAGCCTAAATCCCTTTATTTTGGGGGAAGAATGGGGAAATGTTGTTAGTAGAAACTTGGCTATCCATTCACCATGTTTTTATTAAAATTCATGGGATGGTTAAATGATCACTTTTGTTATTCATGGTTTTTTCTAAGCATTCTACCTAGGATAAAATCCCATCTGGTTGATGGAAGCATCTTTGCAGTGGGGTTTTCCATGGGTTGTCCATGGTTTGTCAAATCGTGGCCCTTGCCCATGTAATCCATGTATTGGAAAAGTTATAGGATTATATTAGGCACATGGTTTGCCAATTGTGAGGCCAAATCGCATTAGCCATATAACAAAGATGGAAATGATGTTTTCCCCTCTTTTTTAAGAAACCTCTTCCTTTTCTTTTTATCACTCCATGAATTGTATCCCATGTTGTTGGAGAGATCCTTCCTACTCCTTGATAATAATTAAAGATAAAATTTCATCTAGAATAAAATTCAGCTTCCATTAGTCCCATTTGATGTCTACTGGTAAGATACATATTCCTCACAGACCTTCCATCAATTAACTTCATATCAAATGTGTTATTTTGGTGCTAACACATATGACCTATTTTCATGGAATTTGTCTATTTCACAGATTTCCTCATTTATACACATGTTTAGAGTCCAAAAAAGGATGATTTTACTAACATGTTATGGTAGGTGTTATTATTTCTTTTCCAATAATGTTTGGCTGTTTATATATACGATGTTGTTTCTCATGCCTAATTTTTGGAGAGAGACTTATTAAATGGAATTATTTTTAAACTAAAAGGGTAGGACTGACAAATATGACCCTTGAAACCCATTTATATATCATTAATGGTTATGGAACCAAATTTTAACCACCTATTTGTTCATTGTTAAATTGGTTAAATCAAACATGGGTGGCCTATGACTTTGATTAAATTTTTATTGTGTGTTATTTTACCTATTATTTGGGATGTTCAATAATATTCTTGAGAATTAAATTAAATTTAATGAAATATGTAATGGAATTACATTTCTCTAGTCTCTTTTCAATTTTACCTTCTAACATAGTATTGAGATGTTATTATAAAATTCCAATTAAGAAGGTTATGAGGATTTATGTGATGCTTGGACTCTAATCTTAGGATATGATTTGGGATACCATTTGAGGAGAGTTTATTTCCAATAAAAATTTTATGAAAAATGGAATAAAAATGTGAACATAAATGGTTTGGTTACACTTTAGGCCCATGAACATTATTATTAAAATGTTTAGAGTGGAAATGGATTCTGATTTGGAAGACCATAAGAGGATTATCAAGCTTAATGAATTAAGTGAATAGTAAATAAAATTGTTATGTGCCATTGGTGACACATGGGTTCCAATATGAACCACATGGATAGAATCACTTGGAAGCTTTATTATATATTATATGAATAATACTTAGAGTCCCTATGTAAACTACCAAGGAATGACATAGTGGGATGAATATTATTTATGGCATGAGTTGAACATGGAAGCCTGTAGAGGATTACTAAGGGAAAAGTAATAGGGAAGATTACCATATACTCCTTAAGTGACACATGGGATACTTTTTTGGATTACCAAGGAAAGAATTAGAGAGTGATACCAAGGTTCCTACGAATAATTCTAATTATTTCCTATAAGGTGTTGGGTTCATATTATGCCTATTGTGACACATGAGTCCCAAATTTGGAATGCTAAGAGCTGGATCAGGTTACTTTTCAATTATAATTAATATATTACTCGATGCGAATTCCAAGATTCCTAAAAATATTGGACTCACACAAGATCCTTTGCCCAGTTGGTGAGGACTCAACAAGTCCATCCAAGGGACACAATTTCAAAATTAGGTGGATATGTTTTTCTGGGTTACTGTAGCACTAATGTAGCAATCACTATTCAATACTGTAGCAGCCATAACTATTCATCTATTTCGGATTTCGGATGATCGATTTGGGGTTAAGGTCCTCTGAGGCCTTCGGGCCACCCAAGGCCTTCAGGCCACCTCAAGGCATTTGGGCCACCTCAAGGCCTTGAGACCACCTCAAGGCCTTCGGGCCACCTTAAGGATTTTGAGCCTCCTCAAGGATTTCGTGCCACTTCAAGGCCTTCGAGCCACCTTAAGGCCTTTGGCCCACCTCAAGACCTTCTATCCACCTGAAATTGTACTAAAATGATCAGACATACTCAATAAGTAGCAGAAATCATATGGGGATAGAGAGTAGGCTCGTTCACTAGAGGAGAAGCTAATATGATTTGTCACAAAGAGAGGGTATGCCATTACTATCGGGACCAGCCTTTTCTTGAATGAGAAGCCTTTCTGAACAACCATGTGAAGGTGGAGAGCTGGTATCACGATGAAGAAGATGGGAGGAGGAGTTCTAAGTATATACTTTATATTTCTTAAGACCTATGGGACATGTAATATCTGAACCTATGGGACTTGTAAGGGTTCCCCCTCATCCCTTAAAAAGGGTTTATAAAATAATCAATAAAAAAAGGCCTTAGGGCCATTCTGGGTAACAATATTGGCCTCAGTTTAAGGTTTAAATTTATGATTTCCTTATTATACATATCTTTATCAGATTTGATTTAGGGAGGAATCGTTGTCAAGGATCCAGGTTTTGAGTCCTCATTATAAATTCAGTTATGATTTACAGTTTACATAGATGCATTCTAGATCTGGACAATATATGTAGTAGTGGATATGTGTTTCATGGGAATACATACCTACATGGGTTATTTATTACCACACATAATTTATTGATCGTACTGTTACCTGCATAATTCTAATTATGTAATCATAGACTACATGGATTTAGACATTGTTGGTTGTGGCCAACTGAGTATATCTCACACCCTGTTCAATACACCATCGACTACATGAAAAGAATTCATAGATACCGGTAGGGATAAGGGGAATCAAAATTCCATGAATTCTTAGGACCCCTTCCTGGATGGATTATGGGGGTAGAGGACCAACCCTATTATTTACATTCTATTAGAGATTGCATTGGTTTTTTTCATTTTTATATAATTTTCTATATTTGAACTCCCTTATCCCCCTTTAATTCATTTGTGTATAAAATTACATGAAAATATTTTTTGTATATGAAATTTATGGATGCGATTACTTGGTTATTGATATATTGGATGACTACTCACCCAATCTTAAGTTATATTTTATGCTTCCTCTATTGACTGTTGTTATTATACCATTGTGGTACACTTTATCATGATGGTATAATCCCTTATCGTTCCCCCATAAAACCTTGATGCTAGTCAGAAGCCTCTAGAATTTGGGGATGGATGATTAATCTCATCTTGCCAATCGGGTTCGGTTATTTATGAGTGAATGGTGTCCTGGATGTCACACCTTTTACTATGGTGTTTTAGGTTTTAGCATTAAGGGTTATTATGCCTTCATATTAATAATATGTATGAGTCATTGTTCCATGATATTTGTTATTACACCATGATACAATTGATGACATTTTAGAAAATTAGGTATGAGATATGCTTCTTCAATAAACCCTTTATCCTATGAAAACGATTATCAATAAAAATTTAGTTATGATTTTTGACTACGTTTTTTGGTGGGTTAAGAAGTGCATTGAACACACCATGTTTTTTGGATATTTAGTTTCTTGAGGTCGTTTTCATTGTGATCATATAGTTTTACTTTGATTTTTTCTCATATTTAATTCATTGTGGTGTGACATAGGGAGTCACACCATAAAGGGGTTGACCTGTCCTTTTGTTATAAATAGTTTTCAAACATGATCTCATGATCTCTTAAATTGTCATTAAAAAAACAATTCTAAACTTATAGTGGTTTATTTCATGAAACCTATGATTTTTGGAGGATCAAATAACTAGTGATGATTGAGTTGTGATCCCTAGAAACATTTAGAGTATAGATTTTAATGGAAGTGATGAATGAGGCATAAAGGAGGAATATTTTCTCATATAATGGTTTCGATCAAATGTTGTTGATTGTGAATCTATCTTCCATTATTTATTTATACTTTATTATATTAATATTGTGAATCCCATTTCATTTTCAATGAAAATGTACCCTTTATTTTATAAAATAACCATTTTTATTAGTTCTCCCATATTCAATATCGCATTATTGATCCTTTCAATAAAATACCCCTATTATTCTCATTCTTTTATTGAGTTGAATTTCCTGAAACCTATGATGGATCAGTTTGTGTATAATGGTATATGAACATCATGGAATTTATGGTAAATGATGGAAATAATGATAGGATAAAGTATATTCTATATAGGGTTTCATTATCCAATGAATGGAATGTCACATTGCGATATAGGGTTTCATTAACTTCACCCTATCCTATATGCAGGATCACTCAGTAATGCTAAATGTGATTCCATGACCACCCCTTAATAGTGTAACTTAAGAATATATAGGTGTCTATGTTTTGTAGAGGTCATGAGTCCATAAGTAAATCTTACGGTAGGTGGGCCACTGTGTGATGGTTTTGGTTGTGGAGGGGAGGTGATCTCTATAATGTGAAACATGTGGAAATGAAATGATAAAGATAAATATAATATTAACAATAGAATTTGGATATTAACTACAACATGAAACTAGTGGGTTTGACATTATGATATGATAGTGTATCTCATGTAATAGCTATGTCAAACCCCTGATAGAAATAGTCTACATTATCCTTTCTTCGTAATTTACATATAGTTCAGTCCATTTTTTAGAATTGGTTGTGAATATATCATATTAGGATAATTCTTTTCCATATATCTCATATTGGTAGATACCTCTTCAGCATGAGAGGTGATTTGTGAGGTGACTAATTTGGAGAAATATTGTTAGATTCATAAAGATGATGAATGTGTTTAACAAAGATGATAAAAGCATACATGAGGTTAGGTACTCCTTTAGTACCATGTGAGTGATAGAACATGGATCCCCATATGATTCCACGATTTTTAACTCTCCCTTATAACTAGTGTATGATTCCTTCAGATTAAGCATGAGATAAATCCTTGGTCCTCGAAATTGTGTAGGTCCCCAATACACAATTGATAGAGTTCAGTACTCAATAACATAATCTACAAACAAGCCTTTTATTCATGATTTTTGGTACTCCATCTTATAATGCACACTTGACGATGATGCACTGGTCCTTCATTAGGTTTTTATACTCCCTATACAAACTTTTTTTCCTTGATAGGGTGTGGGTAAGATATTATATAATTTGATAAGTGATGTGGGTTCAGTTTATCTGGGTTTCTGGGATTATAGGGTTTTTTAATAGGCAAATTTACTTTTGAAGTTGTGAAATTGATGTGTGAGACTATGTGTCCTCAATTATCTGACCTGAAAGAACATCAGGGGTTGTTTTCATCATAATGTTAATATTCATTGAGTGTGTTATCCTTGAATTTTTTTTATTTGAATGTATCTTCCTTAATTTGATTATTTATTGTTTTGGGGGTCCTGTTGGGTTTGTATATACTCACCCATCCATGGGATTTTCTATCCCACATGTCATGCCTTATACAGTTGAAAAATAGCTTGATGTTTTCCCTAGTCCACACACCATAGTTTCTGAAAACTATTTGCGGTACCTAGAGGTAAAAATGAAAAACAACATTCTTATGAAGTTGTAGTTCATTGTAGATATCCCTTCACCGCAGTTCCTTTAGGTTGGTTTTCCTATTGGGATTGTTAGGTGTTTATTTTACCCCTTTTTTAATTTACGGAAAAATAATTTATAATTATTTTTAGATATTTTCATTTTTCACGTACACAATATATTTTATCTATTTTTAACTTCCAAACCTATATTATTATATCCTATGTAGAGATATGTATTAGTGTCAATGTTTATTTGGATAAGGCCTATGATCATTTTTGATATTTCCACTGAGGGCTAGTCAGTAAATTCTGAATAGTTAGAGATATGGTTTTTAAAGAATAAATGACTTATTATCGACCAAAATGAGGATCTGATGGGTTATGTCATGTTATCATGATTTCATTAATGCACTCATTCATCCATACACACATGTATATATACATACAAATATGTATGAAACTATACATACATGCATGCATACATTCACACATACATGAATGCGTCAATAGAAACATACAAACATATAAACATGCACAAACACAGACCAAGATGAACGAATTCATGATTTCATCCATATATATATGCATAGATTGAAATATACATGCATGGACACAAACATACATCCACGAATGCGGACACACATACATCCATATTTACATTCATACCTGAATCCACACATACATATACACACACAATCACACAAACACACACAAACATAGACACTCACAAACATATAAGCATGCATACATGCATCCATGAATGTAACTATAAATAAATAAAATCATACATATATGTATTAATGCATACTTTCATATATACATGCATGAATCCATACATACATGCATATGTACATGTATTGATATAAATATGTCATAGCCCAACCTCATTTTCCCTATTATTTTATTTATTTACCAATATTTACATTTAGCAATAAATTCTAGGTAAATTTTTATTGAATTTTGAATTTAAAATGGGTTCTGTGCAAGTCGCAATGTTTGTTCAATGTTAGTGAAATTGCATGACCCGACCATGAAAAACCTACAGTTCATTTTAGAAGTGATAAAATGATTGGAAAATAGTTTTTAACCCCATGAATCCAAGCTATGTATATTACCCTCTGTAAAAATTTAGTTCATGTATTGGTAAACCATATGAAAAAACCATGCAACTTTCCCTAGGTGCATCGAATGACATCTGTATAGTTGGAACACAATTTGGTTAACTATGTGCCCAATTAATGTGGAAAATCCAATTCATTATAAATGAGATATTAATCTTTAACCACTCTTAAAATTTAATATCTTTGTCCCATTCCTTTCATCCCATTCAACTACAACAATCCAAACATGTCCCTTGAACTCAGTTCTCCTCTCCGCCCTTAAGTTATTAATGCTTCTTCCATTTATTAGAGTTGGTTCTTTATGTTAATGTGATATATACAGAATCATATCCTCTAATTTCCTCATATAGTCACTTTCTATTCCAATAGAATAATAATTTTAGCCTAGGGTTATTTCAAAAAATTTATTTGGGTTTTCTATGATTTAGGGTTTTTGATAATCCCTTGAGTGTTCCCCATTCATTATTTTAAAAAATTAGTACTATTACAAGTTAAATAAATATATTAAGGATGTTTTGCTATTTATATTCATTTAAATATCAATGCATTGATTTATTTCATATTTCAAACTCAAACATTGGTCAATTTAGAAATTATTTTCAGTGTAATTGATGATCTATGATAAATGATGTTAGTGTCCTTTTATTTTACATTTAAAATAAGGGAAATTCATCATGGTTCTATACATAAAACCAGTAATTATGAAAATACTTCACACTAAGTGTTTATTTAGAATCCCAAGAGGCTATTTCAAAAAGGATTTTATATTGAAAAAGATATTTTTTATGCCGATTGGTTTATAAAGAACAACCCAATGTTTTATGGATTTGTTTTCAAACTATGTTTGTGTTTATATTATTATATAATTATGTATGGGTTTCATTGATTATTTTAGTACCTATGGTTTTTTATATGATTTTGACTTCAAGGATAATTATATTACTTTATTTCTAAAGTGACATTTTAATTCCTAGTTGGAACTTAATAAAACAATTTACTAATATAAATATAACCTTGAACAAAAACCCTCGTTTTTGGATATTTGAAAGTGTTCTAATTATAGAATATAAAGGACATAATAATAATTTTTTTCTTGAGAAAATTTGGATACACCAACGAGGGTGTCTAGAGGCAAGGGTGTTCTTTGATTGTTGTTCAGTATACATTATTATTTATTAATTTTTGACTTATCACCAAAATGTTATATATCATGAGGAACCCTATTTATATGTGAGGGATATCCATGTTCACATAAAATAATGTTTTATGATTTCACTCTCGCTTGAGTATCCATGTTATGGGTACACCATTGTTTACTGATTTGACCCTTCGTCATGCTATATATGATATGAGCGAGTGTTAAAGTGATAAAATCAAATAAAGAATATATTAAATAGGTTGTTTCTGGTTTTTTAAGATTCTTAATAGAAATCTTAGGTTTTTCAATGATTAATTTATACAAATTAAATTATGATGACTTTGATTACTCAATAATTATTTTACGTGGTTTGTTATTACTCTATTCTCATAAGAGTCGCCTCATTACTATTTTATGTTGATACTCGGTTAAAAATGATTTTTTTATTATAATTATTTTTTATTTACATTTGAATTTACATTTTAAATGAACCAATGAATCTAAATTATTTTAAATAAAATTATTTACAACGGTTTGGGATTTACTATGGTTTTCATGTAAATTGGTATATTTAAATATGCTTTTAAAATGTGTCATTTTATTAAATTCTTCATTTTCATTAAAAATTTGAAATACCACTTAATTCTGAAATGTGTAATTTACATGTTTAAAATTTAATTGATTAAATTGATGATAACATGTTTTTGGTATTCAATAAAAGTTAAAATCTTAATATTTGTGTTGTTTTTAAATGTAGTATGAAATATATTTAATTTTAAAGGTTATGCATGGTGTTTGAGGAGGATAACTATGGGGATATTTTTATTTGACCTATCATATTATAGGATTATTATAGTTCTTTATGATGTGGAAATTGGTTGTTGGATTTTGGTTTAGGAATGTCAATGATCATAAGTGGAGATTATTTAAATGGTTTATGGAGACTAGTGGTTATGGATTTTTTTAGATTTTTTTTATTTTGTTATATTATTCCATGATAAAACTTGTGATATATATTAATTTTCATGTAGGTTATATAGATATTTAAATGTTTATTTTTATTGATGTTGGTATTTATTATATTTTATTTGGGAGTTTCATTAATTGGTTATAAATTATGTTTACATGTTTCAGTCATGTTTGTTTTTTTCTCATGAAAATGTCATCTTATTTTTTTATGAATGATCATCTAACATAAAATATGTTCATATAAGAACCCCAGGGGGAATCTAATATTCTTAATTACTTTTAGTGAAAAATTCAAATAAAAGTATGTTATTATGCCTCGACATTATTTTCTAGCCTGTGTAAATTAGAAATGGAATTCAGTCCATGTCACAGTTTAGTTTGGGATCTAATTTATTATTATCCTAGATTGTTTTTTGAAAATCTATAATCAACACATGGTTTTTATTTAGGGGACTCATGATAGAAATGAGTTATAATTTTCGAAATTCAAGAGGAAGGTCACAAGAAAGTACCTAATCACCACTCTTTTTTCGTGAAACATGTGTTACCAAGGGTTCTTGAGTTTTGTGTGTCTCAAATTTTATATACTCCCTTTATTATTTTTTAGTTTTTATTTAATTTTTAAATGTTTTTATATAAATAATCATGAGATACTTTGAGAAATTCCAAAATTTAGAGTGAAATTTTATGAACACTTAGGGTTTCATGGTTACAGTTCAAAATTTGGAAAAACATGTGAAAACAATGAATATTTGGTTGTAATGATTACATTGGAAATAACATAGTTTGTTCATATTTTTCTAGACCATATAGAAAAACCATGTGTTGTGGGGAATTTATCAAAAAAATTAATATTATTTCTTTAATGTCCTAAATTTCATCCCTTATTTTTCATTGGTGATTTATGATGAATTAAGGTGATTTATAAGGATTGTTGTTGTTATTTAAATTTTTTAAATTCAGTTTTACATGAGAAATGATTTGATTCGATCTTTAAAGATGGAGAGTTTTAATAATTTGAAGGGGAGTGGTCAGGTGTAAAAAACCCAAAAAATGGGTTCTGAATTTTAATAGGTTATGTAAAATGATCTAATTATTTCATTATGTGGTGTTAAAATGTTATAATAAATCAATTTATGGGTTTTGGTTTGTGAATATTTTGAAAAAATGTTTTTGGAGCTTTTCAGAAATCAAATATATCATTTCCAAAGATTAAAAAATATGTTAATGGGGTTATTAAGGGGATATAGTAAATGAATATTTTATCATTTTATTTCTTTTTAAATTTTACGAGTCAATGTTTGGAATTTTTATTGTAAAAATAGATTTATTTTGATATTTTTATATTTTAAATTTTTTAAAATTTAACTTTATAAAAATGTTAATCTTGAAACACATTTTGATTGTTTTTCGTGATTATTACTCTTTTAGAGTACTCCCCCACCATGTATTTATGGGTAATCAAGAGTGTTTTGTGGGAGATTTACTATATATGAACCCTATGGTTGATCAATAGCTGTTTATGTTGTTTGTTCTATCTAATTCAACTTTTGGGAATAGCGTTTTTCTTCTCATAGTTCAGTTGATAGATTATGTGAAAGTGTTTCAAAATTTTAATCCACATTAGTTCAATGAGTAGTAATTTTATTATGACCATGAGGAGTTTATCGAGAATATGGATAAAAATATTCCAACTTATTTATTTTATTGATTATCTAAGGAATTTGTTTTCAACCATTATGCTTTAATGTTAGAGTAAGAAGTGATAGATGTCCATCATTCATATTTAATTATAGAAATAAAATTAATGGGAATATATGAAGGATTTATTCATCCAAAAATAGTTCCTCAAGATTGTGTGGGATTCTATGGTAATGGAATTGTACTTCATTGAGTAGATTAACCATATTGTTCTTGAGTATGATCAAAATTTTATTAATGTAATACTTTTCCACTATACTATATACTTTGATGATTATTTAAAGGATTGGATCCTTAAAAAAGTATCCATTTTAATATATTGTTTGGAGTATCTGTATTTTATTTAACTACTTTTATAGAGGGGTGAAGTGGGATACTAGGACAAAAGTAATCATAGAACTCGTGCCTGAGGAGATTTGTTTCTCCTTTAAACCTGGAGTTGGATAAGAAATCTCAAATGGTGGTAAATGAGAGGAATATATATCTAATATGAGTGGTGGTGGCATCAAGATTTAATATTATGTCTTCTTATCAACTTCTTCTAGGAGTACGACCCTAGTTTTCCACTAACGGATATAGACGTGGCATAAAAATATTTCCTATCAAGAAACTCCTAAGATCTACCTTGTCTATGGAAGTTTGGGAAATATATAAAGGTCCTATAGTGAGGATCTTTAAAAAATATGTATATCTAGATAAAATCCTTCATAATATCCTCAAGTGAAACTGGCTGCACCTTCCACTGAGATAATATCTACATAAGGAACATACTTTTTATTTAATATTTGTATGTATTCTTTATCATAGTTTTACATATTTTTGGTTTTTTTATTCCCAAACATTTAATTTGGAATAAATATATATATTGTTTTGTAATGGTATTATACTATGGTATTTTTGAATCATTAGTATTAACATTTTTTAATTATTAAGGTCTCAATTTAATTGTCCCCTAGGTGACATGGGTACCTAGTTAGTTGAATTACTATTGATATTTTCATCTCTTTTTGAGTATTATTAATGTTTATAGATTTTTTCTTCCTTCATTATGTGTGATTGATTTTTCATTTTTGGAGACTTAGATCATTAGAGGAATTTTAAAATGGTTTCAATTCTAACATATATTTTGTATTCTATCACATACTTACCTATTTCCCTGCGTAGGTAGTGATGTTAGACTATTAGGTGTGGTGTTTTGTTTTCTAAACTTCACCCCACCATATAACTAGTTATATATTCATTAAAAATTTGTCATTATCAATAATTTTATATGTATTATTTTATGGATTCTCATTTATGAATAATTTGGGTGGTTTTGTATTTCCCAAATTTTATATTAAGGATATATACTTTTTTTCATTTAAATACCTCAGGTTCTTTAATGATTTAAATTGAGTTCAATATTTATATTCAAATTGGTTAGTGTCATGTTCCCTGTCTGGGTGATGTCTTGGTTCTCCTTGGATTTTGGAATTATTACATTGGTAAGGAAGTTAAACCACATACATTATTTGATCAACCTATTTTAATGAAACATTTTATACATAGAATGTTTTATGGTGGAGTGAATTGTAATATCTATAAATCAAATTTATTTTTCATTTAATTTATTTGTAAATTTTTTTCCTTATCTCTTGATGTTTGTCCATTTTTCAGTCATATTGATATGTAGAATAGGAACATTGTATGTAGGATACTTTGTGAATTGTTAATGAAAATGGTGGGACCCAGTCATACCAATCCATCAGTTAATTTGAGAGGTGATCAGATGGTTAGACCATGGTATTTCAAACTATGTGGCCTAGACATTTAGGTTACCCTTTATTAGGTTACCTTATTTATGATTGGATTGTGTTTTGATAAACCATTTAGACAGACCATGCTACATTCCCTAGGTATATCAAATGTTATCCACATGATTAGAACATGGTTTAATAAAATTTTTGGATTAACCATTTATAATATCATGATTATTAATAATATAATTTTACCATTTTACCTCTCTTAAAATTTATCCCCATAACCCCATCATTTCCCCCATTCAAATATATCTCCCCAAGTGTATCTCTCCCTCATAGACATCCCATTCTCCTTAGGTTCATCATGGAATTATTCCACATTTAAGGTTAATTATTCAATGTAATGTTCTTTCAACCAATGATCTTGCTTTTATTCTCCTTATCATCCAATTCATTTACCGTATAATAGCCATGGATTCATATGATTTTGTTATTCATGAAATTAATAATGGGTTTCTATGTTTTAGTGTTCGTATTTACCCCTTGATGGGTTCTCATTCTATATCATCATGGATTGGTACCATTATTGTTGAAGATGACAGAATAAGGTAGGTTTTTCCTTGTACAGAACTTAAAATTTTAATCCACGGATTATTTTCATATTTTTAAAGAATTTTTGAGTATTTTTTAAATTATATTAACTAAAATTTTGTTCCCTTATAAAGAAATTTTTTATTTTCTTGTTTTCCATTGGAAATAAAGGGTATTCCTCATGTTTCAATGCTCAAACCCAGTCCTCATATAAAATATTCACTCATAGTTCTTATTTAAAACCCAAAGAGACTATTTTAAAAATTATTTCATTTTTAAAAATGGTGTTTTGAGGATCACTGTTTTCTAAAGAAGCAACAAAATATTCAATTATTTATTTTGAAACTAAATGTGTATTCAACCTTTTCTAATATTTTAACGGGTTACCTTAATTATTTTAGTGACATTGTTGTAATTTATATGATTTATTTTTCATGTATAATTTTAGAGACTAATTTCTTAAATGATGTTTTAATTTTTTTGTTGCAACATTATAAAAATGTTTTATTTTTATAAATATCCACCCAAAGATCATATAATATTTTTGGTTATGTGAAATTGTTGATATTATCCCACTCAAGGGACATGGTTATAATATTTAATTGTTAAGAAAACATGTTTCCTTTATAAATGGGTTCGTAACATCCTAACATGGGTTCCATACACCAGTGCGTCGAGGTAGTTGGTCGCATGACCTCATGCGTGCCTCCCCATATGAAAGTGGTTGCAGACTATCGGGAAGGGTCTAATATCAATCATGGAGATACTATACCTTTTCACGAAGAGTAATACCATAGAATAAATAAATAAATAATAACCAAATGATATAGCAAATAACAAAACCAAACCAAACCATTATCACAGGATGACCAAATAGGGAATACAATACCAAGAACTAAATATTAAATATTTCATGCTCAATTACTTGTCATGTGTTAATATGAAAAAATAAAAAATAAATAAATACACTAAAAACACCAAAGATGGTCATGAATAAATCATATTCCATCATACATGCTCCATCCCAATCAGACCTATAACATGAGACTCCTTCCCTTATCCTATCACGTAAACATGATTTCTACAATGGTACTGATCAAGAATCACAATTAGAATGTGAGTAAAACATTGAAGACCACCACCAACAACATCTAAAACAATATCCAATCAATAATAGTGTATATAGTTGTATCAAAAATAAAGTAAAATAAATAAAGTAAAAAGATTACACATATTTAATTTTTCATTATATGACCACATAAACCCCCGAGTTTCCAAGGACACCTGAACCACAAAACAAGATTCAACCCATGTCATATTATGTTCTATCCCGGAGGGATATCAAATATAATTTTTTTTCTGGAGGGATACAAAATATAATATTTTTTTTATCAATTATCATTTATTTCAATTCATATTATATCCAATTAAAACCATAGTTCAATGGCAACATTTTGGGCCCCGATTTCTTATCCTAGGACTCTTTTGGTATTTGCAGCAGTATTTAGGGAACCATAACTCATTTATCAAATAATCAAATAAGAGGTTTTGAAGTAATAGTTCATCTACCACACTTATTTATCACTATGTGATTTTGATGTATTATTCCATGTCACATGCTCATTTATCACTATGTGCTGTTGATGTAGAGGACCATGTCCTACACATGTATATCACATATACAACAATGTCACATATATCCCATCAGTCATGGTTAACAAACATTAACACTCCAATCACCATCACAACATTATAATCCATTTCAAGTATAAAAAACATCATGGTCAATACTATAATCACATGAAAATAATATGAAACATCACCAATATTCCATTTTTAACCTTTAATCATATATCCCTTTAACCCATTAAGTTTAACGAAATCATCAAATAATTCCCATAGTTTTATAATTCACAGAAAAATTAATTGACAAATTACACAACCCAAATATTAACCAAATCATAATTCTATTAATCAATCAATTCCCCAATCACAACATTTCATTAATTAATTCACTAAATAATTAATACATTTCATTATAGTATAATATTCTATTAGTAGATATATCCTAAGGGGTATTAGTGATAGTTCAATTACCCCCTTTTGATTCCACCACAACATTAATGATATTTCAACTTTGTTCTATTCACTGATTATATCCTACTATTTGTGAAGGGAAATAGTATAACTATTAATCACCTCATCATGATTTTGGAATAATACTACAACCAGAGTGGTCTGATGATAAAAAAAGTAACATTTTTATTTCCAACTAATGTCCGGAGAGGAGGGGAACAAAAATTTAGATCACTCTTGATATTATAAGGAGGAAGTTTCCTATTGTGTTTCTGGGTTCCCCAATTACCCCAGGTAGAATCTAGATCCCTTATTTTGAAGGGTTTCTTGGCAGGATAACTACCTAGATTAGCAACTGGAAAAATCATTTTCTCTATTTAAGATGTCATATTATACTAGTTAATTATGTTATTTCTTCCATTCCTATTAATATTCTATTTAAACTCAAGGTCCTAAAATGGTGATAAGAATAATGGAAATATTTTTTCTAAAATTTATATTGGATGCTAATGAGGAAGGGTTGTTCCATTAGGATTCATGGGATAAAATGGTTAATGAACCAGAATATGGGGAATAAATTTAAGAATTGATGAGGAGACCATGCACTTCATGCAAGACAAAATAGAATGGGATGAAATGGAATGACGTTCTATGTTGGAAAAATATATCAAAAGAAAGTATGGGACACTCTTGTATGTTCCAAGGGATCGTCCTCCATGGATTTGGAAATACCTACATGGTCATGTTATGGAAGTCCATGAAAATTTGTGATGGATTATTGGTTGTGGCGATATCTATTTTTGGGAACAAAATTGGGTTGTCTTGAGGCTTGGTTTCCTAGGGATCTCATCTCCTATTATCTTTTTCAAACAAGCTTCTTGATACCCACTATTTACTCAGGCGGTTCTTAATCCACTAGAACAATGTTTTTAGTCTATTACTCTGAACGATAAGGCGGAAATCCTTGTTTTCATGGAAATCACGTCAAGACTTTTCTCAAAATATGTGTACTGGTCCCTGAGATACAGTTCCTTTTCCAAGGATGAGTGGGTCTCTATCCTTTGGTGTCATGAGATCCCATCTAGGATCTTCTTCCATGTTTGGAACATTAGAGCCCAATATATTTTTATAGATTAGGAAGTCAAGTGAAAAAATAATCTACCTCAACTCTACGTTCCTATGATATAGAAGACCTAAATAAGAGTCATCCATTCATCTATTTTTTCAAGGGTAGTAGGATGATACTGTCTGGGAATTGTTCTGGGAGTCCTTCGGGTTATTCCCCCAAAACATGACAGCTGATTGTTTTATGGAAAATTGGTTCTTCAGTAATGGAACAAATAGGTATGATCATGATGCAAGTTGGTGTTTTTTAGTGGATGGATATAAGATCATTTTGTGTTAAAGAAACAATTCTAGACATTAGTGTACTTCCAATTCACATATGGCTTTAATAGCTCGATCTCGGAGTTTGGAGGCTGAACATGGGATACTTCTAGAAATCTGGGATAAAGCTCCAAGGATGAGAAATGTTTTTTCTAGAAGAATTTCCTTGGATTCTAATCAAAGAATGGATCTCCAAGGAGGATGGATTAAATGGGGTTATCCCTCTAATGTACTCAAATATAATATTAATTTCTCATATTCTAATGGTCTCATGTTTGGCGGTGGTGTGGTGTGGGATGTTAGCAGCTTATTTTTTCTTTATTTCCCATTAACATATGGCTAGGGTGGCTCTCTCATAGAGAAGTATTGTTTTTTACTCAGTGGCATCAAGTTATTTTTGGAGAGAAACATGAATCTGGAAGCAGTGGAGATGGATCCTGTAATCATATCCAACTCCTTTTATAGGAAGGCCTCCACCACATAGAGTATTATTATATTATCCAAAAAATGAATATTATACTGAATGTGCATGTGCAGGTGACCGACATGTTGTCTTAAGGTAATAAGGTTACTGATTTTCTTTTTTTAAGAATTCTCATGATGTTAAATTTTCATTGTTTTCTAGTTTGGGATCTCTCCCCTATGAGTTGGTGAACATTATTTTCAACCACCCTAATTCTTTCATTGCTGGTGTTGAATATTAATATAAAATTTCCACATTTTATGATTAAAAAATATCAAAAATTGCATAATCCCAATATTCTATTAATTAATTCACAAATTAATTATTCTAATTCATCTAATTTCAATTTCCTGAATTTAACCACAATCATTTTAACATATAAATTAAATTAAATTAAAGCAATCATCAATGTAATTTCAATTTGTTTACAGTTAAAATTTAATATTTACATACATATAAATTAAATCATAACTATTTTAGTTTCAATTTGGACCACCTATATCATGATTGATGATGAATGGTTTCCAATGGAAATGACCAATTAAGCAGAATGATCTAGAACATTATAATGAATGAGATATAGATCCAAATCCAAAATCAAAGATAAAAATAACAAAGATACATTAAACCTAGGTATACTCCCTTTCCAATGCGGATAAAACATTACAATATTATTTGGAAAGAGGAGTAGATGAGAGATAGATCTAATTGGATGAAACCAAATACATGGAGTGGTGTAGTTCCTTCAATGGATATTTAATTCCACAATAATGGGGGTTGGAAATAATTGTAATTCAATTAGAAACCTTCAAAACTGAAATATATTGTTATAGGGTCAATCTAGGGGTTTAGGGACATAAGGCGGAGGTTCGAGAAATTTTAAGTGAATTTACGAGGGAATTAATTTCCACGTGCATGGTTTCCTAGGAAGGGGTTCATGGTTTTCCAAACCATACAACTTAAAAATGTGCCTCTTATAGGGGGTATTGTTACTCTTAATAGGCTACACAATTTGAAAAACTATACACCATATATGAAAATCCCCTCTATAGGGATTTCATGGTTTGGGAAAACCACATGCAAAACATGCACAACCCCTCCTCATTAAAAAACTATCCAATTTCACCCCATAACTACACAATGTTTAACCAAAACAAATACTCGAAATAATGAAATAGTGTACATGGAAACATGCTCGTGACATCTCTAGAAAAGGTTGGGATTGTAGAATCTAACCACTTTATAATAGCTCATTCATGAAGTGTACTCCCAAGCATATCTAAGATTCTGAGTCAAATAGATCATGCCACTGAGGCTGCATAACCACTTCTCTCTCCATGTATTCCTCTAGAACAAACCCATGTTGACACAATACAAGAACTAACAACACTGTATTTCCCAACAATACATTATCACTATGTTCCAAAATACATTTCAGAAGCTCCTAAAAGGATGCATTAGTATTAAGCTCAACTTCATCCACATCAATCACATGAAAAATTTTAGGGTGACACCACCAATGATGTGACACTTAAAATACATAATGCATAGAATTTTACCTTTATAGAAGATCCAATCAGTACACCACCAGCTCAAATCTACCCACAACCAAAAATTTTCAACAAGATGGTGTTCTAAACTGACATATCTTCTTTTACTTTGGTGACCCAATATAGGCGACGCCCGAAAGAAAACACCACCACCCTATGAAAACTCTAGTGTTATCAACATATATCTTGATATTAATTATGTATACTATTAGCCATAATTATTTTATTTTCAAATAAAAAAACCCGCTTCTATGTCTGTTGTAGGAGACATGGTCCCAACAACTCAAACTCTCCTAATTCCAATCAACATGGAGTTTATCTTCATGGACTACCATAAAGATCTTTATATGGTTTCGTCTATATAGTTTCATGATAACTATTGTTATATGAAAATATCACCTAATCTATGTGCTTCATCCGAGACCCAGTAATTTTTGGGACACATCCCTAAAGAACATACTCAATAACCTATATAGTACCTTCCAACTACCTATCTATCCATGAGGGGAATTCCATAATCAGTATGATCAATGTCCCAAGCGCTTTCTACAAACCCATCTAGAAGAATGAAGTAAAGAATTATTTATGGTTTGAAACCATAATTTCTATCACCCTACATAGACATACTATCTTCCAAATATATTTTTTTCTCAACTTGTCCACTAAGAACGTCTCTTACATATGGAAGAAATGAACTAATTTCATTAGCCAGTCTACAACCACTAAAATAACATCACTCTTCATTGGATTCCTTGAGTGCCCCACCCCAAAGTCTTTAAAAACTCACCGCGCAACCATTCCAGAATGGGAATGCCTATATCGAACAACCATGTTGTTGATGCTCATCCTTCACCTGTTGATAGTTGTTGCTTCATTTCATAAACAGTACTATCTCCTTTTTCATGCTCGGCCACCAAAATGGGTTTCATAGTTCATGATAAATTTTGGTCACACCAAGATTCACCACCCACTATATGGCACGAAACTCATGTATTTGTTCCTCTCACATACTCATAGGCACAACAACCCAAATATTAACATTTATGACCTCATCCTCATCAATATTCCAGTATGAAGGTGACTCCCCACCTTCAAGTCGTTTCCTCATGGAAAATAATTTCAAATCATCATACTACATATCTCTAAACTACTTAAAAATTGTAAACTACACTAAAACTGATATGAGAGTCATCTTCTCCTAGATCCCTTGAACTAAAATATGCATCATAGCCAATAATGTCAATATTTTTTACTCATCACTAGAATCATGAACATATTGAGTCTATGTTTTCGTACATAGATAATCATCCTAACTGTTCCCCTTTCAAGGTATATATACTGGAAAGAAATCAAAATACTGCAAAAGCTCAACCCACCTCAACTATCAAAGATTCAAATATCACTGGTAAAATATATACTTTATTCTCTTTTGATAGTAAACATAGTTAATTTTTCTCCCAATAGATAATTCAACTAACAATTCAAAAGATAAACCAATGCTTATATTTCATGTTTGTATTTAGAGAAATTCCATTCATGTAGACTCAAATTCTGATACCCATACACAAAAACTCTATCTAACTATATCTACACTACTCCATGACTAATCTTATAAGAATGTAAATAAGTCTATATACTCCTCAACTTGCACGGGTAGGATCAAGATTGGTGCTATTTTAAATCACTTGTTCAACTCTTGGATGTCGTTCTCACATTCTTGTGACCATTAAAAATTTACCCCCCTTCACGGTCAATCCCTATAGAGGTGATTCCAAAATAGAAGAAGTCCTAAATAAACCTACCATAATATCCAACTAATCTAAGAATGATATGAATATTGAAAACATTATTTGGTTTTTCACTAGATACAACTTCCAGAAAATTCTCTAGGTCTACTTACACACCTTCCTCTAAGACATTGTGACCCAAGAAGTATACCTGATCAATCCAAAAATTACACATAAATAACTATTCATATAACTGATTCTCCCTTAGTGTAATTAAGATGATTTCATGAAGTCTATCCTGATCGTCATGATTCTGGGAGTACACTATGATCTCATCAACAAAATATACCACAAATTTATCCAAGAATGGGTGGGTGATTTGCTTTATTAAGTCCATAAACATTATTGTTGTGCTTGTCAGTCCAAACGACATCATTAAGAACTCATAAAGACCATACCTACATCTAAAATATGTCCCTAGTAAATTTTGATGTTTAACTCTCAAATGATGGTACCCTGATCTTATGTACATCATGGAGAAAATGCATGCTCCCCTCAACTGGTCAAAACGATAGTCGATATGAGTAAGAGGATTTCATGTTTTTACATTCATACGATTCAACACGCATTAGTCAACCAACAAGAACAATGTTTTTATGACTTTTTAGGAAAAAAAGGACTAGAAAACCCAAGATGACATACTCATATGGTTAAACTCATTACCCATGAACTCTTATAGGTTATTCTATAGATCCTGAGGATCTGTTTGTGCCATTCTATATAGTGGAATATAAATTGGATCAAACCAAAACATGGGATCAATTGTAAATTACAGATGTCTTTTAAGTGTAATACTTGATAAGTCCTTTGGAAATAAATCCTGAAATAGGTCCACTATGGGTGGAAATACATCCCTATTTACCCTTCCATTATCTCGAATCAGACTAGAAACTTGTGTTGTGATCTCCTCCAGTTACTGATCAATTGGCCATGCAAGGACTACCTTGATATCCCAATCTCAAAGATGAATATACATTTAACCCTTGGGAGAAATAAAAATCACTCTCCTATGGTAAAAAATCCATGTGGGATTGGTATTCTACAAACTATTCTATACCCATAACTATTTCAAATACCACTATATCATGAATATAATGATCCTAGAGAAAATGATACACCCCAACCATGACGGTAAAACCTTTTTATCTAATATATGTCTCTATACCATACTCCCAGAGGTACATATATATTCATAACCCTTCTCATGAAATCCCATTTCAAGCTCAAATAATTCACAACTAGTGAAGAAATAAAATAATGAGTGGAATCATTATTAAATAAGGTACTAGAAAGCATTTAATCTACAAGAATGGTTCCTCTAATTGTTGATGGTCCATCCTCTATATACCAGTGAAGAATAAATAGTAGGTAACTCTCCTATTCCACTCCTAGGTGATACAGTCTGAGTCCCATGATCTAAACCACTCTACTAAAATGAGATATATTTTCTAGAAGAACCATGTCCACTTCCTCTACTACCATTGGAATTTGAACTCTAACTACTTGAATGATATGATGTATAAGATCCACTTACCACACTCTGATCCTACATAGCTACTCCATTACTACTCTTCTATCATGAGTTCTTGTAGAACCACTATAGATTTCCCATCCTTCCGCGAGCTCAGAACTCTACTGGTGGTTGGGGAATGTGTATGAAAGTGACTCAATATTCCTCACAATTGACAGGTCACCCGGGTATGTTCTTGCGTAACATACCATTCCCCATGAACAATCTTTATACCATCACCATGGATAGATTTATCACAGAGACACTTCCAAATCTCATAATACATACCTCCTGAAAATCTAATAGAAACTACCCATACTCCACCTAAAGTCTCCATCAGGTTCCCCTCTAAAATGAGAGCTGGATTCAACACTTCTAAAAACTTATTCAACCTCATGATATTCACTTAAGATGTAATTTAATATTTAATCCCATTATAAAACCTCTCTATCATAGTCACCTCATCTTCCAAGAATTCTAGACCATAGAAGTGTAAATCTATAACGAAACTATAAAATTCCATCATAGACATACTCCCCTAATTCAACCACATGAACTCAACTACCCTCTCCCACCTCAGTGTCTCCATGAGAAAGTTCTCCAATAAAATATCATGAAATCCCTTCCATAAAAAATTATCTAGATGTCTATCCTAAGCCTTGATATCTGACCAATTATTTTCATGACCATGTAAGATGTAATATTCCAATTTTACCCTCTTCTTAGATGATGTCTCCAAGTGGTCATGTATAGTTTGGATAGAAACAATCTCAAACTCAACTTCTTCAAGTCCACCCACTCTGATAAGCATTAGGGTTTTTTACTTGGAACTCCCATGTGATATCAGATATTCTTTTCACAACATTCTTGGGTCTCATTCAGGGAACTACATATAGTAAGAAAAGTTCACTCAGAACTGCTTTCTGACTTCATCACCCAGAACTAAAGGTTCCTTGTGTTCCACTACTAGAGGATCATTTACATCCATAACTTCCTATCAGCCTCTCATCAAGAATTTTCTTGAATGAATATATCGACAATTCCAAAAATATTTCTTAATACACATAACACAACATTAACACATTTAAGGGGATTCACAATAAACCATAAAAATTCTTTCCCCCAAACCCCACCATATGGTCTAAAATGAGGTGATATCACCACCCTAACCATCTTTCATCAAGATCTCGGTTAAAAAGGGTAAAAAATCATCATCATTAAAATAAAATTAGACACCTAATTTCCAAATTTTTCATCATTTTGAATTTTCAATTTCATATTAGGAACCTTTTTCAATTCAATTACATAAGCAAGGAAAACATTTCAATTTCAAAAATTTACCCAAAACCCATTTTCCCCCCATGTGAAAAAAATTATTCATGCCAAAAAATAATATTGATGTACTATAATGATGCCTTAATATTAAACTCTTGTTCCATACTATGAAACACGTCAAATATCAAAAACATAGAAACAATAATCATATCAAACAACAAGTACAACAGACAAGGTAAAATAATACAAACTATGACAACAAACATCATTAAAAATTATCCCACCCTGGGTACTTGAGTTTTTTCTTGTAAATGAGTCAGTTACTCCCATTCATGAGCTCATTATCAAGGCCCAACTATTTATAGCCATTGGTCCAACTTTCACAAATTTTATTAAAAAAGAAAATAAAATAAAATTGTGCTTTGATACCAATTTGTAATGACCCAACCTGGGTGCCACACACCAGTTCCCTGATCTAGTTAGTCAAATGCCCTAGGTGAACCTCAACGTATACTAGAGGATAGCGACTAGAAGTGATGGTCTAATATCGACCATGGGGAACCTATAACCTCTTTAATAGAGTTATACCAAAGAGAAAATAATTAAACAATAACCAAATTTTATAACTAATAACAAAAAAACTAGTATCACATGATGACCAATCAAGGAATAAAATTTCCATAACTAAAAAATAGATATGTCCTGAAAAATTACAAGTAAAGTGTCAATATGATGAAACCCAAAACAAATAAATACATTGACATCTCTAACATGGGTCCCAAGTCACATTCATTTACCCAATCCAAGCTATATCCAAATCATCCCACTAACATAAGACTCTTTCCCTTATTATATACTGAAATCACGAAGTATGCTCGTTTACTAATCACGCATCCTGGGTAGGGTGTCCAAATAAAATAGAAGGCCATCACCAATGATGTAAAAATTTTGCAGTCAAAAAAATTGTATATAGTTGTATAAATAACAAAAGTAAAATCAATAAAGTAAACAATTTATACATATTCAATTATTTTTTATTTAACCACCTAAAACCCTGAATTCTTGAGGACACCTAAACCTCATTACCTATATCGTCCCATGCTAGTATCTGAACTATCCCCAATGGATATCACATATCATAGAATAATGGATATCAATTATAATTTCATTTCAATTCATATTATAGACAATTGGAACAATAGTCCGATGCAAACATTATAAGCCTAGATCTCAATGCTCAGGTCCCCCTAGATATTTGATGTAGAATTCCATGACCCACAACTCATTTATAAAAAAAACATACAAGTGGGATTTTGAGGAAGCAATCCATCTCCCATACTAATTTATCACTATGGGATTTTCATGCAACAAACCATATCCCAAACTCAATTACCATTATGGGATTTTGATGTAACAGACCATGTCCCACACATGTATATAACATATATGATAATATCACATATATCATATCAATAATTGTTAATAAAAATTAAACCTCTAATCACATTCACATCCTTATAAGGCATTTCAATTATAAAAACCAAATCATTGTCAATTGTTTAGTCACATGGAAATACTATATGAAATCACCATTATTTTATTTATCAACATTTAATAATATATCCCTTTAGCCTATTCAAGTCATTCAAATCAACACATAATTCATGTATTCAATTGATTTATAAATAAATTAATTTAATAATTATACAACCCAATAATTAACTATATCATCATGAAATTAATCTATCAATTCCATAATCACAATAATTCTATAATTAAATCACCAATTAATTAATCAAACAAAATAATTACATAATCCCAACATTCCAATAATTAATTCACCATTTAATTAATACAATTCAATAATTTCGTAATCCCAACATTCTATTAATTAATTCATCAATTAATTAATACAAATACTATGATTTAAATTACCCAAATTTATCCCTAATTATTATCATATAACAACTCATTTAAATCAAATATATAATCAATACAATTTACCAATTTTCATAATAATAATTTCACAATTACATACACATAAATGAAATCAATACTAGGATATTTTTAATTTAGGACACCTACCTAAATATTGATGATGAAATATCACCACCAAAAATCCCCAATTATGTAGAATGATAAAGAACACAATGAAGAATGAGATCTATATTTGAAACCTAGATCGGATATAAAAAGAATTAAGAAACATTGAATATAGATATAAACCCATACCAATAGAGGATAAAAAATTCATTCTTTATTTGAAAATATACGTAGATGAGAGAGAAAAATCTGGTCAAGAAAAAACTACATACCTGGAGAGGTACAGATTCATCAATTGATCTTTGATTCTACAAGGATGGTGGTTGTAGTGCCTTGGTATTTGTTCTATAACCTCCAAAAGCATGATAAAATAGTTTAGGGTCTATCTATGAGGTGTATAGATATAATATATAGGTTTGGGAAATTTTTTGTGAATCTTCAAGTGATTTAATTTCAACCCCCAATGTAACTTAAGAAGGGGCACACAGTTTTCCAAATAGTGCACCTTTTCTCAGGGGTGGGCGGGGGGGGGGGGGGGTGTACAATTACCCTTAAGGGGTTGAATGGTTTTAAAAAATAGGCACCAGCCATAAAAATACCCTTTATCTGGGTTATCATGGGTTTTTTGGTCTGAGAGCATGGTTTTGGGAAATTGTGCACCAACCATGCACAACCCATCTTCCTTCCAATATCCTCAATGGTCAACCAAAAACTAACAAAGGTTGACCCAAAAGATTAATCAAAACATGAAAAAATACTACCTAAATTTAATCTCGAGACATCTCTAGAAAATTTAGGGAACTCACACATGTTCAAAGGTGAGTGTGTTTTATTATTCTTATTTAATATGATCTACTATTTTTTATTTATATATAAACTTCATTTAAAATATCATAGTAAGACAACAGTATATTGGCGGGATAATAGGGTTTACATTCTGTACTAGTTTATAACTTATCTCTGGATAGTGTTCCAATTTGATGAGTGCACACTACTTTGGGGATTTAACCCTTGATCATTCCATATAAGGTCAGATTGAGTGTTAAGTTGATTAAATCATATTAGTAATTTATTAAATGGGTTATATCTAAATTATTCCTATATTTTCCATAGATCTCCTAGGTGTTCCCATGATTACTATAACATAATTATTTTTTGATGGCTTTGATTCCTATATTATCAAGATATTTGAACTATGAATATTTTATAATGATCACCTATTATCATTTTTTATTTGGTAATTTTTATTTTCTTCAATTGGAATATTAATTTCAAAAGAACAAATGAATCATAATTAATTTAAATAAAATAATTTATAATGGTTTGGGATTTTCCTTTTCATTCATTGTACATGGATATGTTCAAGTATAGTTTAAAATGTTAATCATAAAAATTATTCATTTTATTTAAAATATTAAAGAAGAATTTAATTTTGAAGTATGTAACATCCACATTTATAATAAAATGGTTTCAAATGATTATAAGATGTTATTATACTTATGTAAAAGTCAAATTATTACAATTGTGTTTTATTTGAACTGTACTGAAATGGGTTTTCATTGAAAATTTTAGAACGGATTGTGTGGAGGATACCTACAAGGAATTTTTTATTATTCCCCTCATTTTCAAGTTTTATCAAGTTATTTATGATGTGGGAATTGGTTGTTGGATTCTAGTTCATGTATGTTAGAGTCTGTAAGCGAATACGATTCACATTGTTTATGGAGATGGGTAATTATGGACATTATTTTATTTGGTATTTATTTTATTCCAATTTATCAAGAAATGTTGAAACTTCTTCTCTCTATTTTTTTATTATGGATTTTTATTATCAATTAGTTATACTAATTTTTGTACTTATTAGATTTTATGTTAGAGTTCCATTCATTTTTATGAGTTAGTTTTACATGTTTAGGTTCAATTTGGATATACTGATGATGATTTTTTTCTATTACTTATGTGTCTTATTATTCAAATTCGGTAATGGTCATGTAGAACCACCAAGAGGACATACCATCCTTGATTAATGATTCATCAAGTAAAATATTCTCCAATGACAAACATTATAATTCCTAATATATAATTTCCATTCCATGGTGATAAATAATGTTCTTAATGACATGTTATGATTCATATCAGAGACCTAGATCAAGGGTAGTCCAGTTGGTTCATGAAAAAATATTATATGATCTAGATTTTTATTAAGGGGATTTATTGTATACAACTTATAGGATAATACTAAATAAAGAGGTAGGTCACCAGTAGGTGCTTGATCACTACCTTTCTTGATAAAACATGAGTTATTAGTGGTGTACTGGATGTGTGGGACTAAAATTGGTTCTTTTTTCCTTGATTATTTGTTATATTTTTTAGTTCTCATCTAACAATTTATGTTTTTTATTAAATATTTGTGAGTTTTTTTAGAAAATACATGATTTTGATTGAAATAGAGAAGAATCATATGGGTTATATGGCCAGTTTTCACAGTTTGTAAGAACATATAAAAACAATGCATCCTATTTTGGGAAAATGTGATAGAAACCATGTCATTGTGGAATAAGTAAATTAATTTTTTTAATTAATTTTAGGCCATTAATTTTTTTTGGGGGGCATGGTTTTGAGTTTTCATTTTTTTTAATTTTTTTACTAACCATGGGTTGCGCACAGTTAGGATCATCATTGTGGAATTCTTGAATGGCAGTATATTTGGGGGATATTTCCATTAGAATGGTTAGAACATGGGTAGATAGACCGTACAAGGTTCTAAGAGTTACTTTGTGAATTTGTTTTCTATCGAGAAGTTCCTTCCACATAGATGGTACATGGTGATCTAAACCATACGAGATAATTGGTCAATTTCAAAGATTTTAAAATTTTGTTTTTTTTTGTTTTTATTTTTATAAAAAACCATTAAAAATTAAATCACTTCTTCCCTCCATGTCAGGTAACATTCCCCCATGCCATTCCTACTCTCTCATGAGATGCCTCCCCTTGACACCCTCTTTTTTGTATGATTCCTCTGTTTTATGATTGTAATCTTCCATTGTGGACTCCCCTCTCACTCAAATGTGATTCCCTAGCCAAAAACCCCTAACACACACTCCCCCCCTCTATGGATTCATGTCTCTCTCCTTGTATCCTCCTCCCATGTTCACATTTCTTCTATATTTCTTGTTCATTTTCAGGTGTGATCTCCCAAGGTAAGTGGTTTTTCCCCTTCATTGTGTTTCTTATTGTGATTTCCCATTACACATTATGATTTTGAGTTTGCAAATATCCTATGGTGTATGGCTTGTCCAATATTCTTTTGTTTTCAAGGTGTGTGATGGGTCTTTTGAGAAACCTCCTTGTGTGTTTGGGCATCATCCATTGATTTCAATGTGTTTTGGAACCTTTCAGTTTGTATGGCATTGATTTTAGGTATGTGTTTCATTCTCATTGTTTTCTTTTATGTGCCACTAATTTATTCTAGTTCACAATGATTTATCTTTTTAAATTATTCCCAAATGTATAACACAAGAGGGATTTTTTTTTATAAAATTGAATTTCAATCCTTGGCATGGGATATGAATCAATGATAACTATTTTAATAAATGGATGATTTCATGTGATTGATTTTTTTGTTTTTTAATGTGGTTTCGAGAAATGCCTTATTGTTTCAATAGGTGTTCTTGAATTAATGTGTGTTTTAATCCATGTGTTGGATGTTTTTAATTTTCTTCATATGATTAAACATGGGTTGGGTTATTTTTAAGGGGTGAGTTAACCCATGTATGTTTTATTTTAAAAATCATTTTGGATATGAGTATTTTCAATGCTTATTTTAAAAATGGGAAGAATAAGTTTTCATTTTTGATTCAAAATTATTTTGACAGAATGTATTGTAATTCCATGATTATTTTAAATGGGAGGGACTATATTTAATTTTATGTAAAATGAATAAGTACTGATGATATGAAACTATCTTGATCCCTTTGTGATTATTATGATCCTAGTATTTCTTGTGATCCGACAATGGGATATTTATCTCTAAATCATTATATATTTGGATTTTTTTTGATTGTGTGGATTATTTTTTGAGGGAATGGATGATTCATGTACTGTTTTAAATGTTTTATCCATGAGTGAAGGAATAATCTATTGTGGTCACCTCCATTTTTATTGGTCATGGGTACTAGTGTAGATAAGTTAGAGTCTAAACATACACTTCACTAGGTAGTTGTACACAAGTAGTTTTTCTTTTATCCATTAATTGGGAAATATGGGGTTATTTGTTCTAATTTTTTGGTGAAGTCTAGTTGGGTGGGTTATGTTAGGACACAAAGTACACTGAAGTATTGGTCAGTTGAGAAATTTCTAGAACAATTTTACAATAGGACATAGGGTAGATCCCATGACACTATGATCCTTCTTAGGTTCATTTAAGGGATTTACCATGTTCTTTTATTATGTCCACTTCTACATGGATTATTTCAATGAAAATATTACGTATAATATATTTCTTATTATTTTGTGACATGATCATGTGGTCCTTTCAAATGTGTTATCTTTTTTATTATGGTGTTTTATTTAAAATTGTATGAAAAAAAATTTACTAAAGGGTTTATAAAATGAAAAAGGAAACCCTGGGTTTTAATGAATTTTAAAAGTATTTTTATGAAATAATTTTGAAAGGTTTACTGTTATGAGAAAATTCTATGTTGTATCATTTTGACACTACATGTGTATGTGATATTTCAAGAGTTTTTTTGGAAATTATTCCAAGATTTTATTAAACATTTAATTTTCATGGTTGTTTTTGGAAAACCCAGTGTTGAATGGAACACTTCTTGAGTTTTGCAATGTTTATTTCTAAAAGTGGTGTTTATGAAACTGTTTTTAAAGGAAAACATTAGAGTGGTGTTTTGGAAAATTGGTTTAGGTTGAGAATAATATTTTTTCGATGAAATTTAATTCACTACAGGAAAATCAGGGAAATTAGTTTTTTGAAAACTTATAATAAATTGTAACTTTTTTAAACATTATAAAAATGATTATTTTTTTCTATTTCTTAATAGAATGCTTAGAATAAAATATTAATGATACTATATAGTTTTTGTAGGTTTTGGTGGTCTAATTAGTGATTTTATGCCCATCCCTCTATTATTATCTCAGATATAGGTTTTCTATTCTTCTTCATTAGGATTCTCTTGAGGGAGTGGAATTTTTTGGGTTAGTCCTTGTTTTAATTAATTTGGAATGTGCTTCTCATTACATGAATTTACTTTTCATAGAATTTTATAAATGTTTCCCATTATATGATTTGTATTTTCTATTTACAATATTAATGAATTATATGTATGGATGGTAACTATAGTTGTTTAAGGGAGAAGTAGGGGTTTTTATTTCAATGCCATAAATACCCATTTGAAGATCTAGTTTCTCATTTATAAGATTAATTAGCCATACAAGTATCCATAGATTCACTGGAATATTTCATAATTTGTGGGAAATTGGATCCAAATGGATCCAAAAACTGACAATCCACGATTCCAACATTTATCTAATGTCTAGTCGAGATTGATATAGACAGAACCCTGATGGAAATGGTGCTCATAACTAGAAATGATATAATCTCCCTAGAGATTTTCTATGAATGAATACAAATGTTGTTCAAGAAATGAATTTGTTTTTGAAACCTCACTAAGGATTATAGAAGGTCCAGTTTCTATGAATTTTTCCTAATCAAAGGGCATAAAGATTCTAGTTGCAAAAAATCTACTGATAAAAGAAAAAGAGATGACCCATCTACCTTTTATAATCCCATAAATATCCCTAATGATCCAGAAGACTTGATTGATGATCAAATTTCTCTTGTTGGGATTTTGGAAATTATATAGGTCAAGCATGATTTGTTATCTCAAAATGTAAAAAATCATTTCGGACCAAATGTGGTTTATATAGGTTTTCAAGATGCTTCATAGGTGGAGGAGGCTTATGATGATTTTTGAGGGAATGAGGCTTGTGATGGTTCAACTGATAAATCACATGATGTTCCCCTAAATATAGATTCCCTCTAGGAATGGACCCTGTGGTGATGAAAGAATGACCTAAGAAAAACCCTTTTGCTCTTGATGGTTACAAGTTATTAGATACCTCTGTAAATATATAGGGAGAAACCTCCAATGTACTGGATAAACTTATTTTTTTCTTGAAACTAATCAAGAGAAGATGGAGTTTCCAAAAAATGATTCAACAGTTTTCTATTATTGGTGGAATCTCCCATAAAGAGCATTGGGAAGACCCACAAGTAATCTCAATTTACCCAGATATGTCTTTTTCTTAGACAACATTGGTGGACCTATACAAAGGATTGGAAAAATAAGAACTCCACCTAGTCAGAATAATTTCATCAATGATATTTTCCATACCCATCAGTAGGTTCCTCCTATATCTCCCTAGGATGGAAATTTTATTAGGGATTCTTATTTCACCAAGATCTGCTCTAATAGTGATACTAAGAGGAGGCTGAATATGAAACTATAAATGGTATACAACAATCCCCTAATTAATTCTTCCATATTGCTAGTGTTTTTTGGTCAGAGGACACAAATAATGATCACCCCTTAATGATTTGGATGATGAACAAAAGGATTATAAAGTAATGGGTCTTTATAGGGAAAATGATTCCATGAAAGGGAAAGTGAAGGGAAACAAGAGTAAAAAATAATTCACGCAAGGGGGACTCAAACCATGGGAATGACAACCCTCAATAAAGGAAAATTTTATCTAGGAATTGTTAGGGATTTTGGAGTAACCCCATGATCACATCCCTTAGACATCTTATCATGACCAAGAAACCCATTTTAATTGGACTTGATGAGCCGAAGATGGTGTTTGATAATTTGATATCCTTGAAATGGTACCAGCTTGGTTATTATATTATTGCACAAAATGTACATGACCAGGATGTAGAGAGTCTCTGGGTGATTAATCATGAATCTCTCAGTATAATCACATGTAATCAAGACCATCAGGTTCTCTCAGTCTCAGTTGGAATACAGAGTATCACATTTTATGTTTATATTATGCAATAATAAATTTATTATATTAAGAGAAAAGTGGTATGGAATGATATGGAGATCCACTTTGATAATATTCTTTATAATTGGATCATCCTTGGTTACATCAACACTGTTCCTCAACCTGAGGAGAAAATTGGATCTCATTTCCGAATAATTGCAGCCAATGAGGTTTCCTAGTGCATTGAAAAATTCAATCGTGTTTAGGTGTCCACCATTGGTTTTGACTTTACTTGGGTTACTTACACTCTAAATGGATGATAATCCAACAAATTAGATAGGTTATTGATCAAAATTTATGATTGTAATGACATATTTAGTTTTGCCCGTATCATTCTTCAAAAATCATATGCTGATCATATTCCATTGAGGATTGAAATTCATGTTGACGGTGAAAGATCAGAAACCCATCCCTTAAAGTTAAATAATTTATAATTTGTTATTCTAGGATTTAGAGAAATTTTTATTGATTCTTGGAAAATTGGGACTCCCTGTATCCCTTTTTAGATTCTTTCTTCAAGCCAGGATGCTTCGAAGAGTATTATCAAGTGATAGATAAAGGTTTCACTCTCCAAGATAGTTGCAGATACTAATTATTTTAAAAATCATCTGCTGATTTTTCTGAATACTAATCAACTATAAAGAAATACCTATCATGATGAGATCCAAGCCCTCTCCAAGATTTATGATTTTCTTAATATCAAAGAAAAATTTTAAATATCCCAAATCAATGTACGATGGAAGAAAAAAGGGGATAGAAACTTTAAAATATTTCATCATCTCTCCAAAGAAAAGAAAATCAAGAGAGGAGTCAACTCCCTCAACATTAATGGATGTTTTCTAACCATGGAAAATGACATATCAAACATTTTGACTAGTAATTTTTATAAGTTGAAATAAGAAAACAGAGATGAAAAAATCATATAATAATGACTAATATCAATCCCAACATTGATGATCAGAAAAATATAATACTGGTTGAATCTACTTTGGAGAAGGAGGCCAAAGAAGCCCTTTTCTCCCATAACATTGATACTGTTGTATGGAAGGATGGATTTATTAATAAGTTATTTCATTTTCAATAGGTAAAATTTTCATTATGAGGCTACCAATGCAGTGAGGGTGTAATTTAAACATGCATCCATCCCTTATGGTGCAACTATAATTCCATTTATCTAATACCAAAAAAGGATAATGGGGTGGACATCAGAGACATTATACTAGTCACAGTTGGAAACAATATACCCAAAATAATTAGATAAATCATTCTTACAAGGATGGAAAATATTACCAAGGATATCATATCTCGAATCAATTTGGGGTTTTCCAAAGATGGATGATTCTCACCAGCATTCTAACTTAATTTGGGTGCATTAATTTTATGAGGAGAAAATTGAAAAGGGGGAATATTGCTATGAATATTGACATCTATAAGGCTTTTGACACTATGAAATTGAGTTTTATCCCTTATATTATTAATATTCATGGATTATCCATCATGTATATCAACCTAATCCATACAATAATCAAGATTTCTAGAATATCAATCATTTTTAATGGATCTCCAAGGGGCTTCTTTCAATGTTCTAGGGGTGTCAAGAAAGGAGACCCCCTGTTTGGCCTTCTGTATTCTCTTACTGAAGACTATTTGTGCATCCATCTCAGTGATCTTGTTCTAGAAGGATTATATAATCAGATTAATTTTGGGAGGGGACATCACACTCTTACACATCTGTTCTATAGTGTTGATATTATCTTGTTTGTGAAATTTTATAGGAGGAATATTTCTTTGATTAAATCCATATTTGTGTATTATGACGACGTGTCTTTCTAGGACATCAAATGGAAAAAATATTTTCTGCTCTATGGGGATGGTGTACCACATCAACTTGTAGAACAAGATTACAAGGACTCATAGGGTAAAAAGAGGGTATGTTCCCTTTAACAATCTAGGGATACCACTATTTTATGTTAAAGTTAGAAACTATTCCCTAGAGAATATTTTCTCCAAAATTCATAGTAAATTGTTGAAATAGAAGGGTAAAGTCTTATCTCTTGCTGGGAGAATTTTCCATTTCAACTCCGTGATCACCTCAATATTGGTCAATACGTTCTCTATCTAATGATGGGAGAAATCTCTTATAACGAATCACCGAGGGTTGATCATAAAATTTATATGGATTAGATCCATACATGAGAAAAATATTATCTTTGTGGAATATAAGTAGTGTATCAATCCTACTAATGTGGGACAATTAGGGATAAAAGACATGTGTCTTTTTAATGAATCTTTGTTGATCAATGTCACCTGGGTCCTTCTCACTTCAAATAACAACTCAGTGTAATTTCTTTTAGTTCATTTAACACAAACATTGCGAGCTGGATATATTCATATTTGTTATCATCAATTTGGAAAACATGAAGTCTACTTACAATAGCCTCATGTCCTTGTCAAGATGGATTATTAGCAGAAAATCTAGTCAGAATGCCTGGAGCACCACCTAGATAATTAAGCACGTGCATGTGGTTGTGGATATCCCCCCAGCCTTGATGAAGACTTCAATTGTTGATATGAAGGATGATGACCTGAACACCTATGCTTCATTCCAGATCATTTTTGAACTAAAATGCAATGATATGATTTTATTGACAGGGATACCCTCATTAGGTAACTGAATTCCTCTAGCCATCTCAACACTAGGGATTGGTATCAGCGCATACATGATGGCCATACCATGACTCCTCGGTGGCTTGTGGAATTTTGGAAGTCATACATCCAATCATCATCCTTTCCAATGTCAAGGAGAGTCTAGATGAAGAGGTTTCCTTTGCAAAACCTCCTTCAAGAAAACATATTGTAGTTTGTGTTGGTGTTCCACCTTTGTCTTTCAACTGAGGGAAGTCCTGAAAATTTCTATATCTCTTGTGTTTTTACTCACAGGTTATGGTGATACATTAAGGCAATGCTTGGGTGTTGGCTCCATCTACCCAACCATGATTATTTTATAGAGTCTCTCATTTTTGGTACATGTCATGATAAAATTAATTTCATTATATTAGTTGCTACAATATACATATTTTAGAATATTTGGAATACATGAAATGTAATGGCCTCTGATAACATAGCACCAAATTTTCATATAGGTGATATGGAGATACATAGGGCTATTCTCACTTCCTCAATAGTACAGATATATTTCATGAATAATGATCTAAATGACCACATTATTCTAATGAATTTTTTTGTATCTAGAAGGATTAAAAATATACTTTTGTTGGTGTCGATTAGATGGATTACCCCAATTCCCTCTTAGAATAAGGTCAATGTTGAAGGGGTCACATTAGCTGCACCTGGAACATCATGTTGTGGTGGTTCCATACTCACACATTAAGGATTCATTAAAGGAAGATTCTATCACTATATTAGATAGGTATTTTCTATTGAAGCTAAGATGGGGACCATGATTAAATCCATCAAGTTTTCTTTCCAATATGGTAGGAATTTCCTCGTGATAGAATCAGACTCGATGGTGGTAGTGAACGTCCTTAATAACTGATCCCGGAATGTCTCATGGAAAAGGTTTTCTCCTTTAATTGAATTTATTCATCTCACCAATGGTATTTATCTTAATTTGAAACATTTATATATAGAGGCTAATTAGGTTGATGATGCTTTTTCAAAGAAGTCCATTGGGGATTCATGCTCTTGATAGTCCTTTCTTGCCTTGAAATCATGTTTTCACCTTTTTAATGTAGATTCACATAGAATACTTTTTACACTTCTTTTTAAACCCCTTATGAAATGTCACAAAATTTCTTTCGATTAATAAATATTGGTAGGATTGGGTTCACCCAACTCCAATACCTTTTGGTTGGTATAATATTTGGTTTCAATCTTATATATTTATCTATTGCATGGATGTATGATGCACGAAAATGTCACACCTTTTTTTTATATTTCTTGCATTTCATTTACTCTAATGTTTTTGGAGAAACTATTTCCCAGTGTGTTCCTTTGATTCCCATTCACTTTTTCTATCATATAGGGATCAGTAACACCCTTAGCTCCTCTGGTGGGCCAATTTGGGTGTTTGTCGGATTGATGACCCAAAAGGGATTTTTATAAATGGTGTCAAATGTTTGTATCTTATTTCATATAGGAACATAATACTAGGGAGTAATGTTTTTTCTTTGGTGTGTCAAGGTAAGATCAATTTTTGAAATTTTCATTAAAACTCATGAAGAAGGTGCACAATGAGTCGAGCTAGCTCTTTCCTACCTTAATCCTCAAGTTTGTATTGTAATTTTGTTTGAGATTTGAGATCGTGATTTTGTTTTTGGATATCAATTTGATGTCTAGGGTAGTGGCGTGTTGATCCTCACTAACATGATGTGTTGACATGGTGGTCATATGAAATGTTTTGGGATGGTCAAAAATAAGTATTTCAAGACGTGATGTTAGTTCATTGGCCCTAAAAAACACGTGATAACCAAATGCTTGATCCATGATAAACTTTATAAAATATTACATGAATCACATGTGAATTCCAACCATGTTTCCAAGTCCTTATTAGTTCTATATTATTATTTTCTTACATAAATTACCTTACATTTGTATTTCCATGGGGGTTTGTGTAGTAAGATACGAGTCATGTTTGGTCTGGTAATATGTTGGTACCATTGGATGGAATTTTTGTTAAGGATTGTGTTATTAATATTATTTATGCTATTGTACATGTGATTTGAAATTTAATTTATGTGGGTGAGAAAGAATGGATTTCAAAAGGAAAAATGTATTATGTTTTAAATAAAGACCATAGTGATCATTTGTAAACTAATATTTGTTTTATAAAACATGTTGAAATAGACAATTCCATTTGGAATTTGAATAATTTTTTATGTGTGGTTGATTTTTCTTTTCATGTTCATGGTTTTTAAAATTTAATTTTATTTATAATAAGTTTCAAAAGGTAAATGGTTTATTTTTTTTTGAAACCTATAATGGTATTTTAGTTTTGAATCAAGTGGTTTCTATTTTGAAATTAGATTTTAAACATGTTAAAATTATTTTAACTAAGTGATATCTTGGTGATAAAAATTTTAAAATGGTATCTATTTGGTTTATGATAGAAAGAAGGTTAGATTTTACTATTTTCATGGTTTTAGAAATGGTATCTTGGAATAATATATTGTTGTTATGAAATATTTATAATTTTTATCCGTAGAATGTTTTGTTATAGCCTGATATGAATAAAGATACATGACCATGTCAGGGTATATTTATTGTGTTGTTTGATGTGGGACTCATCCCTCATAAAATGTCTAGTATAGAAGTATGGTGTTTGTTTTTGGGGTCCTACCTCCTTTTTTTCCACTACCCATGATACTGATAATGTTTCATGTGGAATTCCCTTTTTATAGGGTAGTGCTTTGGGTTTATTTGAGGCAGTGTTTCTTTAGTAATGCCAGTAGAGATTGTTGGGTTCAGTTCTTTAGACCTAAAAACATTGGATTTATGAGTGGATCAGTGATAATTAGTTTTTATTAGAGAACCTTGTGTGTGTTTTGTTTTAGTATGTTCCCATGGTTCTATTTGGATAAATATGAGGTATAAAAGATGATGTACCATTTTGGGGTGTGTTACCATTGAGTTTAGAGTGGTGTGGATTGGGGAAGCCTTTCCAAGTGTTATCCTGGGATTTTATTTGGATTCAACTTATGGGAAGTGTATCCATTTTGATTTTCTCATTCATCATTTCTTGAATTTTTTCCATCCTTATGTGGTGTATACAATCGTTTGAATTGTTATTTTTCTTTCAAAAATGGGTTGGACCTACAGTGAATGCTTGGATACTAGGGGTTTAGATTTATATCCCATTGGGATATGGATTCCACTAGGTTGTGTTTCCCTCCGAATTTCCATGGGAAGGTATTTTGAAGAGGTTGATCTGGTCACCATTTTCTTCCAGATGCAACCCTTAGGTTAGACCCTAGTTATTTCTTATCAAATATTCTTTTTTCTAAGTAATTTTTAGATAATTTTTTATTTGGATTCATTTTTTTATCCTTCAAGAAGTATCATGGATAGTTTCTCACGTTAATATTTTGAATCTGTTATTTATAGATTTCTCAGAATATGGTAATTTTTCTTATGGTGCTTCAGGATGTTTGAGGTTTGTTCCTTCATTTCTAGTTTTGGAATCAGTCACATTTTGTTTTTATTTTTCCATTATAATTTCATGATTCCCTTTATATATTTCTGAATGTGTTTTCTCAAGTAAATATTCTTATTTTAAGGAAAATCATGTCAGTTGATCCAAAACATTATTTAATTCTTAAGCATAGGGGGGGAGTGATTTAAAATCTACATTTTTCTTAGATCATTTTTTAATTTATTCTTATTGATGATTTTCTTGGTTTTTGAGTAATTTACATTCTCTTAGAGAGTAGAATTATAAATTTTCACTTTTTTGACATCAAAATTAATTTAACACATTATGGGGCAAGAAAGTGGTATGATGGGGATTTCGTGACACCCACCATGTTTCTATGGAAGTAAATAATTAATTATGTTAACTAAATTTTGGCCACTTAATTTTTTTGACATTTCACATTTATGTTTAGTTTTTTTCACATTTTTTTACAATATATAAGTTGGTCATGGTTGGGAGTTACCTATTGGAAACATTGTGTTGGAGTCAGTTTGGGGGGACAAAGGCATTGTTTGAAGTGGCACACAGTTTTCCAGACAATGCAGGGTCTTAGGAGTTATCATGCGAGTTATTTTTTGGTAAATTAGTACCTCTTATATGGTTGGAACATAGTTTTGAAAACATGATGACAAAAAATTTAAAATCTTACAATTATTGAAATATGTTTTTTGTTTTTTCAATTTATTTTTTAAAAGATAAATCATCTAATAACTAATCCCCATTCCTCCTTCTATGAAGCATGACATACCCTAGGCTGGTCATACATTATTTAGAAGCATCTCCCCATTACAGACTCCCCCTCACCTGACACCTCCCCTTACCAGTGACCCTCTTCTCAGAGGGTCTCTCCTATTTCTCACACATGACACCCCAATCGAGTCCTCCAACATTACACTCCCTACCTCCACGGATGTGTAGATATATTGATTATAGACTACACACATGGTAACATTTCCTCCTGATATTATAGTAGTTATTAGTGAAATCTCCCATGTAAGGGTTTCTTGTCCTATGTTGTGTTTCTTCAATAGATTTCCTTTTCCCCATTATTATTCTGAGACAGTTTGAATATTATGGTATCATGTTGGAATTTTTTTTTTACGGTGTGTTATGGGTCGTCTTGGCCCCGTCATTGAGCTTTGGGGATTCCTCCACCAAAGGCAATGTGATTCTAACCCTTTCGTTTTTTCCACTATTTATTTTTGGTAGGTGTTTCTTTACCCTTGATTTCTATTATGTGAATATAATTTATTAATATTTGAAATGATTTATCATTTACATTATTCCTATATGGACTCCCCATGAGTATTTTTTTTAATAAAAGTGAAGTTTATAACTTTTCATGGGATTTGAATCCATGAAAAGTGTTTAGGAAAATGACCGATTGGATTTTAATGAACATTTTTAGGTCTTTTAAATACATAGAGAGCACCCGAAGGTTGGTTTAAAAAATTTTCTTGAATTAAAGTTTCTTTAAAACCTTGTTTTATTATTTTTAAAGTGTTTAAATGTTTAGACAGGGGTTGTGTGATTTTATACTGTTATTTAACCTTTGTGAATTTTATTTCGAATCTCATTATGAATTTATATATTTTTCAAAGGCGATTTTAAAAAGTGGAAGTGTAAGTTCCAATTTGGGTTTCAAAATCTTGTTTATAAATGTATTTTTATTAAATGTCAATTTTAAAGTGGGTTTCCCATTTTTAATTTCATGTAAAATGAGTTTTTATAGATGATATGATACTGTTGGCATCAAAATATTGGATGCAAATGGAAGAAAAAAAAAGAAGCCCGCGCGCTGCCTCACGAAGCACGGTCGCGGAGGGCCCCCGAGCAATGCGGCATTCGTGAAGCGCCAGATGTGATAATGCTTCACAAATGGGCTGATGTTTGCGACCTGCCGCGAAGGCCCAGAGGTGGTAACACTCTTTGAACGACTTGACGTTCGTGACCCTCCACGAAGCATAGGAGGTGGTACCCCTACGCGAGTGCGGTTGATGTTCATGACCCGCCGCGAAGCAATCGAGTTCCCCTTCGTGCCTCGTGAGTTCTGCTCTGCGGTGCCTCTTGAATATAAATACCGAGATCCCCCTGATCTTGAGAGATGGACAATCCGACCTTTCGGCTTCTCATCTCCCAAATTGTGAAGCACCCTTTGCTCTGGCAATCATGAGCTCTGCGAGCTATTTTTCTTCACGAGAGGCCTTCGCCTTGTCTCGTTTTGAGCCCTTCTTCCGAGAGGGATGCCATTCGCGAATCCTAAGGCCCTACGCGAAGGAAAGGGATTCCCTAGGGAACCCAGGCAGCTGTAAAGCATTTATGCTTTGTGAAACACCCATCATGTACAAGTGATCCACATGCCAAGGCATGGTCACTGTACTTCGCGAAGCACACTGCTTCACAGAACCTTGCTTCACGAGGCACCTCCGCTTCATGAGGCTATGCTCCACAAACACCCTTACACTTCGCAAAGCACCTGCCACTCATACTTATGCCCCATGTTAAGGCCAAGGCACTCCACTTCGTGAAGCACACCCCTTTGCAAGTGCTCTCCACTCTGCAAAGCAACCATGCTCGACAAGGTCCCTGCTTATGGACCCCTTTGCTTGGCAATTCCTCTTTCCGTAGGACCCTCCAGGTTTGCATGATGTTATTTCAAAGTCACATGGATGACACCACCCATAGCGTCGCTTCGCCTAATGCTTCTTTTCATAGGCACGCTAACATCTATTTTCTTTTTTGCATAGCCACGGTAATGTAAACACCTCGATGGTTTGCTCTGCCCCTTACCAAGGAATTGTTAGTACCTTCCCTCCCCCAAGGCGTAGAGGGTACCGGTCATGTAAGCCCAAGGGGTGTGGAGTATACCCACCTCGTCCGTGCTACAAGACGTTAAACTGCCAAGAACCTTATCCTCAACACATGACGTTAACTATGACCTGAGCCTGCGCCTCGCACGCAGGGTCACCCCTGGCTCGGACATTCTTTATGCCGCTCATCTCCACGGGAATAGAATCACACACATAGGGGATGATATCCTTTTTATCGGAGAGTGGTATGTCCATGGGAGAAGGGATACCAACTTGGTGTAAGCCCACTAACCCCTCTTATGGAAGGGATAACCGATGCACCTCCGTACTTCCCAACTACCAAGGCCAGTGGAGGGCGTGATAGGGAACGAGGCACCTTCCATCTTTGGTCTCAAATTCCTCTCCCGCTACGCTTTTCCTTACTATAGGCCTCCATCCTGGAGTATGTCCCAGCACCATGGCCTGCCTAACGTGTAAGCCCCTCTTCGGTCCTCACGGACGAACCCTTCGCGACATGATAATCAGGTCTCTACTGCCTCTTGTTTCTCACACAGAGCATGACTCACGTGGGCTTAGAGTAAGCATCGACCATGGAAATACCCTCATCTAGCAAGAAGTTAAACTACATACCCTCATCCAGCATGACGTTAAACTGTATGCCCTCGTCCATCATGACGTTAAACTGTATTCCCTCATCCCGCATGATGTTAAACTGTATGCCCTCGTCCTGCATGACGATAAACTGCAGACCCCTGCCTGGCATGATATTAAACTGTACATCCGTTTTGAACTATGAGGACTTTGATCCATGTAAAGGCATGGTACATAGAAAACCTCCAATAGGTTCAGTCCCACCACCCATCATTTCTTCACGTCAGGTTCCACCCTCATCCCGCATGAGGTTAATCTTCATTCCGGTCCGACGGTAAGCCGTTTTATCTATCCTGAACTATGGGGTCTTTGATCCATGTCAAGACATGGTATGTAGGATGCCTCATGAGGTTCAAGCCCACCCCCATCGGACCAAGGACCACCTTCACGTCGGTTCGCTGAAAAAACCCTTCCCGAACTTTGGGGTCTTTGATCCATGTCAAGACATTGTATGTGGGAAGCCTCACGAGGTTTAAGCCCACCCCCATCAGACCAAGGTCCACCTTTAAGTTAGTTCGCTGACAAAACCCTTCCCGAACTATGAGGACTTTGATCCATGTAAAGGCACGGTATGTAGGAACCCTCCCTCAGGTTCAATCCCATCACCCATTGGACCAAGGTCCTTCCTTCATGTCGGTTTTCCGACACCCACCATTTTCACCTGAACTACATGGACTTTGATCCGTGTCAAGGCATGGTACGTAGGAAGCCTCACGAAGTTCAAACCCACCACTCGTTGGTCACTCTAACCCCCTTTCACATCGATTCGCCAACACTTGGGCAGCCTAGTGTGTAAGCCCCACACCATCTGGGCCAAGGTCCTCACTCACGTCGGTTTGCTGACATACCATTATGAACTACGAGGTCATTGATCCATTTCAAGGCATGGTACGTAGGAAACTTCATGAGGTTCAAGCCCACCATCCACCTAGACCAAGGTCCTTCTTCACGTCGGTTCTCCGACGCGCCCCCAGTCCTGCATGACACTAAACCGCGTCCCAATCCAGCGGTAAGCCATTCTGAACCTACCATCCAGTTGTTATGACACCCCTTCGTGTCAGTATAACACCTCTCTTCTCGAACTACACAGACTTTGATCCTTTCCAAGGCACGGTACTTAGGAATCCTCACTAGGTTCAATCCCACCACCTGGTCATTTTGATTGCATCCATGCAATTCTCCATCATCCACCCTGATTCTTACCCGGGCCGCCACATCCCGGTGAGATCATGTCACCCCATTCCCCTCTACATCACTCGGGAATCTGCCCATGGGCTGGCCCCGATATTGGCATTCCCTCAAGGGGGATTCCCCAATCTAATCCACTCCAACTGGTGTTCTGATCAGGCCGATCTATCTCGGCTTTTTGTTAAACTTGCGGCATACCCTGTGATAAATATAGGAAACTGAGGAAAACGTCAGATACATGCCTATGGAATATGATTCTCG
This sequence comes from Viscum album, assembly GCA_963277665.1. Lineage (NCBI taxonomy): Eukaryota > Viridiplantae > Streptophyta > Magnoliopsida > Santalales > Viscaceae > Viscum > Viscum album. The sequence goes on along the minus strand of OY728155.1, from coordinate 1,866,570,167 downwards.
GTGCTCTATGTGGGATGCCTCGGGCTTTCGCACCCTCGAGAAGCCCTATAATAAGGGAAAAAAGATAGACATGCCAATTCCCCAGTGTTCAGACATGTTACTGATGCCTCGATGTGACTACTCACCCGACTGAAGGTTGCTGCCCTGACCGGACCCTTTGGAATGTCTTCACATAAGCAGTGTAATTAACCAACGTCCATGGAAACATGGCACTGGGAAGAGTTTCATGAAAAACATATTAAATATATGAGGGAGACTCGAACTAGGTGATGAGTTCCGAGGAGGAATCCATGGAAGGAAGAACCGACATCCCATCATCTCAGTTTTGATCAAGGAGCAGGCGTCCCTAAATAAGGAGCGGATGTCACCCGCCTTTGGAAAGAGGGAATGCGGGGCAATAAAAAATTCGCGCCTATCACCCCCAAGCGGATGGATGCGCGGGCCCCGACGAAAGTTTCAGAAATAGAAATGGTGAACATGACGTGAAGGTATTCTCCTCAATGTGGATATTAGTAGTGCTTGAGACACTAGTAGATTGACGTGTCACCGGATCCAGATATCCAGCGCCGGGTCCCGCAATGCAAATAGCGAGCCTTGTGTGAAACTCACAATAAGTTGGGGTATTAGAATGTGGGGCATTCCGTTCTTCAACGTTGTCTGTGTGGATCCCTCTTGCCGACCACAGAAGAAGGAATGACGCTAGGGCATTAGTTGTCGATCTCTTTTCCTCGCAGTGCTGATGAGTTAATTTCCCTGCTTCTCAGGAATCAGTTTACTGCTATAGGGACATGGTCGCTGCCCACTCGCCTACGCAGGGGTAGGGGAATTACCAGCACAGCCACTCTGCGTGGCTCTACTGCTGCTATAACGGCTTCTGCATCCACGAGCGTGGGGATCCCACTCCTGCTCTCCACAACAGAAGTCATCCAACGAAGGGTGATTAACGACCTCGTACGTCGTTACAAGGAAGAGGGAATAATCCCAACTCGGGATATGGCCCGCCTAGACCTGTATGCATCCAGGCCCCACAATCAATTCCACCCTTGAGGGCCGCGCAGGGAGCCCCTGCTTCCCACCCCAATGTTCAATCGTTTCGGGAGCCTGTCCCCATAACGGCTCGACGACTCCACGCCTTACGCTGATGAGGTGGGTGATGTCCGGCTCAGCCCAGTCAGAGTCCCAATCCAAGGACTCTAGGTAAGGGCCCCTACCCGGCCGCGTCAGCGCCACTATCTAGCCTTTCCAGAAGAGAAGGTAGGCTATGCCTTTGCACTACCTACACCAGCTCATTTGACCTGACGCCATCGTTGGGCCCCAGCTGAGGGCGCCCATTAAGGGGCGTCAACATCGACAACTACTATGTCTCGAGACACCACCGACGTATATCAAGAAGCCCCTACACGCACCGACCAGGAACACCCCTATGCCCGACTGGGGTCGAGGCCCCAGCCGCCCACTGGCAGGCTGGGTCAACTCTCCAGGTCGCAGGCCCAAGTGTTGATCGCCGTGAACCAACCCGTAGTGGTGTCACTCCATACGGAGGTCCTCCCCATACCACCACTCCATAGAGCGTGGGCCTTCCCCGCTCCGAAGTTCATCATGGAGGTTTGCCCCGTGCTCCCCACAACCCGAATGGAGACCTGCCCCACGATAGTGACACTCGTCGTGAAAGTCTTTCCCGTCCCCATCACACTAGTAATGGAATTCCTTCTCCTTCCCCCAACCGTCGATGTGAAGGCATTGCCCATCCGGTCCCCCTCCAACGTGGGGATCCTCCCTACGTTCTTTCCACGACTGGAAAAGGTCCCCCTCACCCTGGAAACCAAAGGGGTGAAGGTCATCCTCAGTCCACCTGCACCAAGCCTGGAGGTCCTCCCCAAGCTCCCACCGGTTACAACGGAGGCTTCGCCCGCTCAGGTGCTGTCCATGGAGGTCCTTCCCATGTTCCCATCGACATTTTCCCTGGTGCCCCTCACACCTCGGCTGTATCAAGCAGAATTCCTCTCTTCCATGACATCAGCACGACCCCGAGACTACATGTCGGGATCTAGCCTTGTCCCGAAGAGCCATCTTGGGGAAGGAGGGTGGGTCGTCACTGCCACAAGAAGAATCCTGGGAATGCCCGGGCGGATATCAAACGAGCCCGCTTCTCAGATTTTGAAGCAGAATGCGACTCGACATCAGATCCATCTCCCCGCTTCTCCACATTAAGGACCAGGGCAGGAACATGTCGTGTCAGCCTCATCCTTCCAGAATGAGAGGTCCACCGAATTCCCGCTTCTCTTCGTAGATACATCTAGGAATAGGAAATTGTGGGAATCCCGAAGGTTCCGACCATACAGTCACCACCGTCGTCACCGGAAGTACCCTCTACCTCAACCAGAGATCACAAGGAGCTATTTTGGGGAACGATGGCGGTTGAGAGACAAGGGGACCCATCGCTGGTAACCACAATTAACGCGCCAGAGGCTGTGGCTATCAGACCATCGTATCATGACATTCTGGTTAGGTCACCTCACTCTTTAGAGGATGGCCCGGAATTCGGTGACCAGTCAGCTTGTTCGCCATATTCTCTGATGCCTAGTTTATTGTTCCAGTGGTTCACCTCAGTACCGCTACCAGTCCATCAGCCACACCCGGTTGACGAGTGGGGTAATATTTATCCAGACCCTAAATCCGAGCCGATGAGTTTCTGGAACATTCTTGCAGCGGACCACTTCCGGGAGAAGTTCTGGCCGGTGGCCACTCCGAACTTCGGTGTGCCAGAATCCCTCACACCAGGATAAGTATAGTGCTTCCGTCAAACCCTATGGGCGACTCACGTTCTTCTTCGCTATCAATGAGTACTGTACCCTAGGAGCCAAGTGCACTTCAAGGAAATCAGCGATCAATGGCATCTGGTTGATTTGGTTTCACTCCTTGTGGCCCAGCGCCCTGAGTCACCAGGTCGCCAGAGCACCCTCCAACAAAAATGCATTCAGATTTTCAAGGTACTCTGCAAAATCATCAGGGAAGCTACCCCCCATGTGCAAGTCTGTGGCTTGGGAGAGTATGCCGTCCTCCTCTTCAGTCCTATCCGACGGCAGCGCGATTCGTTATGCGACATTGAGGACGTGCCCCCAGGAAGGGTTGCGGTCCATATGGCTGACATAGTGGAAAAAGAGGATGACATGGAGTTTCTCGATGGAGACATACCTTATGAGGGTGTACTACCATTGTTGGACCCATCAGGGAGGATTACTCGTCAGCAGAGGAACCTTCTCGGCCTCCCTGCGCCCACCGAGTCGCTGGTACTCAGTCAAAATGCCGGTAAGGGTAAAGATCATGTTGGAACCGTCAAGCACTCCAACCCATCCGCCTCTCTACATATGATGGAAGAAGACCCTGAGAAGGCCGCATTGTGCCAGCAACTTTCTGAGCAGAAGAGGCAGGTTGACGAACTCTTGTCCGAACACACTATTGAGAGGTGACCCGACTATGGTGATCCTAATCCAGGGAAACAGGGGAAGGAACAACTCCCCACGGTGAGATGCCTCTGGGAAACCCCGATCATGCTACTCATGCAGACAGGGCTGAAGCCAGAACACACGACAAGAGGGCGCGATACATCTCGCCAAACCCTCCTGAACGGCGAGGCAATCCGAGGAATCCATCCCGGGTTCCCCCAGCCGCCCCAAGGGCTGTTCCTCTAGTCACTCCACGAGACATTCAAGCCATTTTCCATGTCGAAGAGCCTGGAAACACACTCATAGTTAGGGATCCCCGTCAAGATAGGGACCCCCACCTGAGTGATCCTATGGCGGCACTCATCGCCCACCTCGAGGCGTTGGAAACACGGCAGGTGGAAGTCCCACAGGATGGAAAGTCATATCCCGCATGGGTGGATGATATGCCTTCACCCCTAGGTTTTGGGAATCCCACATTCTCTCCATTTAACAAGACTGAGGACCCACCACAGCACTTGGATCATTTTCCCCTAGGTGTGGCCCCATGTTGGGGACCCCGACACAGTAGGAAGCCGCCAAGCTCCGATGTTTTGTGTAGACATTGGAGGGACCTGCATTCGTCTGGTACAGCCAGCTCCCTATCGGATCGGTGACCGGGTAGGAGGATCTCCACCGGTAGTTCTTATACCAGTTCAGCTCCACCACGCGAAAGACCAGCATCGCAGACCTCTTCAAGTGCAAACAAATCCCTGATGAGTTATTTGCGAACTTCATCACCCGGTGGAAGGGGCTTACATACTCCCTTGACATGCCACTAACGCAGGAGAAATTACTGACGATGTGTGTAGGGAATGTCAAAACGAAACTGGTTCCTTCTCTGATCACCCAGAACTACCCGTAAGGGTTCTGTGATTTCTCAGATAAGGCTCAACGCCTAGAGGAAGCTCTGCAGCAGGCTAGTCAGGCTCATCTGCTACCCCTTGTGATCCTAGCCAGGAGGGATGTCAGGGCCGAACCTGCCACGGTGGCCCAAATAGAAGCCCCCAGGTAGCTAGAATTTCTGCCAGTGGCACCGGCCCCACAACCCCGTAGAGGCCCTCCACCTCATGTGCAGGCTCCTGCCAAGTAGCGACCGCCTCAGAACTGACAGGTTCCCCCGCGCAATGCGCCACCACCACCTTGGAAGGACAATCAGGCTTTGCCTCCTCGGTAGGCCTCTCCAGCCCCTCGTCAAGGCCAGGCTCCCAGGTCCCCCTACCCAGAAAGAAGGAATCAGACTTACTCGTTCAATGAGAATCAGGTCCCTAGCTACTTCTGAAGTGCTCTAGATCAAGGGATTGTGCGCTTACCTGAGTGTAAAAGGCTGGTAGAGGCGAATCTCACCGATCGCCCCAAATACTACCCCTATCACTGGATTTTGGGGAACACCCTCAAGAAATATTATGTGTTTAATGACTGGCTTCAAGACCAGGTTGATAACAACATAGTTAGGTTGGGCCCAACCCCGACATAAGTGGCGGATGTCTTTGTAAGGTCAGAAAGTGGTATTGATAGCGAAGGTGGGTCGCAGCAGGTTCCCAGCCGTGGGTCCTAGAAGTACAACGACTGGATGGCCCGTAAAACCGTGACCCATGCCCATGTCATCATTCGGGCACACCTGAATCAGCTGGAGCCTTCAAAAGATTCAACCAATACCTCTGCGTCTTCATCACAGCCGACCGCTTCCCAAAAGGGCAACCAGCGACGACGCAAGAAGAAGCAACACGATCCCCCACTATCATCGCCATCCCATACTCTTGGCGAATTTATTCCCTAAAAAATGAGAATTTTTCCCAGAATCCACCCAGTGGTGGATGATTCTTCGAGGGACCGCTAGGGGTATGCTTCGGTAAATACCATGGAGCTGGTAAATCCCTATATGACTCCCGGTGAGGGGGAACGCCAGGCAAACCTCCCCAATGTCTCCAACTAACGTTAGCATCAGAGGAACCACAATCTCATGGGTTGTTGAGGCACAGTAGTAGGAGCTTTTAGTCAGGCCACTCATGCTACTGAAACCAGACAACAGGCCCAGCACAGAGCTCAGCATGCACAACCTCATCTGGTGCCCTCAGTTCTACCTCCACAACCATTTGTGCTACTAGATCAGGCAGAGCTTCCACGTTCGTACTGCGATCAGTCTTTCCTGGATACATGCCAATCTCAGTTGTCCGGTCCTCATCCGACAACTACTCTTCAGGCATCAACTAGCGGGTAGCAGGATGTACCCAGTACCAGCCAGTCGTCGATCCAGCTGGCAGGGCCTTTTATATCTTCAATTGTAGAACGACCTCCTGTAAGGAGAGGTTTGCGTTTGGCACAAAAGTATAATGTCCTAAAGCACTTGGCTAAAATTCTGCAAGGCTTTCTATTCTTGAGGCTCTTCGCCTGTCATCTAAAATGCGTGAAGCACATGCTGAGGCCCTAAGGATCCCCCCTCCAGTTTAAGATAGAGGAAGCAGCTGCAGAATCCTCCCATGCGGAGGCAATTGAGAATGCCGAATGCCGGGCAGTTATCTCATTGTCTGGTGAAGATGAAGACCCTCCCATACATGGGCATATTCACCCATTGTACTTCACTGTCTAGTTCAATGGCGTGGAAGTCCGTCGCTGTCTTGTTGACATGGGTTCTGGGATTAACCTAATCACAACTTGGACACTACGAAAGATGGGTTTGTCTGAGGATTATTTAACACCCTCCGACCTCAGAATCTAGGGATACGACAAGACCGAAAAATCCCCAGTCGGTAAGATCCACTTGGAGACCCAGTTTTTTGGCCTAACTGCCAGCACCAAGTTCATGGTTGTCTCCGAGGACACCTCATACAACGCATTGATGGACAGGCCATGGCTCCATCTGCATGCAACGGCCCCTTCATCGTATCACCAATTCCTCATGTACTCCATCAATGGTCGAGTAGGCATCCTCTAAGGAGATGTGTCTCCTTTGGCCTCTTGTGAAGCCCGCTATCTGGACGCCAAATATTACAAGAGCAAGGATAAGAAAATCCTAGCAAGTGAGGATGTACCCACCCTGGCCACAAGTGATCCCTGGGAAGGCCTGGATGATGCCTACATCTTCCCAATCAATCGGTTGGAGGCCACAAAACCTGACATGGGGAATTGTTTTGTTATTTTGGGTACAATAGGAAGGCGTGTTCCCATGTCCAAGATACGGTGGAAAATCACCTCGTACTCCTACACCGACCAGGCTCAGGTGATCCTGGAACCTCCTACGCCTGTGCGGTATCAGAATGTCAGGCTTATGGAAATGGCAGTTTGTCATATGTGTATCTTTCGTCGGGCTGGAATCAACCGGCTCAGGTTGACGTGTCACTACTTCTTTGATGTCATCAAAACATGGCCCCTAGGGCCGAAGGCCAGATGGGATAGGATTGAATTCCTTCATCGCTATTGTCTCAGTGGCGCATGGGTCTCCTGATATGATGACCACTGCTGCCCAGGCCGACACCAGCTCCCCATCAAGGTTTGATAACTCAGATGCATCTCCCCCTATGGGAAATCCCTCCACAGGTGGAGAAGAGGATCTGGAGGATTATCCCCCCGCCTTTGAAGAAGGCATCTCTACCACGGTTGATGAACTAGTACAAGCGAACCTTGGTAGTGAGGCAGACCTGAGACCCACATTGATCAGTGCAACCATGCCCCTCGACGAGCAGCAATAGTACGTGGACTTTCTCAAACAGCACCGTGATGTGTTTGCCTAGAGTTATGATGAGATGTCAGGACTAGATCCCCTGGTAGCCATCCACCACCTTGGTCTCTCGAAAAAACATCGCGGGTTTAAGCAGCCTCCTAGAAAGATGTACCCTTCTCACAGCGCCATTGTTGAGGCCGAATTTGACAAGCTTATCAAAGCCAGTTTCATCAAGGAAATCCAGTACCCTAGGTGGCTTTCCAACATTGTGCCAGTTAGGAAGAAGAACGGGCAGATCAGAGTCTACATCGACTTTCGCGATCTCAATCACGACTGCCTAAAGGATGATTTTCCCCTCACAGTGACAGAGTTATTGATTGATGCCACGACCGAGTTCCAAGACCTCTCCTTCATGTATTGGTATTCAAGATACAACCAGATCTGGATGGCCCCCGAGGACGAGGAGTCCACTGCCTTCAAGGCTCCCCAAGGTACTTTTTGTTACCAGGTTATGCCCTTCAGCCTGAAAAATGCAGGTGCCACCTATCATCGGTCCATGCATCTCATATTCAAGCCGATTCTTGGGATGCTAGTGGAATGCTACGTGGATGATCTAGTGGTTAAATATCGCCAGCGCCAGGACCATCTCAAGGACCTTGAGAAAGTGTTCGTCTTCCTCCGTTCCCACCACCTGAAGATGAACCCATTAAAGTGCGCCTTTGGGGTCACCTATGTGATGTTTCTTGGCCTATTGTTAGACACCAGGGTATTGGGATCGCCCCATATAAGATGAAGGCCATCAGCCAGATGCCCCCTAGCAATATTCGGGAGCTTTGAGGTCTCTATGGCCACATAGCCTATATACGCCGATTCATTGCGAACCTGGCTAGAAAGTGTAATCCCTTTTCCTAGCTCATGAAGAAAGGCACCACTTATGAGTGGGATGAAGAGTGTCAGACCACCTTTGAGGAAATAAAGCAGTATCTTCTCCTACCTCTGGTCTTGATGCCACATGTCTCCAGAAAGCCGCTGGTCCTTTACGTGACCGCCCTAGAATGGTCCCTTGGTGCACTTCTTGCCCAGAAGAACAATGAGGGGACAGAGAACAGCCTCTACTATCTCAGCCGCATGATCTTCGATACAGAGATCAGATACTCCCCTATAGAAAAAATCTACCTTGTGCTCGTGTTCATCGTACAAAAGTTACAACATTACCTGCAGCACCATGAGGTACATTTGGTCTCTCCGGCAGACCCACTGAAGTACATCCTGAACCGCCCTATGTTAACTGGCTCGCTAGCACGGTGGGTGGTGATACTCCAACAATTTGACATCAGGTTCATGCCTTAGAAGGCCATCAAGGGATAGAAATTGGAAGACATATTAGCTGCTCATCCAACCTCCATGGATCAATACCTGGATCTGGATTTTCCTAATGAGGTGATCCTCTCAGTCGATCATGTCGTCTCGTGTTGGAAAATGCACTTCGACGGTGCCACCCGGAGCCACACCGGTAGGAGGTTCAATGATCCTAAGCTCAACATGGTGGGTTTGGGTATCATATTCATCACCCCTGCACAAGACATCCTTCCATACTCATTACTATTGTCAGAAGGCTGCACCAACAATGAGGCAGAGTACCGGGCTCTCATCACTAGTCTCGAGCTGGCCCTTGAGATCGATGTGCCCCATCTACATGTGAAAGGGGATTCCAAACTAGTCATCAAGAAGGTCAATGGAGACTGTGTCATCAGGAAACCAGAGCTTGTGCCATTGTTGGAGTACACCCTCCGTCAAATGGCCCAATTCTCTTCTCGACCATTGGTTACCCATGTCCCTCGGTCACAGAACTATCAAGCAGATGCTTTGGCCAGCTTAGCTACGTCGCTTGCAGAACACGAGCAAGATGATTTGATCATACATGTGGCACACTGAAGTGAAATTTCCCCCATCACCCTATAAAACAACGACGACCTGCGGGTGAGTCATCTTACCTCCGGACCATCTACGTCAGGGGTCCAATGTTTGTCAGATACAGTGGTTGAGGCCACTCCGGACTAGAGAGCACCTTCTGTCGAGTATCTCCAAAATGGTTGCCTCCCGGACGATCAGGCTGAGCGCGAGAGAATCCGATGCCACGCACTGTAATTTACCTTCCAGAGTGGTCCCAGTATTAAGAGGATCCTCTATATGTGGAGCTTCGATGGTGTTCTCCTCTGTTTCATTCAAGGAGTTGAGATTTCTCAGGTCATGCAAGAGGTTCATGCCGGTTCTTGTGGTGCCCAACAGGCTGGGCCCAGGCTGTCCCATCAGGTCCAGAGGTTGGGGAACTTCTGGATCTCTATGATCCATGATTGTATCGAGTTTACCAAGAGATTCCACACATGCCAAGTTCACGCTGACTTCCAGCATCAACCGCCAGAGCCTCTCCACTCCACTAAGTATTCTTGGCCATTTGCGGTGTGGGGAAACAAATTTGTGGGACCATATCCACCGGCGACAGCTCTCCAGTGTAGGTTCATCCTAACTGCTACAGATTACTTCTCCAAGTGGGAAGAGGCAGTTCCACTCAAAGAGGTCAAGGACTGCTCCATCGTTGACATTGTGAGCTCCAATATCATCCACCGGTTTGGAGTCCCTCACGCTGTCCTCACCGATATGACACCAACTTTAGAGCAGCCGAGCTGAAGAAATTGTATGCCAAGTACAATACCCATTCGAACCATACCTTTTGATATCATGCGTAAAATAATGGACAGATCGAGGATTTCAACAAAACCCTCTCTATCATTCTGCAGAAAATGGTTTGTCAGAATAAGAAAAGTTGACCGGACAAGCTCCCCAACACCCTCTGGGATTATCAGACGATGACTCAGAATTCCACCCAGGTGACCCCATATTCCCTGGTGTATGGGGATGAGGCCGTCCTGCCCATTGAGATCCAGCTTCCCTCATTACACACTATAGTCTATGACCAACAGGTGCTAGATAAGGTGGCCGAAATTCATCTAGCTGAATTGGAAGCATTGGACGAGAACAGGCTTCGTGGCCTGCACAATCTGGAAAGACATCTGAATAAGATAGCCAGAGCCTTCAACAAGAAGGTTTGCCTTCGCTCTTTTCTGCAAGGCGACCTAGTGTTGGCCCTTCGAGTGCCAATGATTCCCGGTAGGAAAACGCCCAATCTTGAGCCAAAGTGGGAAGGACCTTACATCATCCACAAGGTTTACCCCAACGGAGCATACTCCTTGGTGACCACGGATGGTGAGCGCATAAATCCTCCCACCAATGCCATGTTCCTCAATCAGTACTTTTCCTGAGCCCCTTGGTCCTGCACAACCTTCAACTGTACGGTCCCGAACAACCCAAAATTGCACCACCGTCCTACATGACATTAAAACTACGATATCATCCTGCAAGCCGATAAATTGAAAAATGGTCCGAGCTCTATGACCTTAAACTAATATCTCCCCCATCCTTAATATAAGACGTTAAACTGCAAGCCAGTAATGCCTTCCTGACCAATAATTAGCCTCATGCCCTTTGGCCTCTTCGGGCCCTTGGCCCCCGTCCTTACTATAAGATGTTAAACTGCATGCCGGTCAGGCCTTCCTGACCGAGGCTCATCCTCAGGCCCCTTGGCCTTCATTGACTCAAGATCTCTTATGGGACCATATGGTTTGGTGTGGGATTATGTCCTCATTCATATCGGGTTACCCACCGTACCGCACATGCCCCCCAGATGAGACACATCTTCCATCCGACAAGACGTTAAAATGTGCTTCAAGAACTATGTATGGCTTGATTCCCATCCTAATGGGATACATAGGAATGCTCAGATGTCTCATCTTGAGCCCAACCCTGATCTCTTCTCTTTGAATGTCCCCCATGGGTATAGTTTCCTCGAAGGATCCTTGTATGATCAGGAGTTGGATTCCTTAGGTCCACTCATATGAGTGTTATAATGGTCTCACCATGTGACCACTCCCGTTCTTCTATTCTCCCACGTCTTTACCACATGACGTTAAACTGCATGGCCTTCAAGAACTACGTATTGATTGATTCCCATCCTAATCGGATATGTAGTAATTCCCGGACATTTCATCTCTCGGCCCAGCCCAAAAGCCAAAATCTTCCCCTTGTGTTAAGACATATGGCAGGGTGCACACTTCTGCCCCAACTCACATCGAGCAAGCCTCGAACTGGCTATACATCCCCTCCCCCAGAGATTTTCGCCTCTCTCGTAGATGGGTATGACAATACTTCACCCACTCCTTGCCTGGGATTCAATCACTTTCCTCATGAGGAAGGGCCCCTGAATTGTTTGGATGCTTGGCCTAAGGGCCCTCTTAACACTTCGGGCCAACGCCATCGAGGATGTTGAGTAACAAACCGATACAAGTCCCATGTTTTGAACGTGGTCAGCGGTCGATGCTCATTTATTGCTCCCATGTCAGGTCACCATAGGGATGTTGTGTTTCGAACGTGGTCAACAGTGCCCCGGATCTTCGGCTCCACCCCAAGATGTCCCAAACATCGAGTGCAGTGATTTGTTTTGCCCCATCCCGAAGTGACAAAATTCCCTCATGGGGGTTCCAACGGTCGGGCCCATGACCCCAATTATCCTATAAGGGATGTTCGACATGGTGTAGGATTACCTCCTCATTCACGTCGGGTTTCTTTCCATGTCGTACGCACTCCCTCACTGAGGCCCAGCCTTAGGCCCCTTGGCCTTTCTTGGCCCACGGCCCCCATCCTTGCTGCAAGACGTTAAACTGCAAGTTAGTCAGGTCGTCCTGACCGAGGCCTAGCCTCAGACCTCCCTCGTTGAGGCCCAGCCTTAGGCCCCTTGGCCTTTCCAGGCCCACGGACCATGTCCTTGATACAAGACGTTAAACGGAAAGTTAGTCAGGCCATCCTGACCGAGGCCTAGCCTCAGGCCTCCCTCACCGAGACCCAACATCATGCCTTTTGGCCTTTTCGGGCCCTAGCCCAAGTTCTTACCTGGAGTGTATGGTGTGGTGAGGGATTATATCCACATTCACATTGGTTTTTCAACCGTACCATATGCCTCCTCTATCCAGGGAATCCTATTCCCCGACAATCGTCCTCACTGCAAGACGTTAAACTGCGAGTAGGCTAGGCCTTCCTGACCAGAACCCAACTATCAGGCCCCTTGGCCTTTTCGGGCCCCCTGTACCAGGTTATTTCCTACAGGATTATATGGTGTGGTGTGGGATTACATCCCCATTCACGTTAGGCTACTCGATGTATCGTACACATCCTCGTTAGGGTATTCTACCCCATGGGTATCTTCTAGAACTACGTGTGGATTGATTCCCATCCTTATGGGATATGTAGGACCACCCGAATGTCTAAGCATCGGGTCTAGTCCCATCTTCTGAAAATATTTGTCCCACCTTGGCCCCTTGCCCTACCTTTCCTGAGCCACTTTTCAGACCCTTTTCGGCTGTTCACCGATATGCCTAAGGTTACTCTGGTTTAAGTTACCTGGAATGTCGGATTTTACTCAGACACGTCCGCACCCACTATTTAGTCTTCGTGTTTACCTTCATCATGGCTTTTACCATCTTTCACACCTGGAGGGACCCCCGGGAACAACCTTGATACAACTCCCAAGGGCTCTCCTACCGTTACAGGCCAATGCCCCCTAGGGTTTCGAACACCAAATCAATAAAAATCCCACATTGTGAATATGTTCAGCGGTCGATGCTCCTTCGTTGTTCCCACCTCAGGCTAACGTTATGTGGATACTGTTGTTCCACCATGGTTAACAGTTATCCTCCATCGCCACGCCAACCCCATTAAGCCCAAAATATCGGTTACACGATTCACATCCTTCTTCATTCTCATCATGTCCAAGTAGAATTTCGAAACTCTTTGTATTATTCCTCACCATACATCTGCTCATTAGGGGATCAAATCCATGTTAAAGGTTTCCTTCGGGGATCTTCATCGACATCCCCTCGATGGTTGTTTCGGGTATTGTGCTAGGGACCTTCCCCCCTTTTTTCCCACACCAAGTTTAACTCACGTGGGCTTAGGGATCGGGTTGAGGTCTGTGCTCACCTGGAAAGTTGTCATCCACCCACGGTCTGAGCTCTAAGACCATAAAATATGATCTCCTAAGAACCACATCTGGCTCGATTCCCATCCTCATGGGATACGTAGAAATGCCGAGACCTCCTGTCTTTGGGCCCAGCTTGAGTTCAGCTAATTTGTCTCTTCTATCATGCCTTCGAGACCCTGACTACGGGACTACGTGGTGTGATGTGGTATTATGTCTTCATTCACATTGGGTTTTCAATATCTTCACCACGCACACCAAGTTCTCATAATTATCCCTCCTATTTCTTGTCCAGTATGACATTCAAAGGAACCTTTAAGAACTACGTGTGGCTTGATTCCTATATTTATGGGATATGTAGGACCACCCAAATGTCTAGACTTTGGGACCAGCCCCACTTCATAGAGATCCCCCGATCTCCAGGTAACCTAGTCCCTTTAGCCTGTCCCTATCTTTTGGGTGGGTATATAGGCATGGTATAGGGTTTTTTGGCACTATGCCCCCTTTTCCCAGGAATTTGACATCTCTCAATTTCCCTCAAGTTGAGTCCCTCGACTCCTTGTAGTGATTCACCCATGTGTTTTGAGTTCTCTGGTCTAGGACTAAGAGTTTCATATTCGACGTGGTCAAGTTCCTTCCACATGTCAAGCTTCGTGTTCCCCTTCATTCAGGCTTTCATCACCTTTCACACCCGAAGGGACCCCCAAGAATGGCCTGGATACAACACCGAAGGTCTCTCTTACCGTTATGGGCCAATGCCCTTGAGGGTTTTAGACAACAAATTGATACAAATCCCATGTTGAAAACATGGTCAGCGGTCGATGCTCATTTGTTTGTCCCCATTTCAGGCTAATGCGACAGGATGTTGTGTTGCGAACATGGCCAGCAGTAATCCTCCATCATCACTCCAGCCCTTCCTAGCCTTGAATGTTGGTTATATGATTCACATTACGTTCCACCCCATCGTGTCCAGGTGGAATCTCGACACACTTTGTGCTACCCCTCAGTGAAAATTTTCATATAAAGGGGACAAAGCTGCAATACGACGTCCTTCGGGGCTCCCACAGTCCGAGCTCTAAGACCATAAACTAAGATCTCCTCAGAACTATGTTTCGCTTGATTCCTATCCTCATGGGATACATCGGATCGCCCAAACGTCTCGTTTTTGGGTCCAGCTCATTTGGGAGCTAATCTCTCCCCCTTCACCTCTCACCTCTAGGTGGGCCCCTCGGCCCGAGGTTCCTCTCTAGGGATTCCCTATGGTATAATGTGGGATTATGTCCCCATTCACGTCGGTTGTCAGATGAAACCATACACATTCCTCGTCTAGCATCGTCTCTGCTACATCTGCACTGCATGACATTAAAATGCACACTTAGTCCTCTCACACGACCCTAAACTGTGACATTATCCTCCTGGTCGCACGATTAAAAATGGCACTGCATTGTGATGACCACAATGTAGAGGACATCATGTTGGTTATTGGTCACGTGCCATGCCATTTTTCAACGCCTATCACAGCTTGATTCTTGTGGCGACACCAGGGCTTGCTACCATAGGCATGTTTCTTCACAAAAAAAACTACTCACCTTAAAGGACAAACAAGATTTATGAAATTCCTCTTCTTTTGTTGCAAGGTCCACGCCCGGACTCCCCTTCTTCTCTGGCACTGGTACTTTACTGTGCCACCCTTCAGAACTATGTGTAGATTGATCACCATCCCCATGGGGTATGTAAGAATGCCTTTTCACTTTTCTTCAGGCCTAGCTCACCTTTTGTTTTCGGTCCCTTGACCTAAAACCTCTCTCAAGGGGGTTGTGCGGTGTGGTAAGGGATAATGTCCACATTCATGTCGGGTTTTTGTAAATACCCGTCACGTGACTCCTGTGTTTCCTCCCACCCATGGTCCGAATTCTATGACCCTAAACTAAGATCTCCCTATGGGAAAGGACTCTGCTCCCTCTATCTAATATGTCTCATTATCATATTCAGATTGGTCTTGACAAAGAGCCCGAAGTGTGGGATTTTCATGGGTACATTCCCCTCATCCCATGACCAAGATTTGTGATCTCTCTATTTGGATCCTCATCCTCTTCCATATCCAAAAGGACCCTCGGACGAAATGGATTCTAGGCTTATGGGATCTCCATGGATGTTGGGCCTAAGGCCTCTCCTATCGTTTCAAGACAACGTCTTGAAAGATTTATTGACAGAATTTGTGAAATGGTCCCATGTTTCGAACATGGTCAATGGTCGACCCTCATTTGTCTATCCCCATTCTAGTATAACGTGATATGGATGCTGCGTTTCCGCCATGGTTAATGGATATCCTCTATCTTCACACCGACTTCATTGTGATCCAAATTTCGAGCGGCGTGATTCACACATTTCCACTTCCTCATGTTCAAGTGGAATTCCAACATACTCGGCTCTATCTTTTCATGGATCTAGGTGCCCCACATGGTCGTGTTAGAGTCATTATGCTGGTATTAACCAAGCATCCCTTTACCCTAACCTGCCACTTTCTGTGTCAGGAGAGTCCCACCACTATTTCTTGTTTCCCACACCGAGCACGAATCACGTGGGCCTAGTAGTTTTGGCAGGATGTGTACCAATCCAGCCAGGCTTCTCATCATCCTCTAAAAACTATGTATAGCTTGATTCCCATCTTCTTAGGGTGTGTAAAAACGTTCAAACACTCTGCTTCAGGCCCAGCTTGGTTCTCACTCTTGGTCCCTCGACCTTAAGAGTTTCCTCCGGGGGTAGGTGGTGTGATTTTGACTTCATGTCCTCATTCATGTCAGTTTCATAACTACCAAACCATATGCTCCCTGGGATCTTTCCTTTCACTCCACCTCCTATAGTATGACGTTAAACTACAGGAGTCCATATGTCTTCAATGCATGGCACTAAATTGTGGTTCTACCCTGAACAAGTTCAGGATGCATCGTGTTAATCATGGGATGCACCGGAGCCTGTGCCAGAGAGAATTTCACCTGTCAGTGTTGGTCTATGAGTACACTATGCTTTCAGAACTACGTTTGGCTTGATTTACATCCTCATGGGATACGCAGGGACACCTTGGTATTTTGCTTAGGGTCCAGCCCGCAGGAATCATTAATCCTATTCTTCCCCTTTCTGGCCCCCTGGATGGACCCCCAGAGATGCCCTGTCTCCAAGAAGGAATGATCCATGATCAAACCGATACGCCCATTTGGCATACTCCCATAGTGGTGGTGTAATTACATGAGTGTGGGATTCTATCCGGACAAACCATCACTCCATGGTCCATGCTTTGCGTGCCCGTCATTCGGATCCTCATCCTCTTTCATGTCTTTAGGGACCCCCTAACGGCCTGGTTCCATGCCGCATCAGCTCACCTACCGTCCTAGTCCAACGTTCCGGAAGACTGGTCATGTTTGGAAGGACCCCCTAACATTATGGATGCTTGACCTAGGGTCCTCCTACTGTCCTGGTCGAACGTCCCGAAGGATTGATCGACAACATTTGTGACATGGTCCCGTGTTTCGAACATGGTCCACGGTCGACCTTCATTTGTTGTCCCCATTTCAGGCTAACGCAATAAGGATACCGTTTCTCCATAATGGTTAACAGTTGCCCTTTATTGTCATGCCATCCCCACAGTGTTCTGAATCTTGGGTATCATGATTTACACTCCTCATTTCCATTTGTTTGGACCGATTTCAACGCACATGGGGTTACACCGTTCGTGCATAAGAGCATGCTGAAGAAACAAAAATTTGGATGTCTGAGAACTTCCTTCTCCAGCCAGGTCTCTCCTATTTTCTAGAAATCTGGACTGGTTATTCAAACCCCGGATGCCCAAACCATGGTTTCCACTCCTATGTTGGGTGGGACGATGAGGCAACTATCTCTTGATTCTCACGTCGGGCTTGACCCACATGAGTTTAGGGAATTGTCGCTGGACATCCCACAAACATTGTAAGGATGCAATGAACTGATGAAAATAGTGGAAATTGTGCATGCTACAACATTCAAAGAAAGATGAAAGTCAAAGAACGAGATTAGCATTAAAAGGTTTGCAATTGTTACAGTACCCGGGGGTCGACTCCCCCCGTGGATGGATTGACCTCGTCAAAAGAGCGTTGCAGCTCCACCACCCTTTGACTTGTGGCATCTAGGAATTGTTGCCACCAACTCAAATCCTGCTCCTCCTCATCAATGATGGGGCGCAGTTCGTCAGCCTCGGCTTGGGCCCTCTCTATATCAGTCTGAATGGAAGTAATCTCTCCAAAAGCCTGCCTCATATGCTCTTCTGCCTCTACCAGTTGGGCCTTCAACCATGAGATCATCTCAGATTGTGCATTAAGAGAGGCTGAGTGCTCATCCTCCTGGGCCTGTAGCTATTGGACCTCGTTTTCAGCCTCCTGGAGCTTCTTGGAATTCTTCGCCTTCCTCCGCTGCTAGCCCACACTGAGCCCGCGATCGTATTTCCAGATCTTCTCTACCATGAGATCTCGGATGAGCACATGAGGACGCTGGGCATCCACTCCCCCAGTGCACAGTTCGCGCATCGACAAGCAAATTCTATCCATTTCATTCGGCCATAGCACTTGGGGAGTCATTGATGAAGCGCGTGATTAGCTTCCATGATCGGCAACAGACTATTTTGCTGTCCTCTTTCTCAGAGGTCATCTCATCCCAGTCCGCACGATTAGCAGGCTTGTATGCAGGATACGCCCACAAGAAATCTTGGGTAGGATCTGCATCTGGCATTGAATCCGGCATGACATCTTGCGCCGGGGTAGGCGTGGCGGGACTTGGGTTGGACGGTTGATCCTGATCATCAGACTCCACCTCAATAACTTCGGGCACAACCTTACTGGTGGTCTCTCCATTGATAGGGAGTGATTCAGCTCGGGTAGGTGGGGGGGGATTATCTCCACCATCACTGGCATGAACCTAAATGGGGTGTCACCAGACATCCCGACTAGCCTTGCCACAACATCCCATGCCAGTCGGAGAACTGTACGACATAGAAGGGAATGAACATCAGTTGGCATGATCTACATATGACAACAATGAATCAAGGGGAGAAAACTTATGGATATCAAACTCCTGGTGCCGCTCTGGAGTCAAAGATAATGAAACCCCGAGGCGTGGCCCTCCATATACTATCGAATGATCTTGAGATTCTGGAGGAGACACCTTAGGTACTCTAGCCCTGCCAGACACAGAACTGGACGCAACCGCAGGCACGGGTTCTGAAGGTCCTGCATCATCACCTGCCAAAGGGCGAGAGCGAGGCCTGCATACAAGTTCCTCCTGCACGGTTCAAATATTGGTAAGAAATCCATGCTGGCCTTAGAACGGACCATGAGGAAAGAATCTTAGAATGCTACCTCGAGAGCCTCTGTAAAATCATCGGAACTTGAGTCCTGATCTCCGACTTCGGCCTCCTCCAATGGGCTCCCCCCGCTAGCCTCGTCCTCCTGAGAGGATTCCTCCATTTCTTCTTGAAGGGGGAAGCTCTCCCTCAGATCGGTGGCTGACAGCTGTGGGGGAACCGTCCGATCCAGCAGTACCCTCACCCGGTTTGTCATTGGGCGTGCGACACCACTGGAGTGAAGGTAGTCCTCCATCTCATCCAAGTATTGCTCCGCCTCCGCCGGAGATGCCATGAAACTAGCCCAGACTGGGCCTATACCAGGTAATTCCATCACAAGACGATTCAAGTGTTCCCACATCTTGGGTGGACTGAGTAATTGTTGGTTGACATCCCAAATATCACAGGCCTCTGAGAAGACGACATCGTATGGAATATCAATGTGGCGCTATCGCTTCCCTAGAGCCTGAGTTGATATCCTACAAAACCCACACAGTGGCCGCCCCTCCGGATGGCGTTTCGCTTACAAAACCACCGGGTCCACTACAACTGTTGGATCCGCCACTGTTTCCGCATCCTCAGCAGGTGCAGGTCTCACCACCACGACAGCCCCGCCACCGCGAGAGGCCCTTGCTGCCCTCCGACCCCAACCTTGAGATAGGGGAGGCCCTCCGTCAACATCCCAAACGGTTGGCTGCCTCAACATCTCCCCCGGATAAGCTGCCTCCCAGCTGATGGCATACACCTTCACCAATCCTAAAGCGGTGGTGGACGGAGGGAATTCCATTCGCATTTTCCCATCCTCCTATGTGAACATGAGCTACAACTACCTCATTACACACGAGTGATCCTCATGACGCACCTCCCAATAGACCAGTAGGGTCATCCACTGTAGAAAATTGAATTTCCTCGCAAACTGATGAGGGGTGTATCGCTCACAGAGCAGCTCACGGTCCACTTGTGCCACCAAGACTCCTCCTTGAAAGGCCAAGAGATAGGCCCGGTGCTCTTCGGTCCCCTGACCGTCGTCAGTGAGCACTGCCGTCGGCGATGGAAATGGGTGGAAGTTAAACTCATCCACCCTCCACACCTGGTTCAGCACCATAAACATGGTTAATTTGACTGGGAATCTCCTAGTTGCATTCAGAATGGAAGGGTAGAAGTTTGATCTTGGTGGCGAGATAGGGTTTGGGTATTCATAAACCCCCCTGATGTGGGCCACGACCCACCAGTACAGAAGTTTGAAGGGTCCACAAATTCTCAGTGGATTCTTGCCCCCACAGACATGTCATAGAATCCTATACAATCTGGTGGGCATCAGAATCCCCAGATTGACCCACCTTCCCATGGCCAGTATAGATGCCATGATGAACGAGCTGGGCCGTACCCCCATGTTGGTATCCCCCACCAGTAGGATCCAACCGCAGATAAGGGCCACGATGAACGCTGCCAGCCTAACTATTGGCTGTTGTTCAATGCTGACACTGAAACCCCAAGTCTCCCATTGGTTGTCCTCCAAGATCCACCAATACGAGTGCTCCTTGCCCCGTTGATCCCCTTTTGGACAAGTTCATGGCCTTGGAGGGAACTCTCGATCCTCTGGGAAGTTCAGGAAATGCATGAACCACTTCTTAAAGTGGACATCTCTCACTGCCTCCTTGTCCTCTCCAGGGACCAGTGCCATCAGTGCCGACGCCAGTCGCGACATCTACTCCAAATCCTCCCACACTCTCATGACGGGGAGGAACTCATCATACATGGCCCCCAAGATCAGGACCCACAAAATCTGATGAACATACCACATACTGATTCCCACCTTCCCATGGTGCAGTTGAAAAGTGTTTGTCCTAGACGACCATCTGCTCAGCAACTATGGTATCAGCTATTTCGGTTGATAAATGTGGAATTGGGAGGCCCATGCCACCTCGTACATGACCACTCTCCTCAGCTTGGCCCCAAAATCCTCGCACGAGGCACCTACCTAGTAGGCCCATGCCCAGTCATTGGTGAAGTTACCGCCTTGGCACAGGTCCCACTCATCAGACCACCCCTTTTTCGAATCCTGCGGACCTTCCTTCAGTATGGTGTGGTACATGGGAAGGGACGTCTCTAGTTGCAATGGCTCCCCTTCAATGTTGTTCAGATGGTTGTAGAGACTGTCAGCGGTGAAAGGTGTGATGTCCTCCCATGCATGACCATCGGCCGCCCTGAACCATTGGCGTTGGCATAGCGTGCTCCTGAACCAGCAAGCTGGTTCATCCCTACTCGCCTCAGGAATGAGGACATCATCCCTCAGCCCAAAGCCATACAAGGGCAGCTTCTTGCACATCTGATAGTTCTTTTGGCCTCCTGATAGGAGGTCTGTCAAAAAATTATGCTACGAGTGACTTCGGACCATCTCTCCAAGGCCCAGACAGTTGGCCATCTCATCCCTCCGGGCGACATCTGCAAGCACCCCTAGCACAGCTTCTTGATAGGGAATTATAGTTTCAGAACATAGAAAAAAAATTTGGTCGGGTCGCAGAGGTTATTCATGAAGGTCTCTTGCGAAGCTTGGGCGCAAATCCAAGACGCGGAGCCTGGCCTCGGCTTGCAAACTGAAGTTCACTTGGCGCATTCATGGAGTCGGAGACTCGTGGTTCGCAGCAAAGCTCGAGTTGTGGTGAGCAGACGCGGAGTACGCGGAGCTTCGCGAAGTCAAGAGCGCAAAAGGACAAAATTCACAAGAGGAAAAAAGGGAGGTCATCCCCCCCTATTTATAGGCGGTGACCCCAAAGCTTCGTGGCACATCCCGCCCACACGGAGCATCGTGGTACGTCCGGACCGCAATGCCGCTATCTGCCTAGAACGCTCTCTTTGCGAGTCAGCACCACGAACTGCCGATAAATTTGGCTATTTTCCCTCAGACATCGACCCATGATCCCTCCATGGCTCCAAGTCTGAGGGGGGGGGCATTTGTTGGTGCCAAAATTTTGGACGCAAAGGGAAGAAGAAAAAGAAGCATGCGTGATGGCTCGCGAAGCGCGGTCGCAGAGGGCCCCTGAGCAATGCGACCGCCGCGAAGCGCCAGAGGTGGTAATGCTCCTCGAACGGGTTGACGTTCGCGAGAGGAGGCGGTACCCCTCCGCGAGTGTGGTTGATGTTCACGACCCACCGTGAAGCCACCAAGGCCCCCGTCACGCCACGTGAGTTCTGCTTCATGGCGCCTCTTGCCTATAAATACCGAGCACCGCCTGAGCTCGAGAGACGGACAATCTGACCTTTCAGCTTCTCATCTCCCAAATCATGAAGCACCCTTCGCTCTGGGAATCATGAGCTTTTCAAGTTATTTTTTCTTCACGAGAGGCCTTCGCCTTGTCTCGTTTTGAGCCCTTATTCTGAGAGGGATACCCTTTGCGAAGCCTAAGGGCCTACGCAAAGGAAGGGGATTCCCAAGGGAACCCGGACAGCCGCGGAGCATTTATGATTCGCGAAACACCATCCTGTACAAGTGATTGACATGACAAGGTAGGGTCACTGTACTTCACGAAGCACACTGCTTCACATCACCTTGATTCGTGAGGCACCTCCGCTTCGCGGGGCTATGCTCCACGAACATCCTTACACTTCACGAAGCACCTCCCACTCATACTTCTTCCCCATAATAAGGCCAATGCACTCCACTTCGCGAAGCACACCCCTTTGCAAGTTCTCTCCACTATTCAAAGCAACCAAGCTCCACAAGGTCCCTGCTTGTGGACCCTTTGCTTGGAAATTCCTCTTCCCATGCGACCCTCCAGGTTTGCACGATGTGATTTCAATGTCCCATGGACGACACCACCCATAGAGTTGTTTAACCTAATGATTCTTCACATAGGCACGCTAACGGATATTGCTTCTTCGCATATCCACGCTAACGTGGACCCCTCGATGGTTTTCTCTTGCCCCCCCTACCATGGCATTGTCAGTACCTTATCTCCCCCAAGGGGCATAGGGTACCGGTCATGTAAGTCCTAGGGGTGAGGATTAAACCCACCTCGTCCGAGTTGTAAGACGTTAAACTGCCAAGCACCTCGTCCTCAACACATGACGTTAAACTGTGACCTGACCCCGTGCCTCGCACGTAGGGTCCCACCAGCTCAGACATTCCTTCCACCGCTCATCTCCACGGGAATGGAATCACCCAGACAGGGGATGATATACTCCTTATCAGAGTAGCATATTTCCACAGGAGAAGGGAATCCACCATGGTGTAATCCCCCTCGCCCCTCTTGTGGAAGGGAGCACCCATACACCTCCGTACATCCCCACTACCAAGGCCAGTGGAGGGCACGATTGGGAATGAGGCACCTTCCATCTTTGGTACCAAATCCCTCTCCCACTGCGCTTTTCCACACTATGGGCCTCCATCCTGGAGTATGTCCTAGCAACATGGCTGCCTAACGTTTAAGCCCCTCTTCGCTCCTCACTGATGCACCCTTCGCGACGTGATCGTCGGGTCTCTGCTACCTCTTGTTTCTTACACCGAGCATGACTCACGTGGGTTTAGAGTAAGAATCGACCTTGGCAATGCCCTCATCCAGCATGACGTTAAACTGTATTCCCTCGTACAGCATGACGTGAAACTGTATGCCCTCATCTAGCATGACATTAAACTGTATGCCCTCGTCCAGCATGACCTTAAACTACATACCCCTTCCCCGCATGACATTAAACTGTACATCCATTTTGAACTACATGGACTTTGATCCATGTAACGACATGGTACGTACGAAGCCTCTCTGAGGTTCAAGCCCACTGCCTGTCATTTCTTCATGTCAGGTTCCACCCTCATCCCACATGATGTTATACTACATTCCCGTCCGACTGTAAGCCATTGTGACATTCTCGAACTACGTGGTCTTTGATCCATGTCAAGACATGGTATGTATGAAGCCTCATGAGGTTCAAACCCACCCCCATCGGACCAAGGTCCACCTTCACCTCGGTTCGCTGACAAAAACCTTCTCAAAATATGGGGACTTTGATCCATGTCAAGACATGGTACGTAGGAAGCCTCATGAGGTTCAAGCCCACCCCCATCGGACCATAGTCCACCTTCACGTCGGTTCGCTGACAAAACCATTCCCAAACTACGAGGACTTTCATACATGTCAATTCACGTTACGTAGGAATCCTCCCTAAGTTCAAGCCCATCACCCATCAGACCAAGGTCCTTTCTTCACGTCGGTTCGCCGACCCCCACCATTTTCACCTGAACTACATGGACTTTGATCCGTGTTAAGGCATGGTATGTAGAAAGACTCATGAGGTTCAATACCACCACCCGTTGGTCACTCCGACCCCCTTTCACGTCGGTTCGCCAACATCTGGGTAGCCTAGTGTGTAAGCCCCACACCATCTGGACCAAGTACTTCACTCACATCGATTCTCCGACACACCATTATGAACTATGAGTTCTTTGATCCATGTCAAGGCATGGTACGTAGGAAACCTCATGAGGTTCAAGCCCACCATCCACCTGGACCAAGGTCCTTCTTCACATCGGTTCTCCGAAGCGCCCCCCGTCCCGCATGACGCTAAACCGTATCCCAATCTAGTGGTAATCCGTTTTGACCCTACTATCAAGTTGTTCTGACACCCCTTCGTGTCAATATAACACCACTCTTCTCGAACTACGTGGACTTTGATCCTTACTAAGGCATGGTACGTAGGAAGCCTCATGAGGTTCAATCCCACCACCAAGTCGTTTCGACCGCATCCATGCAATTATCCATCATCCACCCTGATTCTTACCCGGGCTACCACATCTCAATGAGATCATGTCACCCCATTCCCCTCCATAGCATTCAGGAAGCCGCCCATGGGCTGGCCCCGATATCAGCATTCCCTAAAAAGGGATTCCTCAATCTGATCGACCCTAGCTAGGGTTCTGATCAGGCTGATCTATATCCACTGGATGTTAAACTTGCGCCATACCCTGTGATAAACATAGGAAGCTGAGGAAAACCTCAGATACATGCCTATATAATAAGATTCTCTGCGCTCGATGTGGGATGCCTCGTGCTTACATGCCCTCGAGAAGCCCTATAATAAGGGAAAAAAGACAAACACACCAATCCCCCAGCGTTCAGAAACGTTATTGATTCCTCGACATGACTACTCCCCTGACTGAAGGTTGCTGCCCTGACCAGACCCTTTGGAATGTCCTGACAGAAGCAGTGTAATTAACAAGAATCCATGGAAACATGGCACTGTGAAGAGTTTCACGAAAAATGTATTAAATATATGAGGTAGACCCGGACTAGGTGACGAGTTCTGAGGAGGAATCCACGAAGGGATGTACCGAAATCCCATCATCCAAGTTTTGATCAACTAGAAGACGTACCTGAATAAGGAGAGGATTCCGGCCGCCATTGGAAAGAGGGAATGCGGGGCAACACAAAAGCCGCACCTATTGTGCCCAAGAGGATGGGTGTGTACACCCTGACGAAAGCATCAGAAACAGTGTGTTCCTATGATGTCTTATGATAACATGAGGGGATATTTATTTTTGATGCATTGTATATTCTATTTATATTGAATGATTTTGGGGATGATTTTTTCACAGTAGGAGGTGATCCATGCATTATTTTAAAATGTTTAATACTTGAGTTCATAATTTATTCATTATGATCAACTACATTTTCATTGGCCATTGGATCTTGAGTATCTAAGTGAGAGCCAAGAATTAAAATGTTGTAGGCAGCCACACACTTATATTTTCCCCTTTAGTGAGAGATAAGGGTAGATGGGATTCTCTATTCTGGTGAGGATAGTGTAGGATAGTTGGGTGGATTATGTTAGGATGAAACATATTCTGATAGTTTGGTCCATGATGAAATTTATACGATGGTCTCACATTAGGCCCTAGGGAAAATCCCGTGACACTAGGATCCTTCTTAAAACCATTTGGGGGGATTTACCTTGTCCTTAAATTATCTCATTTTTTCTAGGAATATTTCTTACCAAATATTTACTTGTCATTTTTTATATATTTTTTATATTACATGATCATTTGCGGATATCCTTTGTTCTTTATTCTTTCTTATGTAGTTATTTTCAAATGATTTTAGATAGCAATTATGACGGGGTTTTAAAGAAGAAAATTAGTAATAATGGATTCTATTATTTTTGGAAAATATTTAGAATGTGTTTAAAAGGTGTTCTCCTATAGGGAAATTGGAAATTTCGTTGTTTTGAAAATACATGTTTTAGTGAGGTTTTAAAACCATTTATTCATCTGTTTGATATAGTTTTTATAAATTTTTATTTTTTTTATATTTTTATGGAAAAAATTGTGTTAAATGGAAACATATTTGAGTTTTTAAAGAGGTATGTTAAAAAAATTTATTTTTTAAAATGGTTTAAAAGTTTGATATAAATTTTTTTTTAAAGAGGTATGTTAAATTTTTTTATTTTTTAAAATGGTTTAAAAGTTTGATATTAATGTTTTTTTAGGATAAGTTGATTTAGATATGAAAAAATATTTTTTGCAGGTGATTATTTTTATTTAAGAAAAATATTAAAAATTAGTTTTTGGTATAATTTTTTTTCTTTTGTTGGTTATTTATAAAAGTGTATATATTTTTTGTTATATTATTTTATTTAAAAAATATAATTTGAGGTGTAATATAAAAGTGAATGCTTAGTTTTAGAAGTTTGTGGTGGCCTATAGAGTGAATTTCCCCATTCTTATATTATTATCTTAGTTCCATATTACTCATTCCTATTAATTAAGAGACTAGTGAGAGAATTAATTTATTGAGGTTAGTATTTATTTTACTATATCCAGCCCATGGTTCCCCATTCGTGACGTAATAGTACATGTATTTACTTTTCCTATAATATCCAACAGGTTTTCTATAATATTATTTTTCATGGATATTTTTGTATCTTGTTGGTTTTTTAGACTAAGTGTAACTATTGTTTTTTTCGGTTGATTAAAATCCATTGGAATTGTGAATAAATACCATGAAGGGGGTGGTCTTTAGAGGGAGAGGGTAGTTTTATTGTTTGGTTTTGTTTAATATCAATCCTTGTTTTATATTAGAATGTTGACCTTTTTTACTATCCTCTAAAGTGGGAATCCAATATATAAGTGGGTCATGAATGATTTGTTTATTTTAATTCTATTTAATTTACTCTGATTATTGGGTGAAACTATTCCCAAGTGTGTTATTATGATGCCTAAAAACTCTTTTCCAGCCTGTGGGTATTGAGAACACCATTTGGACCAGTGGTTGGATGGTTCTGGCAATCATTGGATGAAGGAACCCGATTAGTTTTTTTACCAAACCATCTAATGAGACATGGGTGGCTAGAAATGGGTTTTCCAAACAATGATGACAAGACATGCATAGTTATTAATTTATAGATTTATTTAATTTTTGTTCTTTAGTGTTCTAAATTACTTCAATTATTTTTATTTCTTAATTAATATGAATTGAGATGTTTTATAATTAATTATGATGTCATTTACTTTGGTTAAATTCAGTTTTACATGAATAATTATTTGGGGTTATCATTAAAGGGGTGATTTTCATTATTTCTTGAGGTGTAATTAAATGGTTTATGATAAATGGGGGCTTGAATTTACAAAATCTATGTAAAATGCTTTGAATAATTCAATATAGGGTTGTATAAATTTTCTTCGAGTCTCTTTAAGGGTTTTAGTTTTTTAATATTATTATGAAATGATTTTGAAATGTGATAGAAATTAAATTTTGAATTTCCATTTGTTATGATTAATGTTAATGAGTTTATTATGGGGATTTGGTTAAGGAATATTTGATTATTTTCTTATGTTTTTATTTCTAATGAGTGAATTATGGGTGACTTTGGGTGGTATATGAATTTATAATGCTATTTTGAGAATGATTCATTTATTTATATTTTGATTTACGATTTTTTGATTCAATTTGAAGAGATATATATAGGTAGTTTACCACATTTAAAAACTACAGGTGATCATGTTCAATATGATTTTGTTGATTCATATTAGTTTTTCATTAAGAATTTCATTCTCTCTATTGTAGTGCCCAGATCAGTGTGAATCACTGAGAGGGGGAGGGGGTGAATCAGTGATCCTTTAAAACATTTTACTAATTGATTCTTAATCAATTAAACCTCTATGGCTTGTTAAGGCCTCGATCCACTCTTCTTATGTCTCTAAACCTTTCCCGGATAATGCAGTAATGAAAAGGCACAGGACACAAGGATTTACAAGGTTCGGCACCAAAGGCCTACGTCCTTGCCATGTTGGTTATACACCCCAACATGGTTTCTCCATTATAACTTGTTAGAATTACAATGGTTGATACAGAGTCCCACTGTATCTCTCCTGAGTCCCACAGGAGGGTCTTTATACTGCGTCTCACAGTGTTACCAGAGTCCCACTGGACTGCTCCAGAATCCCACTGAAGACTTCTTCCACCCTGAGTCTCACAGGGGGCTTCTCCTGGCTCCTCGAGTCACACGAGTAGCTCTTCTTCACTTTATGTTCTTCAAGTAACTTCAGCAGCCTGGGATAAAGACTGCTGGCCTTGCTCTGTACCTCTGATCACTTGTGATGATCAGGTCTTCTCTTCTTGCTCAGGTTTTATCTCCTTCTTCTTAGGATGACCTGGCTTCTCTCCAACTACTGAATACTCAGACAACTGATATCTTTAACTTCAGTCTGGTCCAATCTCAGTTACTTCAACTTCATGCACTGAGTGAATGGAAGCTCTGCATCCTCATGCACTGATTGCATGGCTTCTCAATACTCTTCAAGAACTTCAAGTCTTGGACAACTCAATTGCACACAACCAGATTTGTCTTTGTTCACGTGTGCACGTGCATGCATGCAAGCATGCACTCTCCTTCTTCTACTCTTGGTGCAATAAACCCACAAAGGGTGTAGTCACTTTAAGCACACACCTTCTCCACAATCTTCACACACTATATTCAAATTGCTCACACGCTTAGAAGTGTGTTTTACTTTAGAGTGGAACTTCTTCTTCTTCTTCTAATGTGTATACACTTTTAGTGCACACACTAGGCTCGACCTTCACTTGTTAAGCACACACAAATTCTTCACTTTGAACACACACTTGAATGAGTTCTTCTTTGTTGTGGCCTACACTTCATTTCTTGCACACACCAAAGGCTACGACCTCTTTGTTAATTTTTCACACACAAGCCGTAGGTATGTAATGGCCTTCCTCCTTTGTACACACACAAATCTTGGTGTAGTTCTTTGTGCAAGCCTCGGCCAATTCCTTCTTTGTGCACACACTTAGCCAAAGGCACTTCCACTTGTCTTGCACACACAACCCGAACCCCTACTGCCTCGTGTAGCTTCTCCTGTCTCAAAAAGGGCTCGCAAGTCCAATGGGTACAAGCGGCCACCTCTTCTTCTCCCACTGCCGCGTAGGTGCACTTGGTGCAACCAGGCACGCAAGTGCTTAGAGCACAATGATGCGCAAGGTGAAGACACCTCGGGCGCGCAAGGGTGCGCTGGCCGCGGGGCGCGCAAGTACCTCCTGCCGCGCACGTGAGCCAAACAGGGGACCTTCCCTTCTTCTTTCTCACAAGGGGTGCGCGAAAGGAACCTCACGGAGCCAAGGGGTGGCTCCGGGCTTCTGCCGCACAAGTGATGTGCGCAGGGCTTCTACTTCGCGAGGCTAAGCGCTCTCACAGGACTCCGGATCTTCAACAAAATTTCAGCAAGCACAATGAGAGCCTCGATCTCTCCTTATATAGGCAGAGGGATGCCTCTGTCCATCCGCGTTTTAAATCTTGAATCACCGATGATTTCGGATATTCAAAATCTTTCCAAATTTTGATTTCTTTCCTCTGTTTCAACGCGGGTTCTTTTATTTATTATTTCCTCTACGTGCATGCAACTTAGAACTCATGCACGACCTTCGTTTAGGTCCAAACCATGCAGAAAATAAATCACGTGGCCTCGCACCTCCGGTTGCTTCGGCCAACCTCGAAATCTCCCATACGTTGCAAGTAAATGTATTTTTAATCATGAATGTGATCAGTAGAGCCAGACGATCTCCATGGAGGTCTCGGTTTTCTCGAAGGTGGCCGGGAACTCTAAAACCGTCGTCGGGATGCCTCTGGTTCAGCGGCGGCTTTGCGGGGTGGTCTTCGGCTGAGCTCGAGGAAGACGATGTGGCAGCCGTCGGATCAGATCTTCGGACGACCGCGATCAGATCAGCACGTGCGGGATGCAATGAGCGGCTGTGATCAGCCGCGCGATTGGATGGGCGGCCATGATCTCTTCCGCGGCAAAATCCCGCGTCCCACATCGAAACAACTCGCGGAATTTCTGCGGTTTATCAAACATCCGCTGCCCCCTTCACCGCAATTGAACTCCTCCCTCCACGGTGCCGCCCCGCACCGTGTTCTCTCTGCGGGCGCGCTCTGCGCCCACTCTGCTCCCTGCGGGCGCGCCACTGGCGCCCACTATGCACCCTTCGGGCGCGCTCCTGCGCCCACGCTGCGCGGGCTTCATCACCGCGTGGCCTCGGGGCTTATACACGGCCCCGGCCTCTCTCGGGCTGGCCCCATGGGATCCCCTTGGGCGTGGTGACCTGGTCCCACATGTGCCTTGGGTTGAACCCTTAAGGCTGGCCCTTGAGGTTGGCATATTTTTTGCTTAAGTGTAGAACCTAGCCTTTGTGTAAAAACAAATTTACTAAGTTCCAAAATGCCAAATGCCAGAACTCTTCTTCTTCATTTCTTCCCTTCTCTTCTTCATTAGAATTCCTCAAATCTCCTCAACATATATTCATGACTTAGGAGTGAATTCTTGAAGGTTCTTCTTCTTTAACCAAACTCCTGAATCACTTAAATTCTTCAAAGTGCTTCATTGATCTAATCAGAGATCAATTGGATATTCTTCTAATTCACATGCACTAGGTGATAGTGCATGGACTTCTTAATCTTCATCATCCACTTAGAGAGTGTGGATGGATCACTTTCATTCCCCTAATGCATTGTCAATACAATGCATGGTCTTCAATCACTGTTGTGACATTGTATCATCAGGATACAAGATCTATGAACTTAAAGATCAGCTCAACAATCGTCAGATGTACATGGAGAATGTTTCAACCACAATTTCCAATACCACTTAGTGAATATCCTAAGTGACATGCACCTTAGTACCATGGCCATTCTCCTTCACCACCAACACCATCACATCCTTTGACATTCACATCTTGACTCCTTGACATCCATTCATTCCATGACAACTTCATGCCTCATTGACAACAAATGCAACACAGTGCATTTCAATCTCCCCCTTTGTATTTATTGTCAATACACTTCTTCAGCACATATGAATGGGTCAATATGTGTGCCAATATTTTCTCCCCCTTATTGGCAATCAAATGAAAAGGTGTGGTGTGGTTCTCTTCAAAAATACCTCTTCCTCCCTTCGAATAGCATCTTCTTGAAAAGCACTAAGAGAGGGATGATGTGACATGTTCTTCTTTAGCAAAGAACCTTTAGTAAATCATCTCTAAGTCTACTTGGGCTAACCCGGTGTAGAAAACAAGAGTGATGTAACCAAGGAACTCAATGCTGTCCAACATTCATTGTACATGTGAAATCATGCTTCAGGGGTTTAAAATTTTTCAGATATAACAATGAATTGCTAAATCCTGCACATACTTCACAAAACTCATTAGAAAGTTCAGTGCAATGATAAAGCTCCCCCTTTCATCCATTTGTCTTCAATCCATACTCCCCCATAATTGACAAGATAAAATCAATTAAGAAACAAGGGATGAAAGTATGATTGGAATACCTTCACTTTTCTCAAGATGGTATTAATCTAAGAATCCCATCTTCTTCAGATTGGCTCCCCCTCAAGGGGTGCACTCCATTCTGTCCGAACCACTCTCCAGATGAGAATGATCATCATCTTCAATTCCCTGCAATGTTAGCACATGTAAATACAAGTGATTAGGGAATAAGATGAAACCTACTTGGTTCATCAATGTGAACAACAAGGTTGAAAAGATTCTCCTAACCGAGATGTCCCATTTTCACCAGTCTTCACACTTGCACATTTGATCTTCATTGATGATTGTGCTGGTGTGGTTCTCAAAACATCTTCATGTGAAACCTTCTTCTTCCCTTTTGCCTTAGCAATTGCCAGAGCTTCATCTTCAACTCTTTGTAGTTCTCTGGAAAGTTGCAACTGATGTGGCCATATGACAAGTAAATCATTTGGAAGAGTGGCCCCAGTTCTGGAAGTTCCACATGGTTCCTTAGATGCTGTCAAGCTACCTTTCTTAGGCAACTTGTTTTCAATCAATCCCTTCTTCTTCTTCTGGATTGATTGTCTTTTTGAGTCCAGTCTGCTTCTATTTAATTTCAGGGCTTCTTTACAAAGATCCATGATATGTCCTTTCTTTCCACAGTAGAAGCATGTTTTCTTGGTGGTCCTTCTGGATGCATCACCCTTCTTGGATTTCAAATCCAAGGACTTCTCTTCCTTTGACAAAATCTTCTTGGGAGCATCTTCAACTTTCTTCTGCTTGCTTCCCAAGGTTTCCAATTTAGCCAGGTTCTGTGATCTTTTCTTCTTTCCAGCTTTGGATACAGTTGGAGATTGACACGTATCATTCTTTTGACCACTTTTGCAACCATCCCAGATGTTGTCAAGTAATCCAAATCTGTTAGTAGTAAACAGATGTCTCTGGACCTGTGGATGCTGCTTCTTTTCTTCTAGCTTGCTCCCCCTAGGCATGGGCTTCCTCTGTGCTTTGGCATTCAGTGGATTGTACCAACAATCCTTTGCACAATGCCCATACTTGTTACAACACCAACATTGACCCACAAATATTGACTTTTTGATTCCTTCTGATTGTAGGGTACTTGTCTTGAATTGTTGTGCTGCTTTAGGAGAGATTTCTTTCTTCATTGTCTTCATCCATACTTGTTTGGAATTATTCTTCCATCCTGCACTTTTTGTGGAAACACAATTAGAATCATTAGTACAAGATGGTATGGATGGTACCTTCTTTTTAGAAGTTGTTTCCCTTTTATTAGAGGATGTCTTTATTTTAGAATCATCCTTCTCAAAGCTCACTTGAGTGGCAACATTTCTTCTTTTAGCTGACTGGAAGGATTCACCTTTTGGTGATTGCAGATTTTTCAATATCACCTCTAGTTCTATGTATTTCATGTTGAGGGAGTTCTTCTCATCTTCAACAGTTCTTAGCTTTCCTTCCCAATTTTCTTTCAGCTCTTTCATCTGGTCATCATGCACCTTTTTCAATTCTTGCAATGAATTGTCAAGCTCCTTCACCATTTTGACTTTGTCTTCGAGTTGAGCATATCTGACATTCATTGACACTCTGTGCAATTTTTCTAGTGCATTGAAAACTTCTTTGACCATTACTTTAAAGAATTCTTTCTCAGAAAGGCTTCTTTGCAATTCTTCAGCAGTGTCTTCATATCCTTCATTGCAAAGAGAAACAGTTTCATTTTTAGCCTTCACCAGCTTTCTGAGAGTGTTGGTTATGCCAACCCTTTTAGCCAATTGATCTTCCATTGCATTGGCTTCTTCTTCTAGCTGTGATTTTTCTTCTTGAAGATCAAGGATGCCTGTAGCTATACACATTGCCACTTCCTTGGGGACTGTCTTCTGAAGATATTCGATTGCACTTTGAAGATCTTTCATTGTTCCAACTTCATCACAGCTAGGACAGGCTTTCTTCATTTTCTTGGCCTGTTTCTTCTTTCTATTTTTCTGAGTCTTGGCAGATATCTCCATTTGAGGTTGTTCTTTCATTTCCTCAAATCTGCACTTCATAAAGACTCCCTTGGATCTTTTAGAGGTAACCTTCACTCTGATACCAATTGTAGTGCCCAGATCAGTGTGAATCACTGAGAGGGAGAGTGGGTGAATCAGTGATCCTTTAAAACTTTTTACTAATTGATTCATAATCAATTAAACCTCTATGGCTTGTTAAGGCCTCGATCCACTCTTCCTATGTCTCTCATCCTTTCCCGGATAATGCAGTAATGAAAAGGCACAGGACACAAGGATTTACAAGGTTCGGCACCAAAGGCCTACGTCCTTGCCATGTTGGTTATACACCCCAACATGGTTTCTCCATTATAACTTGTTAGAATTACAATGGTCGATACAGAGTCCCACTGTATCTCTCCTGAGTCCCACAGGAGGGTCTTTATACTGCGTCTCACAGTGTTACCAGAGTCCCACTGGCCTGCTCCAGAATCCCACTGAAGACTTCTTCCACCCTGAGTCTCACAGGGGGCTTCTCCTGGCTCCTCGAGTCACACGAGTAGCTCTTCTTCACTTTAAGTTCTTCAAGTAACTTTAGCAGCCTGGGATAAAGACTGCTGGCCTTGCTCTGTACCTCTGATCACTTTTGATGATCAGGTCTTCTCGTCTTGCTCAGGTTTTATCTCCTTCTTCTCAGGATGACCTGGCTTCTCTCCAACTACTGAATACTCAGACAACTGATATCTTTAACTTCAGTCTGGTCCAGTCTCAGTTACTTCAACTTCATGCACTGAGTGCATGGCAGCTCTGCATCCTCATGCACAGATTGCATGGCTTCTCAATACTCTTCAAGAACATCAAGTCTTGGACAACTCAATTTCACACAACCAGATTTGTCTTTGTTCACGTGTGCACGTGCATGCATGCAAGTATGCACTCTCCTTCTTCTACTCTTGGTGAAATAAACCCACAAAGTGTGTAGTCACTTTAAGCACACACCTTCTCCACAATCTTCACACACTATATTCAAATTGCTCACACGCGTAGAAGTGTGTTTTACTTTAGAGTGGAACTTCTTCTTCTTCTTCTAATGTGTATACACTTTTAGTGCACACACTAGGCTCGGCCTTCACTTGTCAAGCACACACAAATTCTTCACTTTGCACACACACTTGAATGAGTTCTTCTTTGTTGTGGTCTACACTACATTTCTTGCACACACCCAAGGCTACGGCCTCTTTGTTAATTTTGCACACACAAGCCGTAGGTATGTAATGGCCTTCCTCCTTTGTATACACACAAATCTTGGTGTAGTTCTTTGTGCAAGCCTCGGCCAATTCCTTCTTTGTTCACACACTTAGCCAAAGGCACTTCCACTTGTCTTGCACACACAACCCGAACCCCTACTGCCTCGTGTAGCTTATCCTGTCTCAAAAGGGCTCGCAAGTCCAATGGGTACAAGCGGCCACCTCTTCTTCTCCCACTGCCGCGTAGGTGCACTTGGTGCAACCAGGCACGCAAGTGCTTAGAGCACAATGACGTGCAAGGTGAAGACACCTCGGGCGCGCAAGGGTGCGCTGGCCTCGGG
Source organism: Viscum album (assembly GCA_963277665.1). Lineage (NCBI taxonomy): Eukaryota > Viridiplantae > Streptophyta > Magnoliopsida > Santalales > Viscaceae > Viscum > Viscum album. The sequence goes on along the minus strand of OY728155.1, from coordinate 1,866,535,201 downwards.
GCGCGCAAGTACCTCCTGCCGCGCACGTGAGGCGAACAGGGGACCTTCCCTTCTTCTTTCGCACAAGGGGTGCGCGAAAGGAACCTCACGGAGCCAAGGGGTGGCTCCGGGCTTCTGTCGCACAAGTGATGCGCGCAGGGCTTCTACTTCGCGAGGCTAAGCGCTCTCACGGGACTCCGGATCTTCAACAAAATTTCAGCAAGCACAATGAGAGCCTCGAGCTCTCCTTATATAGGCAGAGGGATGCCTCTGTCCATCCGCGTGTTAAATCTTGAATCACCGAAGATTTCGGATCTTCAAAATCTTTCCAAATTTTGATTTCCTTCCTCTGTTTCAATGCGGGTTCTTTTATTTATTATTTCCTCTACGTGAATGCGACTTAGAACGCATGCACGACCTTCGTTTAGGTCCAAACCATGCAAAAAATAAATCACGTGGCCTCGCACCTCCGGTTGCTTCGGCCAATCTCGAAATCTCCCATGCGTTGCATGCAAATGTATTTTTAAGCATGAATGTGATCAGTAGAGCCAGACGATCTCCATGGAGGTCTCGGTTTGCTCGGAGGTGGCCGGGAACACTAAAACCGTCGTCGGGATGCCTCTGGTTCAGCGGCGGCTTCGCGGGGTGGTCTTCGGCTGAGCTCGAGGAAGACGATGTGGCAGCCATCAGATCAGATCTTCGGACGGCCGCGATCAGATCATCGCGTGCGAGAGGCGATGAGTGGCTGTGATCAGCCGCGCGATTGGATGGGCGGCCAGGATCTCTTCCGCGGCAAAATCCCACGTCCCACATCGAAACAACTCGCGGAATTTCCGTGGTTTATCAAACATCCGCTGCCCCCTTCACCGCAATTGAACTCTTCCCTCCACGGTGCCGCCCCGCACCGTGTTCTCTCTGCGGGCGCGCTCTGCGCCCACTCTGCTCCCTGCGGGCGCGCCACTGGCGCCCACTATGCACCCTTCGGGCGCGCTCCTGCGCCCACGCTGCGCGGGCTTGATCACCGCGTGGCCTCGGGGCTTATACATGGCCCCGGCCTCTATCGGGCTGGCCCCATGGGATCCCCTTGGGCGTGGTGACCTGGTCCCACATGTGCCTTGGGTTGAACCCTTAAGGCTGGCCCTTGAGGTTGGCATATTTTTTGCTTAAGTGTAGAACCTAGCCTTTGTGTAAAAACAAAGTTACTAAGTTCCAAAATGCCAAATGCCACAACTCTTCTTCTTCATTTCTTCCCTTCTCTTCTTCATTAGAATTCCTCAAATCTCCTCAACATATATTCATGACTTAGGAGTGAATTATTGAAGGTTCTTCTTCTTCAACCGAACTCCTAAATCACTTAAATTCTTCAAAGTGCTTCATTGATCTAATCAGAGATCAATTGGATCTTCTTCTAATTCACATGCACTAGGTGATAGTGCATGGACTTCTTAATCTTCATCATCCACTTAGAGAGTGTGGATGGATCACTTTCATTCCCCTCATGCATTGTCAATACAATGCATGGTCTTCAATCACTATTGTGACATTGTATCATCAGGATACAAGATCTATGAACTTAAAGATCAGCTCAACAATCGTCAGATGTACATGGAGAATGTTTCAACCACAATTTCCAATACCACTTAGTGAATCTCCTAAGTGATATGCATCTTAGTACCATGGCCATTCTCCTTCACCACAAACACCATCACATCCTTTGACATTCACATCTTGACTCCTTGACATCCATTCATTCCATGAAAACTTCATGCCTCATTGACAACAAATGCAACACAGTGCATTTCATCTATCTATGATCAATTGGTAGATTATATTGAGGTTTTTTGGGAATTTTGACCCACATCACTTCCATGGGAAATAAAGATCCCATTATGCAGAATGGTGGTTAGAGAAGATAGAGGAAAATATTCCCTTGATCATACATAGTATATTAATCTTATATTTTCTACCTTTATGCTTAAAATTCCGAGTTTAATGTAATGAAATTACATCATTTAGAATGAATCTTTGAAGGGAAATTCATGGGATGGGCTTAAGGATTTAAGATCCAAAATTATTTCCATTACACTATACAATGATATAATGTATTGGAATTATATTGTCTCGAGTAAGGTCACTAGTTGGTTCTTGAGTATTCTCATTATATCATTGAATTGTTGACAAATCTTTATAAGATAGTAATCAATGATACTATAATGTCCCAATTATATAGAAAGGTAATATTTTTTATCTTCAAATTAGGGTTTTTTTATTTAACTAGTTAAATAGAGGTGGTGAATTAGGACATTAAAGATGAAGGTATTATGGAAGGAGTTTTTGAATTGAATATTGTTTCCAATACACCAAGAGTTGGAGAGGGAAAATCTAGTAATTAATGATCATTTATAAAGGATGTTAGTCTCCTATTTGTTTTAAATTAACATAATGGTTATTCTATATATTTCTATTATTAAAACCTATCTTCATATAAATTATTTACTCTTAGAACTTGGTAGAATCCCAAGAAGTTGTTTCAAAAATTATTTGATATTTAAAATGGGTGTTTTAATGATCATTGGTTTCTAAATGAGAAAAAATTATTTTAAGGATATTATTTTCAGACTAAGGGTGAGTTTGAATTATTATAAAATTGATTATGGGATGATTTCCTTATTTTAGGGATTTTGATTATGATTATATATTTGTTTTCAAAGGGAATTTTATGACATTATTTCATAAAGGGCGATAAAAAGTCATATTTTACACTTTATAAAAAAGTTTTATTGATATAAATATACCCTTGATGTGTTCCCTAACATGTCATTCATGTGAAAGTGTTTGATTTTTTATTTTTAAGGGAAATGGTTATTAAATATTTTTATTATGAAAAATGTATTTCTTTTATGAGTTTCCATAGGTGAGGCTATGCTATGATTATTATTTACAATACTTTTCAATTTATTAATTTTTGATTACTCATTTTTTTATTTCATATATCAAAGATAACTATGATTACATAGGTGGAGTATTGGGTTTCAAATTTATAACTAGATTATTATTTCTCTCTGGTTAGTGGAACCATGTGGGGAGTATGACCTGCTTTGGGGATTTTATACATGGTCTAGCAAGACTGGGTAAGACTTAAAGTAAAGGTGATTGAATCATATAAAGAGTAAATTTGATGGACTTTATTGCATTCTTTCCCTATATTTTTTCTATATATCCTAGGAATTCCCAATATTACTTGATATTGATTATATTATATGGACTATGATTCCATTATTATCATGAGAGACAACTTTTTATTATTTTGTATAAATCATCTATTAGTTTTGTTTTTGATATTATGATTGGTATTTACTTCCACAAGTATTTCATTTATAATAGAGAAAATTTTTATTATTTATTTTACAATGAAATTGTAAATAAAGTTTGGTAATTTTTTATATTTTTCATGAACATTTGATTCCTTTTAGTAATTTATTAAATGTTTTTTCATTTCAAAATGTTTTTTAACAAATGTTTAAAGGGAAATTTTATTTTCCTTTTTGTAACTTCCATTTTTTAATATTAATTGTTTTAAATGATGATAATATTTTTCTTTTTCAGTACAAGTGAAAATCATACATTTATATAATTACTTCAATATAGACTGATATATATTTACCTATAATGTTTTTTCATGGGGTGTGGGGAGTACACCAACTTGGAAGCTATTCACAAGGCTATCATATTATAGGTTTATTCAGGTTTCATATGATGTAGTAACTGGTTGTTGGAATAAAATTTGAGTTTGTAATAGGTCCTATAAAAAGATTCTTCACATTGTTCATGGAGTGGTAGTGGAAGTTTATTTATTTTTAATATTTTTCCTCTTATAATGTATCATTACATGTCAAAAATTAAAAAATATATTACTTTTCCAGATTTATTTTGGATTTTTATTAATTATTATGTTTATTGGTGTTGTAATTTATTAAATGTTCTTATATATTTATATTCATTGGTTAGGATTTATGTATATTTTTTCTCTCTTGTTGGGTTATTATTATGACATTTTCTTCTTATTTCATAAGTGATTGATCATCCATATTACAAAATTTCCAAGATGAAGATTGAGAAGGTTTTACCATATTTAGTTATTGATTTATTGAGAAAAATCATTCAGAAAATGAATGTTTTGATACCCCTTGACTAGTTTCAATCCCATGATGATCAATAATTCACTTCTAGAAATGTCATAGGCAAACTCAGGGGGCACAGATCAGGGGAAAATCGAGTTGGTTCATGACAATACATGTATACATGAATGAATGCATCCAACCTTACATACCTACAAACAGACATACATAAATACATAAATACATATATACAATAATACTTGTATACATACATGCATGAATGCATACATGCATACATACATACATATATACATACATACTTACATATATCAGTGCATAAATATATGCATGCATCCATATATACATCAGTTAAAACATACATACATACATTCAAACATACATATATACATACAAGGAAGCATGAATCCATACATTCATGCACATATATGTACATACATATATATATACATAAATTTATGCATGCTTTCATCCATGAATGGATCCATACATAAATGGATACATATAAACATCCACACATACATGTATATATGCATACATGCATACACATATGAATTCATTCGTCAATCTATAATATATATTCTTAGTCATTACCATTGTATGGTACTAGACTTGTTCGTCGTGTCACCTCAGGTGTGCCTCCCCATATAAAAGAGGGTTTCAATTAGTAGTTGGGATCCATGTTGATATAGTGGGAATAAGATACCCTCATATTAGATTAAAACAAACTAGAGAAATATCATACAACCAGTATTCATAACCTCCAAATGAATAAATAAATAACGTATCCAATTACAAAAGGAATAAATAATATAACATTGATATAGAAAAATAAACTATCTAGAATGTGACATGAGTTAGGTAGAGATCAACTAGAACCCGTGTGGGTAGATTACATAAAACTCATACCAACAGAGAGTAAACCAAAACCCCATCTAGGTCTTGAGTGCAAACCTGGTCTGTTTTATTTACTCTATCTTGATATTTATCTCACCCTGTCAGTATTGGGCCTCTACGAGATCAACACCCATAATTAAGAAGTCTTATTAGGTACTGATCTATCATGGCTAGCCAAGAAGGATGTGAGTATAGCTCATTTGGCCACCAAAAATAGTTCACCCAGAATACCTTATAGATACAGTGTGTACACATTATTATATACTTAGAATAATACATAAATCATGAAAGAACAATAAAATAAATCACCAACGATCATTAGGTTCTAAGGTTATAATTGTGGTTGTGTATATGTTCTTCGACCAGTGACAAATTTATTCGAACATGATCTAACACATTTAGGGGGAATGACACCCTAAACAGTATACCTTCATATAGTATGTTTCATTTGGGTGAATGATTCCCACCATGTAATTATATCATCTAATATCTTACACCTTGTGTGAACAACACCCAACCCTAGAACCATTTCACATTATGGAAAAATGGTCCAAATTCTTTTAATTACATATCACATCAATGGGGAATGACACCCTACTTCTAATCCATCTTATATATTGTAATTGTGGGTCAGGGGGGATAATTAACACTCCATAACACCAACATGTATTATTTTTCTTCCTAGGGGGAATAATTCTCTACCCTATAACCATCTCACATCTGGGGGAATATCACACCTCCTCTGAATTATATATCACATACACCTTGGGGAATTTATCTCTCCCTATATTCTCATATATAATATATCATACATTATATGAGGGGGGGGGGAATAACTCCTTCCTCATAAGACTCAGTATATAACATCATCACATGGGTAAGACACTCTTCCAAACCTAATAAAAATTTCCTAGGTTATCCAATCAATAGAGTAACATTTACCCATCACTATAAATTTACTAGGACACTAACTCACTATCCCTCATTCATTAATCATTCATTAGAAATCAAGGGACAAATACCACCACCCTTCGGCATAGTGTCCCCCAATCTAGACATGATTTCGCAATTATTTAGTTAGACACACTAATGAAAGAATATAGATATTAAAATAGAGAACTGAAATAACACCAATCACATTTACATGTTCAACCTAGGCTAGTGCTCTCGTATGAAACCATCACATACATTCTTCCGTTGATTACCTAACCCATGCACAAAAATTCTAGTAGGAGAGAAAAACTGACCATTTACACGCAGTAAGTAGCCTTTGACTACTAAGTGACTTAATATTTCATAAGGCATAACCCTTGGACATCCATTCACAACACATCAAAGTTCAAAACATAGAGGGAACTAATGGAAACATTCTAAATGACCACTATATTCATTCATTAAAATTATATCCCTCTAGGTTTAATATATCACATATAACATAATTATGGACATGCCATTAGACCTTAATGGCTATTTCACTCACCCGGTGGTTAAGGATCCATCACGACCTAATACATTTCATTCTACTCATGGGAATATTAATGAAACAATTCATTTATAAATCAAATTCTCTCACACATATGTGGAGATACTTCATATCACATGAACATAAAAAAATATAATACTAAGGGATATTTTTATATGCCACCCACCTTTTTGAAGTTATTTACATTTAAAGAAAAACTTATTTATATATAGTAATCTCATTCAAGACACGACAACCATCATCCACCAAAAAGGACTAACTCCATAAAATACGAATTTTAATCAATTATAAAATATTAATACCTAATGAAAATATTAAACCCATATTTAGTTCACCTATAATATTTAAGTTAGAAATAATGAATTAATATCTAGGTGATCAGTAAGATTAATTCATAGGAAATAAGATGCACACCACCTATAGTATCTTCCAAATCCTCTAACTCAAAATCCCCAAATTTCTATATAAATACATCCATCATGTTCACCTAAATTTATAATAATCTCAATATAATTGAATTTTTGACATATAATAATTAAATCACAACAAATCATACGTATTGATCAACCTATGATACCATGCATGCAAGCCTAAAAAAGCCCCATCATGTCAGCCTGATTCTACCAAGATATAACTGAATGTACATTAAGACCTCACCCGATCATATAAAAGTAGCATAAACCCAATGGGGGATGAAACCAATAAAATATCAAAATAGAGTTATAAAAATAATTCTAGCTATAACCCAGAATAATTGAAACTTGAATCTATTATAGATCGAGAGAGAAACCACCATGGGAGGGAGATTCTTGAGAGGTGGAGGTTAAGGGAAGAAAAATTACAAAATTATAATAGAGAAAGAATGACCATCAACTATATTATAAATCAAAAAAATAATTTTAATTAAATAATTATAAAAAAATTATTTTCAATACGACTACATAAGGTTTTAAACTTTATATAAAATCCATATTTTTTATTCTCCCCATACACAAGGTGTGTTTAAAAAAAAATTCCATAAGTAATTTTTTACCTCATACACAATATATATACATTATTGATATGATTTGTTCTCATGTGCTCAATTTTTCCCTCTGTAAAAACACATATACAATAATTTATTCTTTATATGTAATATATTTGTTACACATGTAATATATTAAATTATATGTAATGTTTTTCCCTTATGAAATATCCAGCATAATATTTTTCACTAAATATATGGTTTTATAATTTGATAGAAAACATATTCATAACTTTTCTCCCAATATATATGGATTTCTCCAGAGAAAAAATCAATATGTAATATTTTACCTTATTCATAGGGTTTATCATTTAGTTGGGAAAACCATACATAATATATTACTCAATATGAAATACATATTATTTTCTGTGTGGTTTTTGACTTGGAATGAATCCCATTCTTGAAAACTTCTATCTACACTCATATATATATATATATCATATGATAGGTTTTTCACATAGTTGAAAAACTTATACATATTAATTATATTGATTCATAAAATATTATCTACAATACACAACAATTTTTTTATTATCCCCTATAATACATATTGTTTTTCAATTAGAAAAAAACATATTCTTTGTATATATGATTTTTACTTTGGTAAAAAAACCTATTTCCCGTGTATATGTTTTTAAATTTCATAGAATTTTTAGAAATCTATTACATATCAAAATTACCCAAATGCACTCCAAAATCTCCCAATTAATTCAATCACTTACCGACTTCATCTAATTATGGAAAATGATGAAAAATAAAAACATAATAAACTTTAACAAATTCAATCCTATAAAACTCATTTTATCTAACTTTAACACCCCCAAAACCTCTATGGGGCCCCGATACCCATGGGTGACCTAAGATCAAACCCAAATTATCATTCTCCTATACTTTAGAAATTACGAAAACCCTTCCCCCAAAACCCACATAAGAAACTAAGAAACATACTACACCTCTAATAAAATCAAAATAAATCACTTAAAAACATTTAAACATTTATATTTCTAATCTAAACCCAAATTCGCAAGGTTTCCCATTCTATAGGATGAAAATTCAATTTTTTTTTTCATTTTACTGACCTGTACTGACATGGGTCATTACAAAAACCCCTTTATATCTAATATTGTGATGTAGATGTATCACCATGCATCCTCCGTGAACCATAATGGTTAAAAAATGTTTAATCGTGACCCAAATCCTATGTCTCCCACTAGTTATAGTCATACAAATACCACACCCAATCAGCTATACTTCTAATAAAACTACCAACCTGTGCATCATTGTACCATTTATTCCTAAAAATTCGACAACAATGCTCCACTCTTAGTGTATTTCATTAATTTCTAATTTATTGACATCACACCCCTTCAATTAATGTCACTAGTATACACTATAATATATATTTCATGAAATACTATCCATGAATCACCCGAATACTCAAATCAGAATCTATAATCTCACTATTGAGACCATATCCCCAACACATGTTTCTGATCTACCATGTCACGCATCAAACTCCCTATGAGTTCTTATTTTCCATAAATCTGATTACCCTTATTTCCTACATCCTAAAATATATACTCAATCATACCATCTAACCATCATCATATTTTTAGTGGCTATCAAATAATAAATACACTAACCCAACCCAATTCCAATAAATTGATTCCCATATCTAGGAATTTTCCATTCATTATACATAAATTAGCTTCTTTCATCCAATAACCATCCCTAAAACCATAACCACTTTTAGGATGGGTCTATCAATACATCACCAAAATCATTTACCAAAAACCAGTCAAATTGTGCTCCACATGCTAAAATAATCCTTGGTATACACCCCACTATAGTGTATCCCTTGTCAATAATTTATGATAATGATCTAGCCTGATATCCACTACTAGACAGACACAGAAAGTCATGAGACTCAATCATATTTATTTTTTAGTTCAATATCTAGGGCCTTGATTTAGGGTCCAATGTTTGGGGATTTCTCATGCATCTTCATTCTAGCTCCACCAACTCCATGCCTTTATAGATATAATTCAACAACCCTAACCTCTCACATTTTTTTGAGACTCAAGAATTATATATTTCTATATCTCTACCTATTCATGCAAGCAACTAATAATCACATAGATTACTAGATAATATTTGTCAAGGGACTCCTTATTCTTTATCCAATATATTCATCCACTCAACCACTTGGCATTTCATAAATAGCTTATATTCATAACACCGCTTTTAAAATTTTACAATAATCCTGGGCCATCCTTTATATTAGATGAATATCTAGACATATATTTAATCACATAAAACATCAACTAATATAATCAAATAACGAAAACCCAAACTGAAAAGGAACAATTTACTTATTCAAACCGTCTCAAAACAACATTATAAGCACAATAACTCCCTATAGTTTTCAAGATTATCCTTTTATACATAGGTTTTCCATAAAAAAATGAATAATCAACATAGAATTTATAATTAGGTCCAAATTTACCTAAAACCAACCCTATTTTCAAAAGACACTTTAAACCCCAATTTCAAAACTTTTCCTCCCCATGTTCTCTCAAGACTAGAGAATATCCACCCATATCAAAATCACTATCTCTATGAACATTTTCAAGTGAATCCAAATTATAAAACCACACACACAAAAAAGGAAGGAATCAAATATACCTGCAATGAATTATTCATCCATTATTATGACCACACTCCCAGAGTCACTTAGCTCATATAATCCATATACCAATAACATATATTTCTGAAAATGTTCCATCAAGATGTATGGCATGTCATCAAAGCTGTATCATTCCTAAGAAACATTGACATTACCTACATTCATCTAGGAAAATGTATCGCCAATAATCCTACTATGTAGGTTATGAAAAATATCACTCTTATATAATATTACAACAGAGAATCCATCATCAAATCCTAAAATAGTGATCAATGCCCCTCAATATCAAAATAATGTTTACCAATGTAAGAACCCACCATAGTGTAACCCCACCATATCCTATGAAACATTCCATATTGTGTCATATCCCATAAATCCAAGACTCACATGAAAAATCATCCATCTGGCCATGAATCAAACATATTTTATCAAATCAATTCTATGCATGATATACTATTTAATCAATTGATCAGGCCTCCTATGCAGGTTAGACCTATCACAACACCAGTATTACCCATTCATTCCCATCAACTATACCAATGACATTTCTATGCCTATATCACATATATGATAGACTCTACCATCCATTAATCATAAATTCATATAATCTACCCATGCATAAAATATCTGAAGGAACACAAAATCATATGATAACTTGTCTCTTAAGTTATGCTCATAAATCACACTCTTCTCTAGAAATAACTAGACAACACCCAACCACACTACTGTAGCACATGACTGACCAATATCCAGAGATTCATTAATGCACTAGACTCCACCACCTAGACCAGATATCACATCTCATACACATCACAACCCATAGAGAAACATACACACTCCACATAATATATCACAAAGAAAACTCACATACAGATACAACAACTCTAGGTTGATTGTATATATATATATATACATTGGGAATCTCAAACCGAAGAATAATACCCAATCTATGACATTAATCCTCACAAAGAATCTATATACCGTAATACATCATCATTTAAAAAGGTTATATTCACATTTATATATCATCATCAACCCATTTATATTCATATAATGTAAAATAATGACATTGTTTTAGTAAAATGATATCTCATTTAAATGTTTAGAGGAAAAATATTTATGAGTTACTCTTGGAATTTTATTTAGCTGATAACATGTGATTTGTAGAATAATAATAATAAACTATAATATTAATTCTACTAGATTAGTTTAGTATAATGGAACGAAGAAATTATATATGAAAACATCATATACGATATTTTTAACACTTTATGTAACAAAACCTACATTTCATCTATAGTTGGTATCTCAATCACCCATAATCTTTCACATGTCCTGCTAACCTATGTGCATAATATAATGTATAAAATCATGAATCTTTCCACTATAGGATAAGAGAAAAAACCATTAATAAATAAATCGAAAAATATTATTATTATCAAGAATCAATTGAACTATAAACCCCAAAAATAATGAATAACAATCTCAACGCCCTTAAAAATCACACATCATCTTATTGTAGTGTTGTCTTGGAATACAACTAAGAATCCACACAATGATTCCACCAATCAAATCTCTCTTTTATATATCACAAATAATAAAAAAACTAAAACAATTCTCTAAATCCACTTTGTATCATCTTGGTTCAAATGACTCAATAGTAACTGGACCAATTTTCAACATGGCCTTTGGCATGCATCCCTTTATTCAAGAGACTAGTGACTAGTAGTAAGATTTTAAGGTGATTCAGTGGGGAGACTATACTATCATATAAGATAAATTCAAACAATGAAAATATTATACTATCAATCACTTAAATATTTATAGGATTAAATTAATAATGAAACACATTTCCATGAGAATAAATAATAAACCAATAGTATTGAAAAATGAACTATATAGAATGTCACATGAGTCTAATAAACATCAAATAGATCCCCTTATGGGAAGATAATACACATTTGAAACCAAAATTGAATAAAATGAATGTAAAACTTTTCCCCATGTCACATCCATGTCCCTTATTATGAATCCATCTTTGTTATCAATCAAAATTTATTAGTACAGGGCCTCACACTATCTGCATTTGTGATCTTAAATTTTCTTAGGTACAAATATCCCAAGGCCATCTGAGCAAGGTGTTAATACAATTTATTATGCCCCTAACAACAGTTTCCATAAAATAAAAAAAAATTATATTATATGAATGATTTTATTTGGTCAAATTAAAAAATTTAGTATTAAAGAATAATAAAATAAAAAATTTTCATTCCTTGAGTTTTATAATGACATTTATGTTCTACCATACCTGCTTCGGAATGTGTTGAATGTCTCTAATAATTATGCATCACCACTAGGGGGAACCAATAGCCCCATTATATTCCCTCATATAACATATATAATTAGGATGAATGGCATACACCCTGTAATACCCTCATATAATATAATACTCCCACGGGTATGGCACACCACCCCTAAACTATCTCCCATCATGGGATTGGAGACCCTCCTTCAAATTAAATATCACATCATGGGGAATGAAACTCCACCCAAAATCATCTCAAATATAATTATATTGGTGGTATAAATCCCACATTTTTAAAACAACATTCACTAGTATCCACCCAAGAACCAACTCACATCATGGGGAAATATCACCCTATATAAGGGGAATAGAGAACCTCACTAAAATCATATATCACACACACACCTGGGGTTATTCTCTCTCCTTGAAAGCTCATATATTTTATATCATTCCTTGTAATGGGGGGGGGGAATAAAACCCACCCTTCAATAATCATTACAATTAATAATCACATGGTTTGGACACTCAATCAACCCCAATGAACATTTCTATGGTTGGACACACAAGTTAATAACCTATACCCATGTATGACTTGGAATATACCACAAAAATGTGGACCTAAATCCATTAAATATCCATTTTATATATTCTCAATGATTCATAAATAACTAAAACATTAAAAAAATATACATTCTAAAATTAATATTTACATAATGAATAATGAATTACTCACTTGGAGGTTAACTTTAAGAACCCAGTTTTACATTATTGTATGAATGCTTTGAAATTTCAGTGTATAATTTTACATTGTACCTAATATAGATACCTATGTTGTTAGAAATGGTCTATGGGGTGTCTGGGGAAATTTTGGGGCCTAGAACACAACTTTTTTGGGGAAAACAATCTTAGCGCACAGTTTAGAGTAAAGCATGTAGGAATCCCACATGGTATGGAAAACCATGTGCATTATGTTTTTACGAATAGATTCTCCTTGCATGGTTGGAACACATTTATGCGGTATAACCATGCAAGAGCCACTTTTTCACAATTACTCATGCTTAGTTTGCGCATGGTTTGTCAAATTGTGATGACAAACTGTGCCCAAACTATTTTTTTGGTAAATTTATAGTTTTTCCCTTACTGATATATAATGATCCCTCCTTCATTCATAATCCTAAATACAACAAGACTAAGAAATTTTATCTCTAATATGGATATTTTTTATGTCCAAATATACAGATTCAATGATCTCCTTCATCTGAGATCCGATCGTGCTTCCATTGATCACGTTGGATGCACAACGGTTAGTACTCGAGTCCTCTTGAACTGTTTTCTTTCTATTTTTCTATCAACCAAGATATCAGGGTATGGGAATTTTTATATTTTTCATATATCTATGATGATCCAAGAAAAATAAAAGGCCAATACTAGAGGATCAGAGTCGTACAACCCTAAGGTGTGTGGTCTATAACTCATCCCTTAAGTTTGTTGATTTTAGATTTGTTGAGGGGGCCCACCGATTTCATCGGGTGTCATTTATTGAATTTAAATTCCATGCATATAATCATTAAAATCGTATGTATATTATCATTCTATATATGTGATTAATTTTTGGTGTTTATGGACATAACTCTATTCATTCCATGTTCCAGGATACTCTATAATTGGGTTTTTAGTGTATTGACACGTTTGAGCCACCATTTGGGTGTGCATTGTCTTGACAACTCTAAGGGTAGGATTTTATATATTAAATGGAGGGTTGATTTGTGAATTTCATAATAGAAAGTACCATGTATGATTTATACATCACCCAACAAAGGTAAGTAATTCAATTGTTAATAAAATTTCAAATGGAAATTGGAAAGATTATTTAGTGTTTGACATTACCGTATTGAATGTGAATGTATAGTAGGATGCATATCTATAGAACCCCTTACCGCATTAATGGAAGGTAGTGGAATGAACCATGAAATTTGATTTTTTTCTGAAATTTATTAAATGGATGCAAGATACATGGCCTTATCACACTAATGAAAGTCATGTCTTGAACCCAAGGAACTTATTGACTAATTATGACTTCATTAGAAGGTTTCATGATACGTGACCATATCACACTGATGAAAGGGAAGGCTTGAACCAAAGGTTGCACAATATTTGAAATTATCACACTAATGAAAGGCAAGGCTTGAACCAAATTAAATATTACATGACTTCCTAATCAAATAATAATGGCCTGACTCGTGCGTACTTTAGATTCTGATCAGGAATTGCCTAGAGCACTCAAAAACACCATTATAATTCAAGGATATAGTTTTCATAGGTTGATACCCACCTAGATCATGATCATTTTCTATTATTGGATGTCTGGTATGACACTATAGGATCCATTCATATTGTTACAGGATGACTTAGATACACTCCTTGGATCCAGAATTTACATGTAGGTGCCACAGTAACGAACCATTGTGCCCTATCTCTTATTATCCTCGTCTAAACTTGGACGACCAGATTGGGTTTGGTTGACACCATATTATGGAATTCCTTGGACATTCTCCATGTATTACACTATTATCTTTATCCAGGCTACAGTTATTACTAATTTGGAAACCATTGAGGTCTATGTTTTCTTAGTTGGTACCTTGAAACATTCACTATCTACACATCACAAGAGTATGTAAGTGGTTGACATGCATCACATGACCCATTAATATAAAATAGTAATTGATTAACTAATGAATTGCTTACATGTTCTGATGCTATCCTAGGGTTGAAGAAGTTACTTGTGTTTTTAGTAACATTGTACTAATTTACTTTATATATGCATGACTACATGCCGTTACATTTTCATTGCATGGTCCATATGTTATAGACACCATTGGTGGTGGCCCAATGAGATTTATCTCACACCCTCTCACGAAATTGTTAGTACTCAGGGTAGATTACATGGTTTCAGGTGATGAAAAAGGAAATCACATGACATTGAAAACTTAATAGCTTACTATTTATTATGGATCATGATAACAAAGGACTGAGTTGGAACTCGTGATGCTTGGGATAATATTTTGATTCCTTTATACTTTGTTAAACATTTTATGCATGTTTTGATGAATTCATGTTTTTCTAGTTCTCTTGTTACATGACATATCATCATCTTTGGTCGTATACATGGTTGTTATTCTAGTTATTTCAGTTATTGTAATTGTTGTCCCTATTTCTTACTCTTCCTTCTCTTTACTTATATTGAATCCACAATTTAACTTCGTTAATTGTATATTATATGCTACACTCTACTAATGAGGGAATACTCTCCCCATGAACACACCCTAATCCCTCACTGCTAGTCTGTAACCTCTAGCATTCGTGGAGATACGCTTGAGTCCATGTCGCACAATGGTCTTGGTGCAACCATTGAGTGGAATCTTGTTTCAAGACGTCACGAAGTGGTATCATAGGAGGTTTCTCTTATTTGATATTTAGAGACAACAAATTGGAGATTCGGAACACAATGGACTTGTTCATAAGACATTCATGGGCATCACAAATGCTTGTTCAGGGTAAAAACCATGTTTTCTAAATTATAATTATTGTTTTGATTTTTCTTATTACAGTTGATATTATTTCACCATTGGGTGACAGACATGTTGTGTGGTGTTGTTTATTATTACCCTATTGAGGATTTCCTGTCATCCTTGCCCCAATGATATGAGGGAATATAGTGTTTTCACAAGCATCATTATAGGCACATAGAATTCACATGACATGCATATTGACATAACACAAGGGAAAATTTCACTACTTTTCAATGATTGATATTCTTATGATTGTTGTGTGATGCTTTGATAGTTAGCTTATTATTTTATTACTCCTAGCTATGATTGAGTGATTTCCTATCTCAATTCATAAGGTGTATGTTCCCTCAAGGGTTATGATGAGTAATTTACCAATTCAATCCATTATACTATAAATAAATGGGTGTAGTATATAGTGATAGGTGAATGGATACTGATTCACCAAAAATGATGATCCATAATAAAGTGAATCCAAAAATACAAATGAAATTGGTTTCACATCCATATCATGCCTTATCTTGTTTATGAAATTTAAAGGAGTGAACCTAAAAATTAAATGAAAAAATGAAACATATACTTGGGAACTTACCGATACTTGGATGTATATGTGGGATGTTGGTGTAGTATGCCTTTTGTAGTGAGATTTCATTTGTTCATATTCCACTAGTAATTATATCTTATTCTCATAATCTTGTTTAGATGTGTGTTCATGGCATTTATAGATTAATGATTCCCTGACATTCTCATATCATACGCTGGGAAGATAGTGATGACAATGCTCCAGACATGGTGGGCTCTGAGCTTCCATTCTTACCTCAAGTAGTGGCAATTGAGGAACCACCTATTGTAACTGATCCATGAACTGATTTCCAGGATCATGATCTTTTTCTATGTCTGATGTAGTCAATGCATGGTGCTCCATGAGTTTCACCTATTATGGCTGATCTGACTCGTGAGTTTCAACTGCAACATCCTCTTATGTTTTTAGGGAATGGTATTCCACATGATACCGAGTCTTGGTATGAATCCACCCTATCTATCTTTGAAATTCTAGAAACGCCTCCATAGAGGAGAGTCAATATATCCACATAAATTATTCAGTATTTGGCCAAGATTTGGTGGGACATTGTTTCTGCGGTTGGTTGTCATCAGGGCATGTTATTGGTTGATTTCCACACTACCTTCTATGATTACTTTTTACTAAAATCCAAGAGATGAGAGATCTATAGAGTTCCTGAATCTCAAGTAGGGTTATATGCGAGTTATGAAGTATTCAGAACATTTCATGGAGTTTTAGTGCTTTGCACTACTTCTTTCTGGTGATAAGATTTCGCGTGCAACAAGTTTCGAGGGAAGGCTCCAGTATTCCATCTATATGTAGGTCAATATATTTCACATACTGACTTTTTATACAACATTCAATTAGGATCTTATCACTAAGAACAATATGAGGGACGACCATTGTATTAAGTTTAGTGGACCAGTGACACATCATGGCAGTAGTTCATCCAGCGTAAGGAATTGTTCACTCAAATTTTTCCTATCAGAGTAGTGAGAACCAGAATATCTTTTTTAGTAGGTATATAGAGTGTCATTAGTGTGGATGACCATGGCACCAGAAGCCTCATTATGATAGAGATAAAATGGAGTTCCAGTCTTGTAGCTATGTGGGGAATCTTCGGTGTTTTTGTAGGAACTTTCCACTAGTTACATGTGGAAAAGATCTGTTCTAGATCATCCTTTAGGATTGAGTTCATTTACGCCATGTCAGGTAGGTCTTGGAATAGTATCGACAGGTCTCGACCAAGAGGAGGTCGTGGCCATGGTAGCTAGACCACTGATCACCAGAAACGCTGACATAGTAGTTATGTTCGTAGTAGTCTATCTATTGCACAAGGTGATGTATCACGCCAGTTATATGCACTAGAGTCAATAGAAAAGGATCAGGTTGTGAGACCTTCTACAGTATGAGGTACTATTCTATTAGCCTCTACTATAATATCTTTTTTATTTGATACTGGGGCATCAAAATCATTTTTATTTGTATCTATTATAGAGATCCTCAGAATTGAGATAAAATATCACTTTGGTGTAATGAACCTAGATATGTCGTTAGGGGTATTAAAGGAGGGAATATAGCAGTTTAGGGACATTCCCCTTACAGTAGGTAGTTTGCATTTTTTTATGAACCCACTTTTTCCTCGCGTTGTTGGGATTTGATTTCATTCTTGGAATGGACTGGTTAGTTCATTATATGCTTTTGTAGACTACTATCACCACATAGTATCTTTAACATCACTATAGGGTAGAAGTTATCTACATAAGGGTGAGTGGGATGTCCAGGATGGTAGAGATGAACCAGAGCATCAGGTTCTAATTAGATTAACCGACCTGATCACAATTTTTTTCATAGAGGATCAGGGTTTATGAAATGTTAATTTCCTTCTAGTAGTGGATCATTTCATGGATTTTTCACCAATTATTTTTCTATATTACATCTAGAGGGAGAGGTAGAGTTTACAATATAGATTGTTCTTGGAGTGGCTCTAGTTTCCATTCATCCATACAGGATGGAACAAAAAGAGCATACAAAGATCAAGCTGTAGTTTGAGGATTTAGTGGATAGAGGTTTCATATAGCCCAATACATCATC
Source organism: Viscum album (assembly GCA_963277665.1). NCBI lineage: Eukaryota > Viridiplantae > Streptophyta > Magnoliopsida > Santalales > Viscaceae > Viscum > Viscum album. Next base: position 1,866,516,469 of record OY728155.1, on the reverse strand, counting down.
TTGGGGTTCACCAGTTCTTTTTGCGAAGAAGGCAGATAGAACCATATGTCTATGCATGGATTGTAGAAGGTTGAACCTGCTCATGGTCAGGAACGGATATACACTTCCCCGAATATATTATACCTCCGACTTGTTATGGGAATAAATGGTCTTCTTCATGATCGACCTGAGATTGTATTATCATCATGTATGAGTTAGACCATCAGACATACCTCGTATAGCTTTCTGTAGAAGGTATAGTTCATATGAGTACATTTTTATTCCATTTGGTCATACAAACACACCCTACATTTTCATGGCTCTAATGAATAGGGTGTTCCACCCCTATTTGGATTCTTTTGTCTTGGTCTTTGTGGATGACAACTTGGTGTATTCTTGCAGTTGTAGATACCATGCCAAACATCTTTAAATTTTACCAAGTACAATGAGAGAGAATAATATTTATGCAAAGATTTCTATGTTTTAGTTTTGGATCAACAATGTCCACTTCATGCTTCATATAATATCAAAAGTAGGAGTATCTTTTGGACCACAATAGTTTAGTGCCATATTTTTCTGGGAGAATCCTAATAATACATTTGATATACTGTGTTTCTTGGAGATGGATAGATATTATAGGCAATTCATACTCGAATTATATTTCCTTTCTTCACCAAATAATGGTCTTAAAAGTAAATTTTTCATGTTTGTGTTGTTAGAAGCGTGTGAGAAATCCTTTTAAGAGAATGAAAGGAAGGCTTGTCTCTACACCCATTCTAATTCTTCTAGAACTGGGTATTTGTTATAACGTATTCTATGATGTATCTGGGATTATCCCTGGTGTAGTGATGATGCAGGAGGACAATGTTTTTGCATATAGATCTTGGCAGTTGAGGGCTTAGGAGAGAAACTACCAGATGCACGACCATGATCATGCAGCAGTTGTCCATGCCTTACGTTGTGGGATACATTATCTAATGGGTGATCTATTTGTGGTCTAAATGGACCACAATATCCTTAAATGTATCTTTTCCCAATATGACTTGAACCTAAAATAGTAATTATGGGTCGTATATTTTAGTCCTATGATTTTGATCTTTCCTATACTCCTAGGAAAGGAAATGTGGGGGCAGATGCATTGAGTTAGAAATATCAAAAATAGGATGTATAGGAAGCCTGTGATGAATAGAAGTTAATTGTCCTATTTATTGAGTTTAGTCTGGATTTTCCTGATATTCACAAAAAGAATTACCTCTTAGCCTTGATAGTAACATCTTCACTTCTTGATAAGGTGAATAGTCGGATGTTTTTAGATCATGAAGGATCAGTTCTCTGGGAGAGTATATTAGAAGATAACCCACAATTTGATTAGTCTATGGATAAATTTGACATCCCATGTTTATATGAATGTATCAGGGATCCTATAGATATGATAGAGGAGTTGTTGAAAGAGTATCATGCCATGTAGTGGAAAGTTCATCTCGGAATCTAGAAGATGTATTGAGACATGCGACACCAATATTGGTGTCCTGGGATAAAACATCAGATAGTATGGTTTATCACAAGGTGTTCCACCAATCAATAGGTGAGGGTGGAGAACTAGAGACCTATAGGCTTGCTACAACCTCCTCCAGTCCCAGAATGGAAATGTTAAGATATTGGTATAGATTTTTTAGTCATCTTACCTAGGTATCCGAGGGGTAGTGATGCTTTCTAGGTACTCATTGGATGACTAAGGAAATCATCCCACTTCATTACATTTTAGCAGAACTTCTTGGTTGATGAGTTGGGAAGACTGTATGTATGTAAGATCATACAACTACACAAGGTTCCACCTAATTTTGTTTCAGATAGGGAGGCTTGATTAACATCACAGTTCTAGAAGGGATTGTATAAGGAAGTGGGAACTCAGGTGCTTCTAAGAATAACTTTTCACCCTCAGACCAATGTTCAATTATAACAGACAATACATGTTCTCGATTATATTCCCCGATCATGTTTCCTTTATTTCAGTGGTTCTTAGGAGAAGCATATCCCTCTTTTCATGTATGGAAATTATAACAAATTTCAGGAAACAATTTAGATGGATCCTTTTGAGTACATATTTGGTATGCCATGTTGTTCACCCCTATGCTGGCTAGTGGCACGTTAGGCAGACCTTCTAGGTACTCGTCTCATTTAGGAGAATTCAGAGGAAGCTCATCTTATCTGAAATCATACAACTACTGATCAGTCTAGATAGAAATCTTATGTAGATCACCATTGATAAAATCTTGAGTTTGATGTTAGGGATTGTGTTTTTTTGGTATCTCCTAGTCTAGGGTATAAATGGTTATGAAAATAGTGGATGCTGTTGCCCTATTTTTTAGGCCCTACATAAATTCTAGAAAGAGTTGAGATGGTAGCCAATCGGTTGGTTTTACATCATAGGTACCATGCCATGAATGACATATTTAATGTTTCACAACTTCAAAAATATCATATGGAACCATATCGTACTTTTGATCCTGAGTAAGTTGAGTTAGATGTTGATGTTACCATTGATGAGTATCCAATACACATCATTGACCAGAGCACGAAGGCTCTACGAGGCCAGTTTGTCCCTCTAGTACGGGTGCTATGAAAGCACAGCTAGGTGCAAGATTAGTATTAGGAGTGGGATGATGATGTACATTCCAAATGTCCATAGTTGTTCTCAGTCAATATTTCTCAAACCATGTAAGGTGAACTCATGGACATGTTCTTTTAAGGGTGGAAGATTATAAGGACATGGGTTTTCACTCAGGTATATATCCTTCAAAAATTTTAACTACTTTTTTTCTTTGGACCTAATATGGATACCTAATGGGTTAGAGAAGGTCTAAGGGGTGACCCATGAATGTTTGGAGACTAATCCCCAACTTTTTGAGAATATAATTCTTCATGAACTATTTAAAGTAAACCATGTAGGAACCCCTCACGGTTTGGAAAACTATGTGGATTGTGTTTTTTGGATAGAGCATCCATGTACGGTAGGCAAATGGTCATGAGACATTACCATGAGTGTGCTCCTTTTTACCATGTATCTGTGCATGGTCGGCACAAAGTTTGTCAAACCATGTAGAAAACCTTGCACATGTAAATGTTTGGGTAAATTTCTAGTTTTCCATAAATGATCTATTAAGCTCTATGCTTCTTCCACAATTTGAGAAAAAGTATGATTAAGATTTTTTCCTCTCAATTTAGATATTTTTGTAGGCCAAAGACAGTTATTCAAAGATCTCCTTTGGCTGTGATCTGATTGACATTCTGTTAATCAGGTTAGATGCACAATGGTATGTATTCAAGTCATCTTGATCTGTTTCCCCTCTCATTTTCTATCAACTAAGATACCAGGGAATTGTAATTTTTCACCCTTTTTTAGATCTACTCTGATTCGAGAAAAAACAAGGTCCAATACTAGAGGAATAGAGTTTTACAACCCTATGTTGGGTGGTCTATAACTCATCCCTAATGTTATTTGATTTTGGATATGTCAGGTGGGGACCACCGATTTCATCATGTGCCATTTATTGAATTTATATGCCATTTTTATAATCATTATCATAGTATTGATATGCTCTTTCAATATATGTGATTAATTGTTGGTAGTTATGACAACAACCCCATCCAATCATTGTCAAAATTTATGCTATAATTTGGTTTTTTTGTGTTTTGACATGCTTGAGACACTGTTTGGGTGTGCTTGATCATGACCACTCTAAGGGTATGATTTTCTACATAAAAGGGAATTTTTATATTATGAATTTCATAATGGAATGTTCCATTTTTTCTTACCACATGAACCACCTAAGGTAAGTGCATCAATTGATAAATAAGTGTGAAATGGAAATTTGAAAGTATATTGAGTATATGATTTCACCGTATTGAATGTGAATGAGTAGTGGGTTGCATATCTGCATCCCTTACCACATTAATGGAAGGTAGAAGAATGAACATAGAATATGAAATATTCCATAAATAAATTAAATGTTTGAATTATAATTAGACTTGTCACACCAATGAACAGAAAGGATTGAACCAAATGAACATATTGATTAATTATGACTTGATTAAAAGGTTCCATGCTACTTGACCATATCACATTAAAGAAATACGATTCTTGAACCAACAGTTGCATGCTACTTGACCTTATCATACTAATTAATGTAAAGGATTAAACCAAAACAAATATTGAATTACATAATAATCGAATATGAATGGCTTGACTCGAGCTCACCTTGGATTCCGATCCGGAAATACCCTGAGAACTAGGAAACCCCATTTTTATTCAAGGATACAACTTGCATAGGTTGATACCCACCTAGATCCCGATCCTTGTCTATTATTGTATTCCTGGTATGACACTGTAGGAACCCTAAACATTGTTACAAGATGCATTGGTAAAACTCCTTGGATCTAGTATTGACAAGTACGTACCATGGTTACAACCCATAAAGCCATATCTATACTTATCCTTGTCTTACATTAGACGATCACCTAGGATTCAGTAGGCACCTTATTATGGAATACCTTGGACATGCTCCTTTTATTACACTCTTATCATTATCCAAGATATAGTTAATACTAAGTTTGTGACCCTTGAAGTCTATGTTTCCTTGGTTGATACCTTGGAACATTCACTATCTACACATCTTGAGACTATGTTAGTGTGGGCTATGACTCACATGAGCTTTTAATATAAACAGATAATTGATTGTCTAATGAAATAGATAGATGTTTAGACTCTAGCTGAGGGTTGAAGTAGTTACTTCGATATTTAGTTACACAGTTTAGCTTTTATTTATATATGCATGCATGCGCACCATTACATTTCCATTACACAAGCCGGGTGTTATAGACATTGTTGGTGGTGGCCGAATTGGATTTCTCTAACACCCTATCAGGGTGTTTTTGGAACCCAGTGCATATTTTATGATTGATGGTGTTGAAAAAGGGAAGAATATGGATTTGAACACATAATTTCTTACTATTTAGTATGAATATTGATAAGAGAAGACCGAGTTGGAACTCAAGATTCTTGAGATAGTATTCTAATTCCTTTATACTTTCTTGAACATATTATACATTCCATCTTATATCAATGTTTTCCAGTTCTCTAGTGATATGAAAAATATTCATTATTTATTGTATAATTGGATGTTATTCTAGTTATTAATGTTATTGTTACTATAGTCCCAATTTTTATTGTGCATTCTATTTACTTATATTGCTTCTACTATTTACCTATTTTATTTGTATCTTCTTTGCTACTCTCTAGTAATGAGGTAACATTCTCCCCACGGGCACACCCATTTCCCTCACTGCTAGTTGGAATACTCTATCATTTGGGGATATTTTCCAGAGGTCATGTGGCCCACCGAGCTTAGGGCACCCGTTGAGTGGCATCCGGGTCCTAGACATCACATCAACCATGATTAATACTTGGGAAATGATATGAACATGACTGTCAGTTTCCACTAAGACCTCTAACACACAAAATCCAAAAATTCACAATTCAATACATTCTCTAATTTCACCAAAATTGATAGAATCTTATATAATTCATGGAATGAAATACTACACTAAAATCATGTGAAATAATGTACATTGTTACTCTTAGGATCTCATTTATTTAAATCAAACAAAAGCCTTATCATATCAATTTGATTCTACATTGATACGACTGAATAGAAATTAATACCTAACATAATTAAAGTAAATCAGTAATGAAAAAATGGGTAAGGAACTAAATAAATAAAATACTAGAGTGATATACTTTACTCTAACTATAAAAAATAACACTTGAATCCATTAAGGATTGAATGAGAAACCACCTTATAAGAGAGTTGTTTGAGAAGGGGTGATAAATGTAAGGGAGAAGATGTAATATTAATTGAGGAAGAACCACATTAGACTATTTTATAAATCATAAAAAATAAATTTAGTTAATTAATTATAAAAAAAATATTTAAAACCTATTCATATGCTTTTAATTGTAGCATAAAATCTATACATAATGTTATCCCCATGTGTAAACGTTTTACCCTTCTGAAAAATTATATATGTAGTATTTTTGGTTATACATAAAAAACATACATCTGACCAAATATTTTATCTCATGATTAATGTTTTTCCCATTGTAAAAACCTATACATAATATATTTTTCATCATGTACAATATATTTTCTATATACATAATCTATAACTTTATATATAAGGAATTCCCTTAATATAAATCCATATAAAATATTTTAACCTATATGTAATGTTTTCTAGTTGGATATAAATCCTAAAAAAAATATTTCCATGAACACATAAGGTTTTTACATTGGAAAAAACGACTATACGTAATATTTTTACTTTTGTGTATGGGTTTTCCCTTTGATAGAAAAATGATGCGAAACTTATTTCCCAATATATAATATATTTTCATCAGCATAAGATTTTTGGCTTCACAAAAACCTATACGTAACATATTTATTCAATATGTAATATATATATATACATCATATGTAATTTTTTTAGATAGATAAAAAACATTTATGTATAATATATAACCTTAGGTAATATATTTTCTCTCATACATAATATTTATTTTTATTCTCCCCTATAATATGTATGTTAATTCTCTTAGAAAAAACCGACACATAATCCATAAACTTTTTCATTTGGAATAAATCCTCCTCCAATGGGACATGGTTTTTTACCTTATAAAAATTTTAGAAATTTTATGCAACTAAAAATTTCCCGAATTAATTCAATACACTCCCAATTAATTCCAACACCAAAAAATTTCCTCTAATCATGCCTAATGAAAAACAATATTTCCTGATCCTAGGAAAACACCTAATTTAAAATAACCAATTTTTTTGGAACTCTTGAAATGTAACGCCCCGACCCCAGCTACCCAGAGTCGGTGCATTAATTACATAACATTGGAATGATCATGAGAAAGATCAAGTCTCGAAAGACCGATTAGTTTAGTAGCCTTGGAATAACTAGATACATCCATAAATTTTTACATTATATCATAAAAAAAAACATCTTGTCTTCATATCCCCTCATACTATCCCTGCAAGTCATTCATAAATTACTTCTTCATAATCCTGGAAAAAAAATAAAACATTGAAAGGGGTGAGCTCGGATGCTCAGTAAGGATAACATTATAGCAGAAGCTTTCATAAATAAGCATAAACACTTAAGGCAATTTATAACTAAAACAAAAGCCTTTTAAACTTGAACTTCAGCATAAAATGGCAAAGGTAAAATGAAATAATGCCATTTACTTACTCACATGGATATTTTACTAGTCGAATGATCACATGCAATATAAATAACCACTTTCATAATGATGGAATGCATAATGCCAGACTATCATAACCACATAGCCAAGGCCTCGTGCCAAGACTACAAATAAGATTTTGCCAAGGCCTTGTGCCAAGACACTAGTTTGTCTCATGAGACCTACCGATGCATCGAGGAGCTATATCGGGCTCCACCCGTCACTTATTAAGTCCAATGCATTCCCATATGAAAAGGCTTAAACATAACGTAAACATTCGTATTAAACTAGCATACGAAATGTCAATACTTTCACCACAAACCATGAATGGTATAAAAATAGGACATCCACAGTCAAACATAATTCATTCGATACAATATGGAAGATTGTATTGTATCACATTAACCTCAATCAATAATAATGAAGGATGTTTACATAGATGAAAATAATCATCAAAACTATTTGAGAGAAATATCCCCCTTTTCTTGAAAACATTTAAAAGTCACACTATTTGTCAAGAAGCCGTTTAAAAGTATATTTTTGAATCAAAGTGTCCCATACCACTTTGAAACTTTTAAAAGGAGTTTTAATTTTAAAACTTTAATGTCCATATAAATAAACCCTTAAAACCATTTTTAAAATATGGACATTAATGAGCCTGATTTAGAAGAATAATTCTTTAAAACATTTTAAAATGGTATTTTGGTTAGAGTTTCTAACCAAAAGAGAGACACTTGAATACAAATAATTGAGGTAATCAAAACATTTTAATATCATGAGAATAAAGGAATTCATGATATACTATGTCAAAGTACATTATATACACCACATAAAAGTGATTTGGTGTATATCATCAAAGAAGTCTCAATGGAATGTAAATTGAGATGAAATTTCTCAAAAAGGTTGTATCCTTAGGTTAAGGATAAATCAATGACATAATTATGTGTGACAAATATAAATACACTAAATATGATTGGATATTCAGTGTAAAACAATCAAAGGACATTCACACATATTCTTGTAAAAACAATACCAACGAATTGGATGTTTAACTCAACAAATGGAGAATGAGTTAAAATTACTCTTATCAAATTCATATCAATGACTTGAGAATTACCAATGGAGTGATTATGTGTACCAAAATTCTATCCACAGGAAGGGGAGTGGAAATTATGACATAATAAAATGAATAGTGATTCCACACATAATCTTGGGGTAATATAATCAATGAAATATGTGTAAAGCCAAATGAGTGGAAATTGAAATCTCAAATTCCCTTATCGATTAGGTAACTTACGAAACATACACCCATGAAAGAAGTATCATACCATGATGATGTAAATACCCATAAATTAAAGTATATTACACAATGAATACGATCATGGGTAGTACACATACACCACATGCAATAATTAAGTGGTGATCAATGGAATTCTCACGGAATTAAAAGTGAGATACGAAAACCCTTACCACGTTAATCAACTGAGTCGCATGGACAAAAGTTAATAACCACCAAATGATTTACAGAATAACATGAATATAAAGTGAATCATGATAATATATATCAAATGGAAGTACACAATACACCACTTTCAATAATTTAGTAGCGAACAATGGAAATCTCACGGAATTGAAAGTGAGATAAGAGAATCCCTTACATTGTACTTTTTCCTTGGTCGATGGTAGGTTTACCTCCTGTATAATGGTGAAATAATTGTTATTGAATAATAAAAGAATCATTTACTTTAATATGATATCATATGTGATCTTTTATCATTGATTTGTTAATAATATCTTAGAATTATCGTCATTTTGGGTGTTAACGGGTTCATTTTACTTTATATTCTTTGTTATGTGAGCCATATTCGTTATTAATGGGATGTATATTATTCATATCCAGAATGGTATCAAGTTCTTAAACATCATTTTTAAATCATCAAATGATAATTATACTTGAATGGATACGATGGAGAATGAATCTCATCGCGTTCGTGGAGACGGTAGTCCGTACGTACGCACGAACGCTACTTCCATTTAATTTTTATTTTAAAAGAATCGAATCCAAATTATACATAGGTATATTACTATTCCAGTATAATATAATATTTTATATATGTTACTTAAGTTCATTTACACCATCCTTTATACGTTCCATGTGTGGTATGAACGAGTCATATCATTTTAAGGGGGCGGTAGTCCGCACTTCCTCAAATGAAATTATCGTATGTATATACAACATGAAACGAATAATGGTATGAAATAAAATGGAATTACAGAAGCTTATATATAAAATATATATCATTAATATCATATTTAATTACAGTTCCATCCTAATGGCCACCATGAGAGGCGGTAAGATGTATTTGAACAATCATCGTTTCGTGAGGCGTTAGTTTTCCATCCACAGAAACATTATGTTCATCATCCATTAGATGGAGTTGTGTGAATGTGTAGTTTGAATACTTCTTATAACAACATCCTAGTATATTGAGGATACTGGTGTTGTTACAAAAGAAAGGAAATAAAAAGAGTTTGGGGGTTGGAGAAGCAAAATAAATGAAAATAATTTAAGAGAAATCGTTACCTTTAATTTAGGTAACTCACTTTGGTTAGAACCAAAGGACTTGTTGAAATGCTTTCTGCCTAAGGGGAAGCTTCAAGGAGGAGGAGAGGGATGTGGGGAGCTTAGTTGGGCAGAGTTTGGACGAGCCAAGTGGCTTGAGAGGTGTGAGGAATGAGTAGAAGTGGTCTCCTTTTATAAGGGAGAGGAGGGGCTATTTAGGAAAGTGTGAAAGTATTACTTTATAATATATTTGTATTCGGTTTATAATAGTCCAAAAATCATTGAGGTCGAAGATAAGATGACTCATATTCTACATAACATCAACCAATAAGAATTGGACAGGTTTTAGATAATATTTTAATCATTATAATCTTATTTATTTAAATGATTTATTAATGAGGTAAACATTGCATCATTATTGTGTCATTAATAATTTTAATTATTTGATGTCTAAAAATTATAAATAAAATATCATTATGTAGGAAATCTTTTTAGCTTTCTAATGAATATTTATAATCTAAAATCCAACTTATATAACCCTATGTAAAAATTGTTTTGCTAAAAGATATATGCTTGTGTCATTTTTGTATTCATTTTAACTTAATTAAAATAAAGTGTCATTATCACTTACAAGTGGATCAATGGGGTCCCAAAATTGACCCAAGGATGCCCATGGTCGACCATGTATCAACCAATAGGGTTAAGACACGTTTTAGGGTAATTTAGTATTATTATAATATTATTTTTTAACCCTTATTTACCGGATTTACCCTTAACCATGGTAAATAAAATATTTACCGCAGTAATTATTCAAAATGTCTAAAAATAAAAGTTAACTATTTACACAATTTGAACATCCTGATTCCAAATATGGAATCCATTTTTCTAAATTCATAACACAGAAGTGGCAGAAATTAATTTAAAATTAATTCCCGCTGTCAAAACAAAAAGCGTGTTTTTAAGAGATAATAACTATCAAAAGATTGACACTTGTTTATGTTCGGTTTAATTGTAAAATTTTGTCCAATGACCAACATTATATTAAATTGTAAAAATATATTCTAAATATACTTTAAAACCACTCAAATTCATAATTTATCACTATTAATTATTTTGATTAAAAAAGTTGTTTTTAATTAAAATTTAGTAATTTTTACTATTCATCAAAATATGAAAGTTATCCGAAAAGTACCAAAATTTCACCTTAGGCTAAATTTGATATTCCGAATCCAAAAATGAAGTCCATTTTGAAATATAAAATATATATAATTTCAAAAATTAAGTATTACTATTCATAACGGCTAGTTTGATCGGTTGTGGTGTGTGTTAAAACTCGAAATTGCGTACAACACACGCTACTATTTTATTCAAAGGAAAGCGTACCGTGGAAGCTTGGAATGTTTTATTTAAAATTTTTTGATGTCCCCATTTAGTCAAAAGGTTTAAAATATTGTATCTAAAAAGGGTTCACTATTAAAATTTGGTAAAAGTGCAATATTGAAAATGAATTTGTTCTTACATTATGTCTAAGAAACTCATAATATGGATTCTAAAATTATAAGGATTATATAAAGTTTAAAATTTAGTTAACACTATTCATAACCTCTTTTGAACAGCCTGTTTGGTAAGTCATGGTGCGATTGAACTTGGTGTTGCGTGTAGTGAAAGTTATTGAATTATTTTGAAGAAATAACACACTATAAAATCTTGGGGTGTTACATGAAACCTCTATAGTGCCCAATTTACATAGTTTATCCAAGATCTAACCCAAATTAACATTCTTGTAGATTTATCTCATTACATGGAACCTTCCCCAATAATCACACAAGCCCCCAAGAAACCTCATATGCCTCTAATAACATATTAAATCATCTAATAAAGTTGTTTAAACTCTAAAATTTCTAATAAAAACCCTTGTTATCCAAAAATCTAATTATCATGGGATTAAAATTTAAATTTCCCTCAATTTTATCAGCTTATATTGACAGAAAGGTTTACATACATATATAAATGTATGAACACATGCATGAATATATTCATACATGCATTAATGTTCACATACATGCATATATAAACACATGTATGCATCAATACCTATTTAAATTCATACATACATGAATACCTACATGAACCCATGTATCTATCCATGAAAACATGTGTTCTTGCATCATTACATGCATCCATAAATGCATACATTCATGCATGAATAAATAAATACATACATATATACATACATTCATGAATACATAAATAGTTTTAAAATAATTTTTTAGGGGAATTATTGAATGCATTAATTCCCCTAATACAGTTTAATTAATTTTTATATGAAATTCATATGGGTGTTAAAGAATTTTGAAACTAATAACTATATTTTATTGACCAAACAAATTAAAAATATTCTTAAAAACCATTAAAACAACTCTACCCATGCATTATAAAAAATTCAACTACAAGACGTCTCAAATAATAATATATTTAATTTTTTTAAAATGAAATTATTTAAATTAAATACTAATTTCTGAAAATAAATATATTCAAAAAATATATTTAAGTAAATGGATTCCATTAAAATTAAACAAATATTATTTGGAATAAATATGTCAGTGAATTTCAATAAAAAATATAGATAAGTTATAAATAATTTAAATTTTATACATTTTTTTTTTGAAAAATCATCTATTAATTAAAATTTTTTAAAATATAATAATATATATATATATATAAGATATGTATTTTGTGATTAAAAAATCCCCTCACATTAACACCACCCCAACACACTCGCCCCCAAGAAAGTATTGTCGCACACTTACAGACATACCTCCCAAAAGTGTGTATAGAATCAAATCACTCTATCACACACACAGATGTTATTTATCATATATGATTCACACACACATTACACATGTGTACAAAATATTCAAAATATAATATATATTTAGAAACACAAAAACATTAAAACACACACAGAGAAAGATATACATGTTATTTATGTTATATGTTTTAAAGACACACATTTAATATTGATCAAAGGATTTAAGTAGTCCTAAACACCTTTAAAATTTTAACGGAAATCCTAATGCATTTCATTTGAAGGGGTTGGAAGACTTTAAACTTTTAAGGTTGTCCTGATATAATAAAATATGAGGGATTATCTGAATGATTAACATTTTATGATTTACTTGGATCACCCAATAATGATAATTTTGGATCGAGCTGAATTAATTTTTTCCAATTCATGTAGGTTAACCTAAAGACCATAATAATATTGACATAGTATAAGGTTATATTAAGATTACAAAAATTTTCTTTAATGGTTTGAAGGTCTTCATCATAATTAACGGTGTCTCAAAGGCTTACCCGCATTGGGACTAACTCTGGAGGTTAATATAAAGACATCAATACATGTTTAATTTAGTATGTGTGGTTTATCTTCGATCCACTACATTATTACACATGACTATATCATGGGCGACAAGTTAGGGTAAATCATGTAGAACAATCTTCTAATGCATCTGTTAACTTGCACCGATATCGATATTGTCTTTGTATATTATCGTCACAATGTTTCATAATACTTCATATAATATTTAAATAAATACATTTTTTATTTAAAATAACACTATGCTAGATATATTGCATTACACACAACATATAGTTTAAATGGAGTGTCATATACTCCTAAAATAATATTATTTAAATATTACCATTGTAACCAAGCTATTAAAAATGGTAGTATAAATAATAAAAAATAAATTATGGTAAGTATTTATAATGAATTTATATAATGAGAATATATTTACTAATTCATGATAAATAATTACCAAATTCATTTTATGGTTCAAAAAAAAATTTTCTTCAGAAATGGTTTTTATTTCATTTTTAGTGAATAATATAATTCATCACTTCTTCTTTTTGAAAATTTATTTTATTAAAACAATATCATTTTTTAAATATTCTTATCAAAATTAATTAGACTTTAAAATTTAGTATTTTTATTGAAAATATTTATTTTTAGTTAATAGTTAAAAATTCATATTATTATAAAAATTAAATATATTTTAACTAAAAAATTCCCAATGATGATAATAATTTAATCCTCAATTTAAAAAAAGTATTATTAAGTTATAAATATTTGAATTAATTACATTGTAATCATCTATATATTCAGCTTTGTTATAACTTTATTTATGGGACTTAAAATGGATTAAAAAAAACATTTTTTCATTATGTCATACAAACTAATTATAAAACTTAATTTATGCTACTTGTAAAATTTTAAGAATTTTATATTGTTTAAATATTTTAAATTATAATAATTAAAATTATTTAATAATTTTGAATAATTTTTTGGTCATTTTGATTAGTAACCATGAAAAATATTTGTCCCCTCAGCAATTGTAAGTCAGGTAAAACTATGTTAAAAATATGAGTTAAAACCATAAAATCTATATAACACTTGAGTTTATCATACAATATGAGTGGTTTTTTACAAAAAAAAAATGTTAAATGAGTAAAATAATGTATTATAAAATATATTTTAAAATTTGAAACCCAATCTTAATTTTTGAAATGATAAGTAAACTTTTAATCAAATTAAAAACAATTCTTTTGTATTTGCATATAATAGCATGTTAGGAAGATTACATTTTGTTTTGAATTTATAAAAAAATACTAAAACTACCAATTATTTTTTTACCCAAAAATTCTTGTAAACATATTTATTATATTATTTTACGGTGTATTTATTTTTACTCTTAATCTTAGAAATTTTCCTAAAAAAATTTCTTTGTGCATTTTTTTTCTTATATTAAGAATAGTTCCTTCCACCTACATAAAGTGAACGCAATAAAATTAATTCCAAATATGGAATCATAATTTCAATTTTTTTATATGTACCCAATTATTTTTTGGTCATATAATTATATTATCATAGTAAAATGATATGTTATAATGTTTTAGGTTAAGTTGAGTTTAAAGTACATTAACTAGGAGTATGGATGAAAATATTAAAAATTATCAAAATGTGATTGGTTGAGTATATTTCAACTCTATCATAAATTATATTTTAATTCTGTGTGAATTTGTTCCAATTGACATGATAATGATATATATTATTTTATCTTTTTAGCAATTCCATGTTTTTATATTCCCTTCGTTATAAAAGGATATAACCTATCATCTATTAAATATACTTAATCAGGCTTATATCTCACAAAATATCTAAAATAATTACTTTATATACTCATTCCATACATCATATATCTTTTAGTCTTTCCAAAATACCGTGAAGTCATGGATTATGGTGTAGGGAAAAGTGGTTTCTCAATGAAGATATATAACTCTTAACTGAATACGTGAAATTTTATTTCTTCTTATAATTCTTCTAAATATATTAGAACCATAAAAAATATTTATCCATGTATACTAAATATATATATATCTGTGTGTGTGTGTGTTATTATGATAATTGTATAACAATTTTACACTTCTTCTCCATCCTACATAGAGAGAAAACATTGCTCAATCCTAGGTAAAACTTATCATCACTACAAAAAAGTGTAATTCTATTTTCTTAACCATTTTACATGTATGATTATAATTTTGAAAATTATGAATATATATGTTATTAATGAAATAATTATGACTATTTAAACATAATATATAATTTACCTCTTTTTCACTTCCGCTCATGAAAACATTATTGTGTCGCTCATACGTAACTGTGAACTACCACCTCCATGAAGTGATATGAATAATTTTTCATATCATCCACTCATGGATGACTATAAATATTTGTATAATGAATATAAATTATATTAATTTATTGATAAATGTTCTATAGTTGATAGAGCATTGAGAAATATGTGTGCACCGATACTACTGAGCTAAAACATAAATGAAAAATAGTTATCATATAAAATAGTGATTTTAGTATAGAATTATTAATAAATGGGTGATAAGATGTAATAATAAAATCGTATACTATATGATATATAATATTATTTTTATTAAAAATATAAATGATAAATTTATATTTATTATATATGTGTTATGAACACGTATAAAGTAAGTTGGACCTGAGGTAAGGGTTATTCATATCAATATTATTTTGTTGATATATCTTTGATGATATTAAAGTATTAATGTTTATGAGGTGTATATAATTAGTATTTGAAATTTTATATTATGAATATATTTATGTTAACAACATTTATAGTTTCATTGGTATTTATTTCTTTTATAGAGGTTATGATTCAAAAGTAAATCGAGTAGAAAAGGATTATTTTACAATCTCATCATTATTTAGGATTGATTATGTTTTATTTTACCCTTGAGAAAGATATATAAGTTTTATATCCTAAAACTCATATAATTTATTTTTCTATAGTTATTTATGATGTTTTTACTATTATATTCACTTTTATTTTATTTTTCACTCAGAAATAAAAAAATAATATTTTTAAGGAAATATTTCATTGTTTTTCTACTCAAATATGAAACATTTTATTTCAGGTCCATATTTTAATAGAATTTTTATCAATAAAATTTATAGTATTATATAATGTTTTATTATAGTCTTTTTTACCCATTTTTTATTTTCTATATGAATGTTGAAAAAATATCTTATTTTTATTTTCTAAATAAGGGACATTTTACTGATGGTGTGAAAAGAATATTTGTTATTAATGATTATAGATTTAATAGAATTTACATAAATTATGTCCAATAAATATTTTATATATTATTTTATATGTTTCCCAATATTTTTTTGTTAAATTTTTTTCCATAATATTTTCTAAATTTTTACATTTTGAATATTTTATTTCAAAATGAAAAGGTTAATTTCCTCATGAAATTTTATAGAGATCTTTTGATATTATTTTCATCTATGTATGAATACATTTATGATTATTTTTACTTAATATGGTTATAATATAATGATAAAGTCAACAATATTTTTCTGTATTTCTTATGATCTATTTTAATACGGAGAGTATTAACATTATATTTTCTAGTTATTATAATAAGGATTAATATTGATTATCAAGACAGGTTGATTTAGTTGTATAGTTTATTCATTTGATGAATGCATTAGACTTAATATTTGATGGTTGGGTTCCATAATTACATGTCCCTTTTTATATTTTTAGGTATCATGGGAGAAAACTAGTAGGGTATTTGGATAGGACCATACCTATTTAAGTAAGATGTATTATCACAAGGCCTTGACTATAAATTTCAGATGTCTATCATTATTAACTCTTTTATTATGAAATTAGTTATTAATGTAGATGGGGTTATTTTAATAGTTTTCAAATCCATGGATACTTTTTATTTTCATGTGATTATTTAAATTATATTATTTCATAATCATATCTTAATATTATATTATTCATTATATATTAAATATATGGTAGATTCTGGTATATACATTCCCTTACAGAGAATCAGTGATAACCCATTTCTTATATTTACTGTTCTAGTAATTTTGTTATTAATTATTTGAATTAATAATCTAGAGTGAATAATTTAATTCTCAATGAAAATATAATGTTATATTTTATGATTTCAAACATAATATGAGACATAGGTATTTATCCATTTTACTAAGACAAAAAAATGTCTGGTCCTTTGGGAAGCAATCAATTTTATCTATTGTCAATGTAATATACTAACCAACTAGTATTGGATACTGTGGTTATGATCATATTCATTAGTATCATATGAATTATTGTATAATCCGTGGGATAAAAATTTAGGAAATCATTCATAAAGTAACATAACTGCATGACTTACCTTGAGGTTATGCATAATTATAATATAATATCAAAATGTATTTGGTAAGGTAGATATTTTTGGTTTTATAAGAAATACATCCCTATATAGAGGACTTGTATTTGGAAGAAGGGAATCTATGGGTAGATACCTCGAAAATAGTTGGTTAAGAATATCTTAGCCATTAATCTGATGCAATGTGATTAAGACTTTACAACGAACCTGGTTTCACACTCTAAGGAGAAATGCTTTGGTTAATTAAAATTTTATTTACAAGACATTTTGAGAGATTATAATATATATATTTTTTGATTGAATATATTCATAAAAATATTAATTTTATGACTCTATTATTATCTATGATTAATTTTTTAATTAATGTTAGGCTTTTAAACAGTTTCAAAATTAAAAATATGATTCATAATTTTATAATCTAATCTTGCATTTCCATTGTATATAAATAGTTTATAGTTTAAGGAATAGAAACAAGGAAAACACCCATTATCAATGTAATTATTTCTCTCATGAGAACGAAAACCTTCCTAATGTAGGATATTAGTAGATCATGAATATATAAGGACATTTAGTTAAGGTTATGACCAATGACCATGCCTTTATAGAACAATATACTTATTCCAAATATGATTCATTGACATTTGACTAATTCATATGATGGAAAATATATATACTAAAACATATCCTACACATATATTATATATTAATAGATGAATATTCATTTCATCATATAAAAAAAATGAGGACCTTATTGTTTTAGTACATTTGGAAACATTGATAAATAAAAAGCTCGTTCATATGTGAACTACATAATCTCTTTCTTGGTTCTTAATAATTATACCCCTTCAAAAAAATATCATATATAAAAAATTTATTCTTAACATTATGAATGAAAACATAAGAATGGATGAGGTCAGATACATAGTATGGTTAAATAACGGAGATATCAATGATCAAATATTCATAACATAAGCATAAGGTTATGATATTATGATACTACAATTTGAAAACCATATGCTTTATATCATATATCATAATATAGAGTCATGTAATAAATCTTGTTAGTTAATATGAAATTTATAATATAGGAATCAATGAACATGATACATGATTTCATAACATTGGAAAAACATACACTTTTAAAATACTCAAATGCCCATAAAATCATTTTCTTAGTAGTCAAGTATTATTTAAAAAATATAATAGTGGAATGGGTTTACTCCCCAAATAATAATTTTAGCCATGGTTCACTCCCAAGAGTTTTATAGTTCACCAACTCCCTTATAAAACTGGGTTCACTCCCCATTCCATTCATTTTTGTCTCATGAGATATCAATCTTTATCCAACACATTGGAGGGAGATAGAGGTCCAACCCATCACATAATGAATATCATATATAAGTGTGACTAAATATCACATCTATCATATTATTACACATAAAAAAATGTGTTTCAAAAACATTTCATCATGTAATAAACCCTATAAAAGAATTTTTTTCTTAATTATTTCATGTTTGCATAATAGTTTAACTCATGTAAAAGGAATGAGTTAAATATATGTTTCATATTTGCATCGTAGAATAACCCACAGAAAATGTATGGGTTTGAAAAAATATTTATAATATTAAAAACCATATATTTTAAGAATAATGATGATGTCATTGGAACTTATCTCTAGAAATATATAAGAAATGTCAACTTATTTTGTTATTTAATAATATAAATTCCATGAAATGATCAGTAAATCATTTTTGAAGAAAATATAGTTTCCATTTTGAAATAAATTAATTAAAGTATAAAAAGATCCAAATTATTGAGGAGAATATTTTATTTTAAAATAACCATGAAATTTTTTAAAGTAATCCTCAAATCATTGAGGTTTAATGACGACATGAAATACCATTCATTCTGATCACATTTAAACAATGATTTCATTCAAATTTTTGTAAAAAAAGTCAATGTATATTATTTGGAAAATGACAATCAGATTGATTTTAAAAATTTTATAAGTTGTCACAAATGGGTAAAAAGGTCTTCAATAAATATATTTCTAATAGTAAAAACATTTTTTAACATGTTTTTAAAAAACATGTACGTGTAAGAGAATGGTTTTTTTGATTAAAGAGAGAAATAATGTCGGTTATTCATTAAACCATTTTTTCATGAACTGTCCTCCCATGGCCTGTTCCGTGACTACCCCAATCCCACCTTCCATAGGCTAGTGGCTAGCAACTCGCACCGAAAGGTGTATTCCCTAAAAATGGGAAGGCATTGCCTTTCTAACTTGCAACCACACGTAACCAGGAACACATAAAGATAAGAACACAAGTAAACTAAACTATAAACAGAGTGACTGCAGTAAGTAAAAGGGTCCATAATACAAGCCCAAATGAAAATTACAAGTACAACTATGAAAGAATACAACTAAAGAAAAGGGAAAGTCAGTTTCTTGGTCATCCTATGAGGATCATACCTGAAGGGTAGGTACAAATAACCTTCTCAACAATCCACATATGTCAGTCTTCTCTGCGTATCGACACACCGTATGGTCCACCTCTAGGCACCATCCAGTCCTTTTACTCACATCCACAGTCAGAATTGTCTGTCTTCTACATACAACACAACTAGGTGTAGGCATAGCCCGTGTACGGGTGAGTATAAAGATACTTTGTAGGGACCCCGAGACCCTCCATGCGTCACAAAATCCATCAAGGATAAAACAAAAAGTATAAAAACCACTGATAACCTTACTTAGGTATATTCCTATACATATAACTATGTTATGAAGTAATAAAACTCAATCATGAGGAAAACACAGAGGTACTGACTCACCTCACACCATGATTTATTCTAGGGGTAGTGTTAAGTAACATTTCCAGTCACAACGTCAAAGACCTCAGCTGCGGGAGAACTCCTCCTCTATCGATCACAGTGGGCATGGTATGTCACATAGAGGGGATTCTCAATAACCTTGGACTGCTGAGGTACTCCTCCTGTTGAGTACCATGGGTCTACTGCATCACACAGAGGCGCTCCCCACTATGGGTCTGCCACGTCACACATAGGTGCTTCCCCTCAATGACTACTGAGGTACTCCTCCTGTCAAGTACCGTGGATTTTCCGCGTCACCAAGGATCTCCCCACTGTGGGTCTACCGCATCACCAAGGCGCTCCCCACTAGGCCCGTCGAGTCACTCCGAGTGGAAACAGTCAGTAGTCGTCAAGTCTCAACCTACCACTAGGTTCCCGTAGTATGCTCGCTCATCTCCGGGGGGATCCGCTCCACAAGATAATGGTTGATACTCCAACTTCCACGAAGTCCCATGAAGAAGTATCACAAAGGTCTGCCACATCATAGGGGTCTCAACGTAATAGACAGCGCATCAATCGGACGCCCGGTCTGTGAGTTATTTTCCTTTTAGTCTTGGGGGCCTGGTTGGGTTCGTGCTCGATCCAACCTGACCATTTCCTATCTCATTCGAAAACATAGTGGGGTATCACTCAAAGGGACCGACTCGCTCCATTGTTCCCAACGCAGCTGACGGTTCGTCTAACAGATGTCTGGTGCCAATGTAAAGGACAAAAGAATGAAAAAATGGTCGTTGAGGGCCCGGGTCCGGTCCGACCCGCCCCGCAGTGCGGACTGGCCCATTGGGTTCGCCCCAGCCCACGAGGGCCGTTAGGGTGCCACGATGTCGGCTCAGCCGTGGGGTACAGAGAGTGTGTGGACTGGCCATGAGGGCAAGAACGGCCACGGGGCGTGTACCGGTCGTGAGGGTGCAGGCCAACCGTGAGGGTGGCGGACCGGTCGTGAGGGAACAGACCAGCCACGAGGGCACCGGACTGGCCGCGAGGGCATGGACCAGTAGTGAGGGAAGCAGACCTGCCATGAGGGTGGGGACCATCAATGGGGCACAAACCAGCCACGTTGTACAGGATGACCGTGGGGCGTGGATTGGATGTGAGGGCGCCAATCGGCCATGAGGCCATAGACTGGCCATGAGGGTGCGGACTGGCCGTGAGGGCGTGAACATGCCTCAGGTCGACGGACCGACCATGGGTCTTCAGTCAGCCCATGGGTCTGCGGACTAGCCGCGAGTCGGTGGTGTGTCCGTGGGTCGGCGGACCGGCCGCAGGGCATCTATCCGGCCCCGGGATGGCGGTTCAGCGGACGGCGGCGGCAGCTCAGCAGACGGTGTCTTGGCAGACGGTGGCGTCTTAGCGGACAGCGGCGACAGCTTGGTTCGGTTTGGCGATGGCGGCTGGGGGCAGTGCGGCGGGGACACAGGTTGTGGAGCCGTGGGGTGCGGAGGTCACAAGGCAGCGGTGTCCACAGGGCGGTGTCTTTGCACTGTCACCTTCATCGCGTTCAACACCCCAAAACATCACAAGATTTTCCGAGGGGTAGGTCCATGTTTGTTTGGCCCATCCCCTATGCATTACTGTGGTAACAAGCGGCTCATCCGGAATAGGATTGAAGAATGTCAAACCCTCCCACAATGATTATTCTCTAAACCCGCAAAAGAAAACATATGCGGATCAACTATTTATAAAGTTGATCCGTGTTCCTTGTTTTAGAAGGGAAGAACGTGGGTAAAAATATAATCAATCAAATTAACCCCTACCTCAGGTTGTTCATTGATATGGGGGAGACAAGAAAGTATGGACGTCGATTCGTCATAGATGAAGATGTCCCATGTCAGAAGAAGTCATGAGGAAGAAGGTCGAAGTCCAGGTTGGCATTCTTCGTTGGTGGAGCGTTCTTCGTTAGGAGGTGAAGTTCTTTATTGGAGAACTTTATTTATCCCATGGCTGTCTCCTCTCATAATTCCACCAAACAAAAAAGAAAGAGGTTCCAATATAATTATCCTAAAAAGAAATTATATTGGCACAACCAAGTTGGTGTAATTAATGTACCACATTGGCACAATTAATTAGATCAATTAATTAGCCAAATTTAATGTCTCGATTTAATGTAAGGGGTGGAATATTGAGGAGTTGGGAGGTTTCTCTCCATTTAATGAGGGAGTTGAGAGGTTTAGGCCTCGGGTGGTCCCCACCACCATAATCCCTCATGGGAGGTTTTACTAGCTCAGGTGGTCCCCACCACCAAGAATTCATTTTTTAGAATAAAACTCATGTGGTCCCAACCTCCACAATATCCACAAGAGTTTGGTTACAACAAAATACAATAAATTTTTTATTTATTTTATTTTATTATTTCCATGAAAAACGCAAAAATAAACTTTCACCATCGACCAATTGTCGTCGAGGTGAAAGTCTCCTTCAGGGAATACTGGCACTACGAGTTCAACAGTTCCCTCAGATTTTAATTCCAAGCACTAGTTCAAAAGTTATAAAAACCCACTTGTACGTTTATTGAACGTACCTGAACAAATGTTCCGAAATTCATTCTGAGCACTCTGGGTCTCAGAATCACGTGCCGTCTTTTTTCGCAGACTCATAAAATTCCCATTTTTTAAAAATAAATTACATTGAAATTTCAGGACTTTACATTCTCCCCACCTCAAGTATTTACATTCCCATAATCCAAAACTCAAACTAAGGGAACAAGTTGGGGTACTGAGCATGTATCTGAGCCTCCTGCTCCCAGGTGCTCTCTTGAAGGTTCCCGTGCTGCCAGCAAACGCACACCAGAGGTATGGACCATCCACGAAGGTCCCGATCCAGTCGATCTACAATATCTACTGGTACCTCCCTAAAATTCACCCCATGGTCGACGTCCAACTCACCATGGTAGATGATTTGATATGGGTCGTGCACGTATCTCCTTAGCTAGGACATTCAGAAGAATTCATGCACCTGGTGCAACTGTGGTGGAAGAGCTAAGCGGTATGCCACCTCACCAACTCTACTGAGGACCTGAAAAGGTCCCATGAATCTAGGAGATAACTTTCCACCTCTGAGAAATCTCTTTATACCTCGTTGGGTTGAGACCTGTAGAAAGATGTGGTCTCCATCCTCGAACTACAGATGTCTCTGTCTCCTATCGGCATACGACTTCTTCCTTCTCTGTGCAGTCTTCACCCACTCTTGGATGATCTACACCTTCTCTATTATAGCTTGTACCATCTCTAGTCCCATGTGTGATGACTCCCCTAGGTCCTTCCAACACAAAGGTGATCCACAAGGCTGCCCATACAATGCCTCAAATATATGCCATCCCAATTGTAGAGTGATAGCTGTTTTTGTAAGAAAACTCCACCAAAGATAATTGATCCTCCCAGCTGTGACCGAAGTCAAGGACACAAGAATGAAACATGTCCTTGAGGGTCTGAATGGGCTGCTCAGTCTGACCATCCGTCTGAGGATGGAAGGCGGTGCTCAAATGAAGCTATGTCCCGAAATCCACCTGCCACCCCATCCATAGCCAGGAAGTAAAATGTGCATCATTATCAGAGACAATCGTCGAGGGTACTCCTTGTAGTTGTACAATCTCTTGCACATAGAGGTGTTCCAAGATCTCTACTGAACCCTTCTCTCTGATTAGTAGGAAGTGGGACGACATGGTGAGTCAGTAGACGATCACCCAAATCGAGTATTGACCTCTAGATGAATGTGGGAGTCCTGTCACAAAGTCCATGGATATCCCATCTCACTTCCACTCTGGGACCTATAAAGGCTAAACCAAGCCTACTGGTACCTGATGCTCTAACTTCACTTGCTGACAAGTGAGGCACCGAGATACAAACTATGCTACTGATTTCTTCATTCCCGGCCACCAGTGATGTCATCAGATATCTTGGTACATCATCGCCACTACTGGATGTACTGCTATATGGGTTTTGTGGAACTCCCTCAACACTTCCACCTTTAGTGACACTGGTACAATGGTGCATCATCTGATGAGGATGACGTGCTCAACACCTTTAGAAAATCTATCAGGTGTCTACCCTGTGGATATTTGTGAACATCGAGCCTCACAGTTAGTGTCCCAACGCTGAAACTCTCTGACTCACTGAAGAAGTGGGGGAGTGACTGTAAGAGACTTAAGAAAAGATGATCCATCACGTTCCACGAAATATATCTGCAAAGTGGCCAGCAACTCTGTCATCTAACATAGTAGTTGTATACCAGACCTCCTAATGAGTGCATCTGCTACAATGTTCCCCTTCTCAGTAGTATAGACTATCATGAAGTCATAATCCGGGAGGAACTAAAGCCAATGTCGCTATCTCAGGTTCATGTCCTGATATGAGAATATATACCTGAGACTCTTGTGATCAGATTACACTGTAAAACGTTCACCCATCAGATAGTGTTTTCATATCTTCAAGGTGAAGACCACTTCTGCTAACTCCAGGTCATGAGTAGCGTAGTTCTGCTCATTCTTTCTTAGCTATCAATAACCATATGCAATACCTGTCACCTCCTACTTCAGGACACATCCGAGCCTGGTCCCTGATGCATCACGGTAGACTATGTACCCTACGCCCTCATTCGGTAGCCTCAAGATGGGTGCACTAGTCAGCCTCTGCCACAACTCCTGAAAACTCTGCTGGCATCTCTCTGACCACACAAATGGTTTCCCTTTATTCGTCAATGCTGATAGAGGTGCTGAAACTTTGGAGAAATCTGGTACAAACCTCAGGTAGTATCCAGGAAAACCCGGGAAACATCGTACCTCCGGAACACTCCTAGGTGGCTCCCATGCAAGTACCACCCCAATCTTTGTAGGATCCACTACAACTCCATCCTCTGTAATGACATGTCCTAGAATGTGAACCTATCAGATCCAGAACTGGATCTTCGAGAGAATACCATAAATCTGGTGCTTTCGGAGTGTGTCCAGTACTACCTGCAAATTATAGGCATTCTCCTCCTTATTAGTCGAGTAGATCAGAATTTCATCATTGGATACTGCTACGAAGCGATCATGGTACGACTGGATGATCTTGTTCATGAGTCCCATGAACACTGTTGGAGCATTGGTCATGCCGAATGGAATAACCAAGAACTCGTAATGGCTATAATGACATCTGTAGGCCATCTTCTGCACATCCTCGCCTCGTACTCTGAGATGATAATAACAAAATCTGAGGTCTATCTTCGAGTACCACCATGCTACCTTCAACTGATCAAAGAGGTCATCAATCCTCAGGAGTGGGTACGTGTTCATCACATTCACCTGGTTCAGGTTCCAATAGTCAACACAGAACCTCAATATCCCATCTTCCTTCTTTTCGAATAGTATCGGGGCTGCCCAAGAAGAAACAATGGGCTGGATGAATCCCTTCCCTAGCAATTCCTCTATCTGTACCTATAGCTCACGAAGCATTGCGGGAGCCATCCGATATGCTGGTGTAGATATCTGTGTCATCCTGAGGTACAAGTCAATGTTAAAGTCCACCTCTCTATGAGGAGGTAGACCCCGAACATCATCAGGGAAAACATCTGTGTACTGGTTCACCACTACAGGATAGATCAGACACTCCACATCAATTACTCTATGGGTAAGGCTAGCCAACTAATGAGTGCTCGGCTACACTCTCCTCCGGGAATGTCCATCAAGCACTGCAAAGGATCCCTTGTTGCAGGTGAAGGTAAACCTGGTCCCATACTTATAGACACACCGCACCTTGCACGAAATATAGTCAATCTGAGCATGGACTGTAGATAACCAGTCCATAACCAAGATGATGTCGTAAGGCCTTGATGCTACTACTAGGAGATCCCAGCCGATGTTCTCACCTCCGAGAGTAAGATTGCACTGCCGACACCAGTGCGTAATCATAGAATCTCCTCCAGTAGGAGTCTTTAGTCGTAAGGATCGATACAAAAACTCCTTCAGAATCTTCGAGCTCCAAACGAGGGCAGTGGTAATAAAAGAATGACTATCACCAATGTCTATAAGTACTGCAGCTATGGTGGAGTAGACAGAGATCATGCGTCGTATCATCTTTGGAGCGCCGTGATCGTAGGCCTCAGCAACCTGGAGCTGATCTCTCCATGGACCACCTGCTCCCTACAGTCGGGGTGGACCTCCTAGTAGTGGTGGCGGTAACATCTCGAATCGATGCCCACTACCAGCTGCACGGCCTTCTCCCCTGCCACGTCCACCTAATCCCTACAGACCTCCTCAGTCAAGCCTCTATCTCTGCCTGGGTGGTCCTTCGACCGTCTACTGATCATCCGAACTATAGGTTTTATAGTCATGTGCCATGTGGCCCTACCCACCGCATGTGAAACACTGCCCACTCCTGGTATAACTGGATCAGCCTCAGGTGCCCTGCACTACCAATCCTAAGTCATGTGGTGGTCCACATGTAGGTATGATCCTCTTGGACCTCTATGCCATCTATCTAATACCAGCTGTAGAAGACTCCACTACATGATGACTAGTTGTGGGTCTCACTGCCGGTGACTTCTCAGCAAGGAAACTCTCCTCCATGAGTGCTCTCTCTAATACCCCTGCTTGCGTCAGGATACTATGTGAGATCGTCGAAGTCTTGGTCTCTCACCTAAGCCCCTTCTTAATGGTCTGGGCCCTGAAGAAATGTTCCCACACCATATCTGTGGAGTAGCTTGAGAGGTTAGTGAACCTCTATGAGTACTGATCCACAGTCATGCTACCCTACTACAGATGAATAATCTCTTGTATGCGCACTATGCGAAGAGTCGCTGGGACATTCTCTGCCCGAAATAGGCTCTCGATGTCTACGTAGAGAAGTGTCACCTCATTGTGAACCTGGAGCATCAAGCTCCACCGTATGCCTGCTACTTCCTGTAGAAGGCTGGCGACAAGGATCACCATGATATTGGCTGGTGTCCCGACGAGTCGGAGGACTCTCACCAGACCCTCCAGCTAATCCTCAGCCGCCTGCAGGTCCATCTCTCCCCTGAACCTGGGTGTCCTCTTGCACTAGAACTTGTGAAATGAACTCAAGAGGCGTGCAATGTCTGCTGTTGGGGATGGTGGAATCAGTGGCCCAACGGGTAATGGTAATATTGGTGTCTCCACTAGTTCATCTACTAGAAGAGGGCCCTGCACTAAGGCCTCATCACTCGGTGGGCTATCAGTGCGTATAAATCTCGTAACTCTAGTTGGATGTCTTCATGGAGGCATCCTGAAAAGAAATAGGTGCACCACGGTCAAAAATCTATACTTGGTGAGTTGAAATTTATACCTAGTGAGCTGATTCAAAATATAACAAATAAATCATTTGAAAACACACACGAAATCAGTGTTTTCGTTCACGGAGTCAGAAATCAGAAGTCAGGGTCTTGGTGTATGGATACGTCGGCCACCGCACCAACACTGGACTCCCTAAATAGAAAACCACGCTCATTACCCTTAATTGTATAGCATTACAGAAAAGATCAGAGTCCCAGTTCTACGGTAGAACCGAATCCTCTAATACCAATTCCACATGACCCGTCCCCCCCGGGGCCCGTGTTGTGAGTACCCCAAGCCCACCTTCAACAGGCCAAGGGCTATTGACTAGCACCGAAAAAGAATATTCCCTAAAACTAAAAAGGCATTTCTTTATAACCTGCAAGCACACGTAACCTAGCACACAACAAGATAAGAACACAAGTAAACTGAACTGTAAATAAATTGAGTGCAGTAAGTAAAAGGAGCCAGAATACAAGCCTAACTAGAATGTACAAGTACAACTATGATACAATACAACTGAAGAAAAAGGAAAGTCAGCTGTTGGGTCATCCTCTGAGGATCCTACATGAAGGGTAGGTACAAATTTCTTCCTTAGCACTCCATATCCTTCTGTCTCCTCTGAGTATCGACACGTCATATGGTCCAACTACAGGCATCGTCCAGTCCTAGTACACACGTCTGCAGTTAGTGATATCTATCGTCTACATCCAACATAACAAGGTGTGGGCATAGACCAAGTAGGGATGAGTATAACGATACTCAGTAGAGACCCCAAGACCCTATATGTCTCAAAAAATCCATCAACTGTAAAAAAAAGAATAAAATCAACAAATAACCTTACAATGATAGATACCCATATGTATACCTAAGTTATCAAGTAATCCATCTCAATCATGAGGAAAACACAGAGGTACTAACTCAGCTCACACTGGGATTTATTCTAGGGGTAGTGTTAAGTAACATTTCTAGTCACAACGCCGAACACCTCGGCTGCTGGAGAACTCATCCTCTAACGAGTACAGTGGGCCTTCCATGTCACAAAGAGGTGCTTCCCATTAACCATGGATTGCTGAGGTACTTATCCTATCGAGTATAGTGGGTCCACCACATCACTCAGAGGCACTCCACTCTGTGGGTCTGCCGCATCACACAGAGGCGGGCCTCCATGTGGACTACTGAGGTACTCTTCCTATCGAGTACCATGTGTCTTACACATCACCAAAGAGCTCCCCATGGTTCATGTCCAGTCACTACGAGTCAAAAAGGTTAGCATTCGTCAAGACTTAGCCAGCCACTGGGTTCCTGCAATACGCTCACTCATCTCTAGTAGGATCTGCTCCACAAGCTACTAGTCCATACTTCAACTACAAATAAGTCCCATGAAGAAGAATCACAAAGGTCTGCCACATCATAGAGGTATCAACGTAATAGACGGCGCGTCAATCTGACGCCCGATCTGTGAGTTATTACCCTTTTGGTCCGGGGGGCTCGGTTGGGTTTGTGCTCGATCGAACCTGAATGTTCCCTGTATTAATCCAAAACATAGTGGGGTATTACTTAAAGGGTCATACGCACTCCATGGTTCCCAACACGAATGACTGTTCTTCTAACAGACATCCAGTGTAAAAGTTATGGCCAAAAGAAAGTAAAAGGGTCATAGTGGGCCCGGGTCTGGTGCAACCTGGTCGGACCGACCCGGCCCAACCCAGCATGGGCTGACCCTGTTCGGGTCAACCTGGCCCAACCCATTGTTTCTGGCCCAACCCGCAGTGCGGCCTGGCCTGTTCGGTCCGGCCCGGCCTACGAGGGTGTTGTGTGGGCGGCTCGGATGAGGGGCACCACTAGGGCATGGACCGGCCGCAAGGGCGCGGACCATCCACGGGGCGTAGACCGGCCACGGGGCACGGAACAGCCGCGAGGGCGTGGGCCGACCGCGAGGGTGTGGGCATTACATAAGTGTGAAAACTAGGGGAAAGGGAGTGGACCGACCACGAGGGAGCGGACCCTCATGGATCAGCAGTGGGGGTGCCGGACCGGCCTCAGGGGCACAGACCAGCTGTGGGAGGGCGGACCGGCCGCGGGGGTGTAGACCCACTTCGGGGGTGGCGGACCGGCCACGGGTCGGTAGACTGGCCCCGGGATAGCTATCCGGCCACGAGAAGGCGGTCCGGCAGTTGCAGATTGGTAGATGGCGACGGTGGCTCGACGGACGGCATCGGCAGCATGGCAGGCGGCGATGGTGTCTCGGAGGGCGGTGGTAGTGGCTGGATCAGTGGCGGCGGCCACGACTCAGGGGACGGCAGCAGCGGCTCGGCCCGGGCAGTGGTAGCGTGGCAGGGCCATGGGTGGTGGAGCCGCAAGGCATAGAGGTCGTAAGGTGGCGGTGGCCGCGGGGCAGTGTAGACGCACCATCACCTTCATCTCATTCAACACCCCAAAAAATCACAAGATTTACGGAGGGGTCGGGCCATGTTTTTTTGGCCCATACCCTCTGCGTTAGGGTGGTAGAAATCAGCTCATCAAGAACAAGAATGAAGAATTTCAAACCCGCATGCAATGATAATTCTCTAAACCCGCAAAAGAAAAAATAAGCAGATCAACTATTTATAATGTTGATCCACGTTCCATGTGTTAGAAGGGATGAACATGGGTAGAAACATAATCAATCACAACAAACCCCTACCTCGGGTTGTTCGTTGACATTGGGGTGAGAAGAAAGTATGGACGTCGATTCATCGTAGATGAATACATCCCACGTCGGAAGAAATCCCGAGGAAGAATGTTGATGTCGAAGTCAGGGTTTTTCGTTGGCAGAGCGTTCTTCATTGGGAGGTGACGTTCTTCATGGGAGAACATTATTTCTCCCCAATCTCTCTCCTCTCCCAATTCCACCCAACAAAAAGAAAGAGGTGCCAATATAATTAACATAATAATAAATTATGTTGGCATACCCATGTTGGCGTAATTAATGTACCCCGTTGGCACAATTAATTAGCTCAATTAATTGGCCCAATTTAATGGCCCAATTTAATGGCCCAATTTAAGGGCAGGGGTGAAATATTGGGGAGTTGGGAGGTTCCTCCCCATTTAATATGGGAGTTGAGAGTTTTAGGCCCCGGGTGGTCCCCACCACAAAAACCTCTCATGGGAGGTTTTACTTGCTCGGGTGGTCCCCACCACCGAGCATTCAATTTGGAGGATAAAACTCTTATGGTCTCCACCTACACAATATCCACAAGAGGGTGGTTACAAAAAAATAAAATAAAATTAGACTTTATTTTATTTTATTATTTCCCCAAAAAACCCAAAAATTAACTTTCACCCTTGACCAACTACCGTCGAGGAGAAAGTCTCCTTAAGTGAATACCGGCGTTGCGAGTTCAACTATGCCCTCAGATTTCAATTCCGAGCACCGATTCAGAAGTTATAAAAACCCACTTGTACGTTTAATGAATGTACCCGAAAAAATGTTTATAATTTCATTCCGAGCACTCCGATCCTTGGAATCATGTGCCGTCAATTTTCGCAGACTCGTAAAACTCCAATTTATTAAAACAATTTACATGGAAATTTTGGGATTTTGCAGATTTATTTTGGATTCATGAGTAAATAATGAGAGGAAATTAAAATAAACTTATTTAATTTATATAAATAACCAGAGGATATGAAATTTTATGAGTTTCATTTGAGATATATCGTAATATTTCATAATCTAATAGATAATAATTAACAATCTTGATAAAAGACGAGATTGTAACATATAACATTTTCCACTTTGGTAAATTTTAAATCATAGGTACAATAAATTAATAAGTTTAAATAAAAAATTAAATATCAGTAGAAGAAATAAATTAAATATATACCGTATAAAAGTGTCAATATATATATCTCTTAAACGAAGATAGGTTCATAATATGACATATGTCCCAAAGAAGGAAATTTAAGAAAAAATCCGTTACATTATGTCTTGAATATCATCATACACTTTCAAAACTGTTTTATAATAATTTAAGGTTTATTATAAATTTACTCAAAAATAGTCATATATATCATTAAATATATGATTTACATATACCCTTTTATCACCCCTTATTTTACAATTGTTTGTTAAAATCACTATTTCGGGTAATAACTACTGTATTTTTCATTTGTATTTTGGTTTGGTAGTTTTTGTGCTTTTAATTTAATTATGGATACATCATAAAAAATAAATTAATCATGATATATGTATAATATAAAATCATTATATACATTTTATAGTCAACCTTAAAAGTTATATATAAGAAAATGAGTTACACCATTCATAAAGATGGTATGTCGTTGGAATGCATGAATGGTGTTTCCATTTTCATAATGGTTGGAACAAAAGATATGTAAATATTAATTTAACATTCCCAAAATAATTTTAATAATATATAAATATATATATATTAAATATATATTTATTACCATTCATGTCAAAATAAAATGAACAACGTTTC
The DNA here is from genome assembly GCA_963277665.1 of Viscum album. Classification (NCBI taxonomy): domain Eukaryota; kingdom Viridiplantae; phylum Streptophyta; class Magnoliopsida; order Santalales; family Viscaceae; genus Viscum; species Viscum album. The sequence continues at coordinate 1,866,484,214 of OY728155.1, read as the reverse complement.
ACATCAGATCATGGAGGCGGTAGTTCACACATACGCATGAGTGGGATTGTCTTTTTTCAACATATTGGAAAGTAATAAGGTATATGTGATATTATCATTCCATATGTATAATTATTTAATAGATTAAAAATATATACCTTAAATATATCATATCCATCGGTGCGAGGTGATGATGGAAAACAAATTACATTAGCTAATGAGGGGACAATTCACTGAACACACGATCCAAGGTTTCATTTCACATTTTATTAGAGTAGATATGGATGCTGGTTATGAACATAAGATAGTAAAATATCATTATATTTTATATAATTATGTTATTAATATTCATATTTTTTAGATATTTTATATATGTTCAATAATAATGAAAATAAAGATACACAGCTAAGAACAATACCTCTTCTTCAGAAAACCTCCTTAGGTTAGAATTAGAATCCTTCTTGGGGGGGGGGGGGTCAGTAATTAAAATAAGGATTCTAGGACATGTAGAGGGAATTAATAAAGATATTTGTTTTTTTATTGTAGTATAACATATTTTTAAGTGTAAACAAGTCAATAGTGGGGGCTCTTTTTTACAAATATGGTAGAGGATACACAAGGAATTTTTGAAAAAATTAGTCATAACTAGTTTTACCTATTAAAAAAGGATCCAAAATTGATCACTATTTAATATAGATGATATAATTTTAAACTATATATGTAAAATTTTACTTTAATATTTTTTTAACAAATTTTAAAAAATATATTTTTAGTTTATAATTTAATTAAAAAATAATCCAACAAATGTGATGAAAAATTAGTTCTTCATAGAGAAACTTTTTATAATTATAGAAATTTTTAAAATAAAAAAGAAATAAGATAATGAATAAAATATAAAAAAATTAGATTAATTATTATATAATGATATTAAAATTACTTTTAAAACAATATTTAAAATAGCTAGAACATTTAAATACTATAAATGAGAAGGTAATTTTTAATAAAAATTTCCATTTTTCTCTGTTGAATAAATAGTAAACTTTACAAAAAAGTAACAATAAATCAATATAATCTATTTTTTACAGTTTGAATAAAAAATGAAGCTCATTTCTGAAATTACTATTTATTATATTAGAAAAAAATTATTTTTTTCTTTTTTCGTGAAAGGAAATATAATTAATTTAAAAAATATATATTTTCAAATCATATAAATAATTTTACAAAAATTATGTCTGCATTTATCAATATATTTTATTTATCAAAAAATTAAATAAATATTTTTGAAAATTTGTTTATTCATATTCATACAACCAATTGAATAGCTATGTTATAAAATTTTTGTTTTAAAACTACTATTAATATTATATTTTTGTTCGTTAAAACACAGTGGTGCATGCAATGTTTGGTATAAATGAAATTAAATTTATTTGAAAAATATATATTTCATAAAATCCTATGTTTTTATATTATTACAACCCATAAAAATTACATGTCTCTAAAAATTTGATCACTTTAATACAAACAATTGAGGATACATTTTTTTACATCAAATCCTCATGTTCCCACATACCTTCCTCAAGTTGTTGGTTTCCCCAAAAACTGTAAAGAGGTCAGTAGATTGGTATCATATAAATTTCTCTGTATTATATAAATTATCTAATGTTTTTTATTCATAGGAAATATCAAGATATTAAGATAATATCTATGAGGTAAGTACATGTGATGGATCAATTATGTGCAACCACATGATAGATATGTGGAACACATCATGGACTTGAGAGAGGTTCGATGGAATATCCAAGTGATAAATAACTATTAATACTTGATCAAGAAAATATATGTGTCTAATATACATATGGATTAGATTTAATTTATTCTTGATTATTATAATCTTATTCAATAGAGATATTCATATAAAAACCTTCTCAACAACAACAAATTCTAGATCACAATGATGATTATCATCATAACTTTTATATCGACCTTGTGTTTACCTTATGTTTTGATGAATTAATCTAACATATTATTGCATATGTTTTTCTATATGTGGTCCTAATAGACATTAAACTTCAAATTAATCCCACAATGTTATAGTTTGACACTTTTTTCCATAGTGGGATTCATAAGGAGCCATCTGAATGCTCACGTGAAAGCAATTTCTGTAAGAAAACACATTTGCAGAATGAATTTTATCCAAAATACCATTAAAATACATAGTAAAAGATCACAAAATTTCCTACAGAGGATGAATTTTTCTCTTAGTATGAACATATATCTTAGTAAGATAATATTCAATGAGACATAACTCTTTATCAAGTGCTCGATAAAGACCTTTCTAGATCTTTGAGGAAAACCTCAGATCCCGATCAGATACAATAGAATGTTGTATTGTATGAAACCATACCACTGAATGAATATATATTATTACATTATAATCAAGAGAGAAATAATATTTTATAGAACTTATGTGTGATTAATTAGTAAGGTAATCGACTAACACCCATGTAACGTCCAAAATCCGGGTGCCACTTAATGGGTGCCCCGAACCCAGTTGGTCACATGACCTCAAGCTCATTTTCCCAAATTCCAGAGGCTGCCGACTAGCAGCAAGGGCCCAGGTCTGATATTGGGAAAATTATGCCCTCATTTGTCAAAGTGTAGCATAGAGGAATACAAAATAAAACATACAACAAAAGTGCAAGTAATAAACCATGCATATTTAAAATAAACAACTAAAGTAACAGATAACCAAAAGTCATATAGATAATGATGAAACATGTCTCAATTTCTATGAAAATAGCCAGAACATGTTACACAACAGTATAATACAATACAGCTCAAATTCCAGGTACATAAAAACTAAACTAAACAGCTAGCAGCATCACGAGCCTAAGCTCGGTCCCATGCTCCCCTACTCCTCAGGAAAAGTCAAGTACCTGCAAAGGGACCCTTTCCCGTATCCACACCTGTAGAAATGTAATCTGTTTGGGCCGAAGACATGAACCAAACAGGGTGTGAGAAATAAATCCCAGTAGGCACCCACCAAAGGCATGTTCCCAACTGTGTGAAAATATACAACAACATTGTGAAGAAGTAAAATGCAATAAAATAACCAGTACTCAAAAGTAACTAACTTTACCAGTTATGTTTCCATTTTATAATTCATTTAATCATTAAATATAAGGAAAACCACCACAGTGAATTTTCAATGTAAACAGTCAGTGTTCTAAGACACAAAAACCCTTACACTCAGGTAATCAAAATCTTGCCTTCAGGAATTACCCTCAGGTATGACAGATATTTCCCTCAGGTGTATGATGTGTCGCTCTCAGGAACAGTAGTCACTGCCCTCAGGCATATGAAAAGTTCCCCTCAAGCGAAATAGGACGTTGCCCCCAAGCTAAAAAGTACCTTGACCTCAGGATAAACAAACAATGCCCTCCGGCTAAAAAGAACACTACCCTCAGGCGCAAGTAACCGGGCCATGCCCAACATGTAAATAAACAATTCACATACAATTACTCTCAAATAAAATTTAAAAAACATTATTAGAATGTCATACCCTTGGGTATCCTGGCGAAATCACTAAACAGAGGAACACACCCTCGAGGTGGTCCTGGATCCCAGCAGTGATCCCAAACAACAGTTTATTATCACATTTAATTACCTATACAATTATAGGTATTCAAATAGCCAAGTCCTCGGCCACACGACACCCGACCATGGGTTCGTAGCACATTGGTACACAAAAACGCACAATAGTTGGAATTGAAACACCAAGCCACCTACCATAAACGCCCTTGATCGATATAAACAAATGAAGATCCTTGAATCGTCCAAGAACAAGGAAGATCTGAGGTAAAATAAAACCTCATTCAAACTCAAAAAACTTCCATTGGAGGAAAAATTGGAAAGAACTGTGCCAGGAGGAGGAAGAACTCACCTGTGCGGTTCCAGGGAGATCGACGGTGTAGAAAATGGATTCCCCGTACTCGATCGGGGTATCTCCAAAGCTCTAGCCATCCCTCCCAAGTTCTCCTCCGATTCTAACCCTTCCTTGTTAACAGGGGAGGCTACTTCCAATTTTAGGCGAAAAAAACATACTACACGGCAAGTACTATTGGGTACATCGCATGTAGTTTTTATTTTTTAACTATTCCTTCGGTGGCTTCTCGCCAGCATGACACTATTCATCTATCGACATGAGTACACAGCGTGTGAAACCTGAGTACAAAGCATGTACTACAGCTCAGCTAGCCACTGCCTTACTGCTTTCCCGCTGACCGACTATACGACGTGTAAACACCCACTACGCAGCCTGTAGTCAGTTTTTACACCCTTCCTCATCGAAATGGATACACACCCAGTGTACTCATCTCACATGGCCAAAGTACATGACGTGTGGAGAAGTACACGGCGTGTAGTCACAAAATGTAGGAATTTTCCCCATTTTCCTTATTTTCTCAAAAAAAACATATGGAAAATTGAAAAGAAGAAACTCGTACCTCACTAATAATAATCGGGTTCATATAAACATCCACCCCTAAAAATATTCGTCCCCAAATTGCCCTTCCATGGGTGGTGAAGATAAATCTCAGAACAACTCTGGCCACTGAACACATATGTCGATCTCCCGCTCCCAGGTTTCGTCCTACACTTAGCCATGCCGCCATATCACCCGTATGAGAGGAACTGATCGGCCTCAGAGAAACTTCGTGCTCCTATCAATGATATGAATCGGATGATCCTCCAAGGATGCATCTACCCCAAGATCGTGTCCATCAGGAGGAAAGATGTGAGGCATGTCTGAATGATAGCAGCGCAACTGAGATACATAGAAGATGTCATGCATGGCTCAGTACCTCTATGGTAACAACAACCGATAGGAAACCATCCCGACACTCTCCAGAATCTCAAATGGACCTAAACACCTCGGTCAATGTTTACCCTATCTCCTGATATGTCTGTGTCCCAGCCTCGGCGAAACATGCAATAAGACCTGATCCCCGACCACGAACTCCAAAGGTCGTCTGCAGTGATCAACATAAGATTTATGATGAGATTGTGTGGTAGCCATCCGGATCTGAATCAACTGGACCTGCTCAGAAGTCTCCTTCATGAGACGTGGTACCAGTAAAGCTGCCTCACCTGCCTCTAACCATCCCAAGGGTGATCAACATGGCCTACCATATAAAGCCTCATAAGGTTCCATCTCGATAGTAACCTCAAAACTATTATTATAGGAAAACATGACTAGGGGTATGTGATTCTCCCAAGATCCCCCAAAGTGTAGGATGTATGAACACAACATGTCCTCAAGCACCTGTATTGTACGCTCTAACTGGCCATCAGTCTAAGGGTGGTAATATGTGCTCAGAAGCACCTGTGTACCCAGTGCCCTCTAAAAAATCTACCAGAAACGAGACATAAAATAGGCATCCCTATCTGAAATGATAGAACGAGGAACCTCATGAAGACATACGACCTCTCGGATATATAACATTCCGAGCAGTTCAACACAAATGGTTTCCTTGATCGGCAAAACTAAACTACCTTTGTGAGTCTGTCCACAACAATTCACACGACATCATTGCCTCGAGGTGCCTCAGTAACCCAGTCACGAAATCCACCGCGACATCATCCAATTTCCACTCCAGGATGGGTAACTACTGTAATTGTCCATCTAGCCTCTGATGCTCCTCCTTCACCTGCTGATAGGGGGAACATCTCGTAACAAAACCAGATATCTCCCTCTTCATACCTGGCCACTAGTACTAACGTCTCAAGTCACGGTAAATCTTGGTAACCCCAGGATGAACTGCCCAAGCTGAAGCATGAAAATCCTGCATCAGCTCCACACATATATCCCCTGGAACCCACACTCGTCCATGGAAACGCAAAATTTCATCATCTCCTATCATCCATCTAGGAGAAGGGTCCTCACTTTCCACCGACTCCCGTAGAACTAGGCCTTCAGAATCAGATAGCTGTCTCATCCTCACTCTATCCAGGAGGGTAAAGGTCACGACTAAGGATAGATCTTCCCCTGGATATTGTGAACCTCCAAATGCATCTTAGAGAAAAAATCCCCAATGTTCCACTCACCACTGGCCTCCTGCACCGCCTCTATCTAAGTCCTCCTTCTTAGTGCATCAGCTACTTCATTACCTTTACCAGGTGTATAGTAAAGCTCAAAATAGAATTAATGAAGGTATTCGACCCACCTTCTCTATCTTAGATTCATGTCACACTGAGTAAAGATGTACTTGACACTTCTATGGTTGGTGAAACCCACAAAATGCTTTCCCAAGAGATAATTTCTCCAACAACGCAACACATGAACAACTGTAGCCAACTCGAGATCATGCGTCGGGTAATTTCTCTCATGTGGCCTCAATTGCCGAGACTCATACGCAACAACTCGATCACCCTGCATCAACACTACTCCCAGTCCAATACCTGATGCATCACAGTAAACTATATAGCTATTTCCTTGACCTAGATGTTTCAAGAGAGGTGCTGATGTCAACATTACTTTCAGGTCCTGAAAGGTTATCTCTCATGATTCCGACCAAAAGAACATCACACCCTTCTTAGTGAGACCCTTCAACGATTTTTCTAAGCGGGAGAAGTCCTGGATGAAGTGTCTTAAGTAACCAGACAGCCCCAAGAAACTCTATATCTCAAACACATTCTTAGGTTGCTCCCAGGAAACTACTACTCTCACCTTCTCTGGGTCTACTGCAACTCCTGCCTTCGAGATGATATGACCCAAGAAGTGAATCTGGTCCATCTAAAAGTGGCACATTAAGAGCATAATATATAGCTGTTGATCTCTCAGTGTACTCAGTTTGATCTCATGATGGGTGGCATGGTTGTGTCGAGTGTGAGAGTACACCAAGATGTCGTCCATGAATACTACCACAAAAGAATCCAGATAAGGATGGAACACACGATTCATCCGAGCCATAAAAACTTTTGGCGCATTTGTGAGTCCGAACGGCATAACCAAGTACTCGTACAGACCATATCTGCTCTGAAATGCTGTAAGTGGTATGTTTGATGGTCTCACATGTAACATATGATATACGGATCTCAAGTCAATCTTCTAGAACACTCATACTCCATGAAGTTGACCAAAAAGATCATCAATCCTCTACAAGGGATATCGGTTATTAACTGTAATCTGGTTTATCTTCCAATAATTCACACAGAGTCTAAGGGTATCGTTTTTCATCTTCACAAAAAGGATAGAAGAACCCCCTGGATAAGTACTGGTTCAGATGAAACCCTTTGACTGTAACTCCTCTAACTTCCTCTTGAGCTCCAGAAACTTTGGTGTAGCCATCCTATAGGGAGGAATGGACACTGGTGATGCTCTTGGAACAAGCTCAATAGAGAAATCCACCTATTACTCTAGAGGTATACATGAAAATTCATCCGGGAAGTCATCCCTAAAACGATCAACCACTGGAGAGAAATCCGTCTGACAAATCACCTGATCATCCAGATAGATACTCTCAATCTGGGCTGTGACTCCACCTCGCCCACGATGCTCTGGTCCATATCGACTCGCATGAACATTCCATTCACCCTTGTATAGAAACTCTCCACCCTCCAGTGATGTGAAACTCACCATGCGACGATAGTAATCTATAATGGCTCGAAAGGGAACCAACCAATCCATCCCGAGAATGAAATCATAAGTTGTCATCTCTTAGACATAGAGGTCCCAAATAAAGTGACACCCTCCAACCACAAGGGGGCACTCTTTGCAGTTACGCACACTTGTCATTCTCATTCTTAACGGAGTGTCTAGCATCATAACAACAGAAGAAGAAGAAACACAGAGCCCATGACCCACCAAAACGGCATAGATATAATTCTATGTGTAGCACCCATATCAAAAAGTGAAAAAGATAAGACACAAGCTACTAAAATAGTACCCTTGACTGTAGAAGTTCCTAGATTCTACCCCTGCTAGGTCTGTTGCACTGCATATGCATGCCCAGTGCCGTGACCCTGCAACATAGCTTGGCTACCCTGAGCTGTCCCGCCCTGCTGCCTCTGAGATCCTTGTGTCTGGCTACCAGGACCATAACCACTATCTCTGCCTGCAAGCCCTGGCATATTCCAGTTTCACAACTAGTAGAAGCCACTAGTCCTACTCCCACACAATGAGTCTTCATAGAACCTCTCTCACTAGGCACTGATGAAAACACCCTACAAAAGTGCTGAAGATGACCCATATTGCCGCAAGCTCGACACTCTACTGGGTCACGTGGCCACTGCAGTCTCTTGTGCCCCTCTCTACCGCACTGGTAGTAAAAGACCGGGCCACCTGAAGAAACTTCCTGGCTAGTACTTCCACTGTGATAGAAACTCATCTGTCGATTCCCTTTTCCGGTAGAAATAGTTGCAGAAACTGGTACAGAACAGCCCTAGACTACACCACTAGCCTCACAAAAGCTCCTCTCTGTAATCTGTGCCTGATTCACAATATCATGTACTGAAGGCAACCTAAAAACATTCACCAGCATTCGGATTTCATAACAAAGACCATCCTAAAAACTTCTGGTCCTCAATGTCTCATCACCCACCAGTATGGTTGAAAAACACTGAAGCTCGTTGAAACGAGCAGAATAATCCATCACCGATATAGCTCCCTTCTGCAGATTCATGAACTCTCGAGATCTATCTGCCCTCATTGTCTTTGGGAAGAAGAATTCCTAAAAGGTTGTCCAAAAATCCTCCCATGCCATATATCTTTGATTCTCCATCTGATTAGTAACATCCCACCACCTATTGGTGGAATCACGTAGCGTGTAAGTCGCGAGATTTACCCTCCTCCCTGGAGGCGTCTCAAGATGCTCGAAAATGGTCTGCATATAATCCATCAAAGACTCTGTAGTCTGTGGTTTGTCATCGCATGAAAACATAGGTGGATGCTGGTGCTGGAAGATATGAGTCAGCTCGACCATAGATGTGGCAACCAACGATGCTCCCAAAAAGGTCTGCATGAACCTCATAAAGCCTTCACAGAACTTCACATCTGCTCTTATGTCTGGTATTATGGATGGCGCTGCATCTAGCTCTACTGGAGGATCCACTGGTAGCCCATGGCCCACCATCTCTGGAGTATAATCGTTTCCTCTCTCTTGGTGAACAACGCATGGTCGTCTCAGTGGCATGACTCTACAAGGTCAAATACACACGTTAGATCAAGATTATCATAGTCTGAAAAAATTAAGGGACCAAAAGGGCAACATGAGGAAGAAGGAATTCAAGATTTGCAAAAGAAGACTACATGATGTGTATACTGACTACATGGCATGTACCTAGATTCTCTTCCCCTGCCTGGGTCCTTCTACATGGATAAGCCACATGACTCCCGTTGAACAAAACTACACAGCGTGTATATAATCTACAGGGTGTGTATGGTGTAATTTTCCAACTACCCGTGTCGTTTGTGACATGGCCGACTACTCGGTTTGATGCTACACGGCGTGTTACACCCGCCCATGGAGTGTACACCACTCCATCTTACCAGCCACACAGTTAAGTTCACACGGTCTATCATCAGTCATGTCTACACGGTGTGTCCCTTAGGCACACATCGTGTACTGGATGAGCTCCGCTGACCGTGTTGTTAGTTACACGTTCGGATACACGGCTCAAACTACACAACATGTTCCATATACACACGAAGTGTACACTAAAGAATTACACTGACCCGTGTTATTAGTTACGTGGCCATATCCCAGGTATGACTACACGGCGTGTTCCATAGTGGACACGACGTGTATGTCTTAAGGTCTCCTCCATCCATGTTGTTAGTCACACGGGCGGACTATGGGTCAACACTACATGGCGTGTACATCCGATATATGACATGTTTTTCCCAAGTATTTTCCTTCCCCGTGTCCCTTCCAACATAGTCTATGACACAGGAAGAGACTACACGGTGTGTACTCAAAAAGTTTTCTTTTCTTCCCGAACAGAAGAACACACGACGTGTGTCTGAGGAACTACATGGCCTGTATACTGGGTTTTACGGACAGTACGCCTCTGAAACTACTCAAGAACCTAGAAAATACTAAAAACAACACCTAAGTGCCAAATTCTTATCCGTGAGGTCCCATACACCCCGCGAATCAAAGTTTGGCATCTTATTTGTGTTATAAAAAGATAAACAGTAAATGATCCACCAAATTTTGGTCAATGAGGGCCCATACTCCCCAAAAACCAAAGTTTGGTGTCCATTCAATCAACAGTATCAAACGAAAATACCCTATCTCATAGTAGGTATTTATCAATGCAGTTATCACAACAACATACTTTTCTAGCACAACAACTATCACAATAACATGCAATTTCTAATGCACCTACATGGCATGGAACTATGCATGGCATGTAATTTCTAGCATGTGCCAAAATGATTCATGAGATGGAATACCTTCATATCATTAGGTTGAAACTATATAGAACCCATGGATAAATTATAAATAGCACAATCACATGTGTGTCACCCAAAGGTGAAATCAAATCTACTGTAAAATTTGAAAAATCAGAAAAATTTCAAAAATACGAGGTAGACTGGATTTTCTTTTTACATGGGTTAGCAAAGCCTGAGCACTGGTTATTACCAACAACAGTTCCCATCCTATCCCTGCATAAGGCTCCAAATAGTAAGTCAAAGAAAAGAACCCTCTGATACCACTTTGTAACACCCCCGATCTGGGTGCCACTCAACTGGTGGTCTGAACCCGGTTGGTCACATGACCTCAAGCGCATTTCCCCAAACGCCAGAGGCTGCTGACTAGTAGTGAGGGCCCAAGTCTGATTGTGGGGAATCTATTCCCTCATTTCTTAAAGTGTAGCACAACAGAATACAAAATAAAACATACATACAACAACAGAAGCAATAAACCATGCATATTTAAAATAAACAACTACAATAAAATATAACCAACAGTCATACATATAATGATGCAACATGTCTCAAGTTCTATGAAAATAGCCAGAACATGTTACACATCTGTACAATACAATAAAGCTCAAATATAAGGTATAGTAAAACAAAACAAAACAGTCAGCAGCATCGCGAGCCTATGCTTTGTCCCATGCTCCCTTACTCCTCAGAAAAATTCAAGTACCTGCATAGGGACTCTTTCCCTTATCCACACCTGTAGAAACGTAATCTGTTTGGGCCAAAGACATGACCCAAATTGGGTGTGAGTAATAAATCCTAGTAGTCTCCCACCAAAGGCCCGAGCCCAACTGTGTGAAAATATGCAACAACAGTGTCCAATAGTAAAATGCAATAAACTAAGCAGTACTCAAAAGTAACTAACATTAACAGTTATGTTTCCATTTTAATATTCATTTAATCATTCAATATAAGGAAAACCACCACAATGAATTTTCTTTGTAAATAGTCAGTGTCCTCAGACACGTAAACCCTTACCCTCAAATAATCATAATCTTTCCCTCTGGCATTGCCCTCAGGCATGAAATATATTTCCCTCAGGTGTACGAAGTGTCACCATTAGTCACATAAGTCATTTCCCTCAGGCATATGAAAATTTTCCCTCAAGAGAAATAGGACATTGCCCTCATGCTAAGCAGTACCTTACCCTCAGGCTAAACAAACAATGCCCTCAGGCTAAAAAGAACACTGCCCTCAGGCGCAAGTAACTAAGCCATTCCCAACATGTAAATAAGAAGTTCACATAAAATTCCTCTCATGGAAATTTAACAAACATTATTACAATGGCATACCCTCAGGTATACTAGCCAAATGGCTAAACAGAGGAACGCACCCCCGGGGTGGTCCTGGATCCAAGAAGCGATCCCAAAAAACTATTTATTTTCACATTTAATTACCTATTGAATTATAGGTATTTAAACAGCCAAGGCCTCAGCCACACGACACCCCAACATGGGTTCTTAGAACAATGGTACACAAAAACACACAGCAGTTGGAATTTAAACACAAAGACACCTACCTTAAACGCCCCTTATCGATATACGTGAACGACGATCCTCAAATCATCAATGAACAATGAATATTTTAGGTAAAATAAAACCTCATTGAAACTCAAATAACTTCCCTTGGAGGAAGAATTGGCAAGAACTATTCCAGGAGGAGGAAGAACTCCTCCGTGCGGTTCCAGGGAGATCGACGGTTCCAAAAACGGATTCCCGGTACTCGATCAGGGGATCTCCAAAGCATCGTTCATCCCTCCCGAGTTATCCTCCAGTTCTAACCCTTCCCTATGAACAGGGGAGGCTAATGCCCATTTTAAGCAAAGAAACAGACTACACGTCATGTACTATTCGGTACACGGCATGTAGTTTTCATTTTTTAACTGTTCCTTCAGCAACTTCTCGCCAGCATGGCACTATTCATCTGTCGACATTAGTACATGGTGTGTGAATCCTGAGTACAAGGAATGTATTGATTCCCAGGTGGCCACTGCCATACTGTTTTCCTACCGACTGACTACATAGCGTGTAAATACCCACTACACAGCATGTAGTCAGTTTTTACACCCTTCCTCGTCGACATGGCTACACACCCTATGTACTCATCTCACACGGCCAAAGTATACGGCGTGTGGAAAAGTACATGGCGTGTAGTCACAAAATATAGGATTTTCCCCATTTTCCTTATTTTTTCAAAAACACTTAAATAAAAGAGAAAAGAAGAAACCCATACCTCAAAAATAAGAACAAGGTTCTTACAACCCATATATAATTGATCCATATATATGTTTTTTGGAGACAAATGATAAAATCATTGGTGACGTTTTTTATGTCCGTCATAGCATGGGTAATGGTTGTAACACCGCCTTAGCCATTGGAATATCAACCACAATTTTTTAAATATAAATAAAATTTATAACAAATCTTCAATATCCCCATTTATTCTATCCCAAAATAAATACTTTTCCTTGTCTCTATACATCTTTGTACATACAGTATGAATAGAGAATGAAAAATAATGAGCTTCCTCCAACATCGAATTGGGTATGTACAAAATAAATACATAGTTCCTAAACCTTAACATTCCATCATAATCAAGGATAAAATATGAAACATTTCTAACATTTTCATCAACTCTATACCAATAATATGAATATCTTAAATCTTCACTTATAAAGATGGTTGAACACTCATTTGAGAATGATATGATTTCCTCCATTCCATTAATATTAGCAGATCCATCTATTTAAAATCAATAAATATTGAATGTTTTAAAACCTAATTAGAGATATTATATTGTGATCCTTTCCCCTCAAATTATCATCCACATTGTTTTCATTCCCTGGGTGGGTGGTAATATACAAAGCATTCATAATTTTTTATCAAATATAACCCTCATATCTAGAACATATTCAACTCCTTCTTCGAGAGTATATACTTGAAACATTTATATTCAAAATATATATCACACCATTATCCATAAATACAATTCATACACATATTTAAATCATAAATTACCATAGATAAATCTAAATAATGAGTTTTGTAATTCTTCTCAAGAACATTAAATTTTCACTAGACATAAGCTATCACTGAATATTTTATACGAGAAAGCATCCAAATTCCTTATTAGATGTATATATAATGATTAAAACCCATTATCATCTATAGGGTAATGTATTAATAGATTAAATGAATATAAATATATTTAATTCTTTGATATTTTCTTCATATTCATTTATCCAATGGAACTTGGGTCCCATTCTAGATAATGTGGTATGTTGATTGGACATCCTTGAGACATTTTCCAAAATGCATTCATAATATCCAAAAAGGTCCACGAATACTTCATATCTTAGTCATAATGGTTGGTATATTCATATAATCAATCACCTTCATAATTTATGGATCCCCAAATATACCCTCTCTTGAGATTATATGACCCAAAAATGATTTTTTAGAGCCAAATTTCAAAATTTGTAAATTTTACATTTGGTTTGACCATTCACCGATTATTTAGAACCGTACTCAAATGATCTTGATGGTCATAATTTCACTTTGAATATATAATAATATCATCTTTAAATACTACCACAGACATATTTTTGTAGTGTCTAAAAACATATTTATTTAATCCATAAATACAGTTGGGGAAATAAAAATGTTAAATGAAATAACTACATAGTCATCGTGCTAACACTAGATTAAGAATTATGTCTTGGGAAAAACCTCTTTCTCTACTATCAATTTATGTTATCCAGAATGAAGGTTTAAGTTAGAATTGTAATGAGATATGTTTATTAGGAGAAAAAAATAATCAATATGGGGTAGATGATTTTTTTCTTGGTTTTCATACTTTTTAGTTCTTGATAGTCAATGCATATTTGCATCGATCCATCGTTCAGTAAAACAGAAATGATTTATTCAACCCACGGTGACATAATTTTCCAAATGAACCCCTTTTCAAGATTATCCAAGACTTTCTTCTTTAACTCTTTCCACTCAATTAATTCCATTCTATATAGAGATTTTAAAATAGGAATATCTCTAGGTATGAGAAATATTTAGAACTCAACATCATGATTTAGTGAATGTTTAGTACAATATTCTAGAAAGATACTAATAAACACCCACAAAATAGGAATATCATCGTTGCTAATTTTATACCTATCCATATATGATAGGAAGCACATTTGAATAAGAATCAAAACCCATAAAATGGATGTGATATCTATAGATGTTTATATTTATCCTTATTGTAATTAATGATTGGAGGTTGTCTTGGAATGTAAAATGCAATTTCCCTTTCATAAAAATTGATTTCAAATTTATAAAGAGACAACCAATCCATTCCAATGATAAAATAAAATTCAACAAAAGTTATAATATCAGGATTTCATAGAAGCATATTTCCACAAAATTTAATTTATAGAAGAATCATAGTCTTGCGATAATTTCATCATACCATTAGGGGTTCTCACTGAAAATTCATAATATAATCATTTGTGTGAAATTTTGACACCCTTAAAAATCTTCTGATGTAATATATTTGGTTGATCCATAGTTAAATATGACATTATTAGTTCTAGAGTTGATGGTAAGTGCACTTTTACCCATACCATTATCGTACCCATCATCAGAATTAGTGAGCACAAGATATTTTCATTTTTTCTCTGATTAAGTGGATTCTAATGCTGATCATCATCATTAATCACTTGATTTGGGAAAGGGTTAACATAATGACCATACTTCTTGTAGATGAAACACTAGTGTGTTTGTGGTGTATTCAATGGAAAGTTCTCTCTATCATATTTTCCAAACATAAAAAATTTTATATTATATTTAAGACAATCTCCATCATGAATTCTTCCACATTTGTACATAAAGGAAGTCTTTTATTCTTCTCTATATGTGTTTTTATAATTTCTTTTGAATTTAATAATTAATTATTTTTCATAACCAGGGTATTGATAGTTAACTCCAATCAATTTTTTCACTATGGGAGAATGTCGAATTATTTTTTCACATCTACATATGTCCCTTATTTTCAATTACATGCAATTACATAGCTCAAATCCACAAAGGAATTGATTAATGTTACTTCTAGGTAGGATTTTAATATCATAATCATACCTCAAAACCCTTGTAAAAATCCCCACATAGTTACCAATAGGTTTATCATCCCTGTTCATTAGATCAACAAATTTCTTATATATTTTCTAATGAACAATATGAGGAAAATAGTTATTGAAAAAACAAGCTCTTAAACACATCCCACAACTTTACCATGTTTCCTTGTATTATTGATTAGATTCCACAACTGATTCTCTATTCATTCCAAATGATAGATGAAAAAAATGAAATTTTCATGCTCCAATCACTATATAACAAAAAATAGCATTTCAATTGTATTAATCCATTCCTCAAAAAATGGTGTATTAGTGTAACCACTAAAAGGAAGTGAATTTTTCCTCACAATGGACTAACCAACATGATGTCACTTACCTTATTTGGATGTTTAACATGATTCATATATTGAGATAGGTTTGTGATCATAATAATGAGATTATTTGTTATAGATCCCATAATGTTTGGATTCTTAGGATCAGAATCATTTCATTGTCTATCTCATTTAGCATTAACACATCTCTTTTAGGTTCTACCCATGCGATAAAACCAAAAGTCATAGTGTAATGAAAAATAGTCATAATGTATGTAATATACCAGATTTACAAGTATTTTTTTAATTATACGGATTATTTTGAGACTAGGCCCTGAGATGACATGCGATTCTGAAGCCCAAAGTGCATGGAATGATCCGTAGAAAATGATGATTTTTAAATAGAATGAGTGATCAGTTTCCCTGAAAAAGTGGAAGAACTCATAAACAGGCTCCTAAATTAAAAATACAAGTGCCCTATCACATTCAGGATGGTGGGATCACCTTAGGCGCGACTTAAGTCTAGTCAGTGTGGGCCTCCAATGAGAAAACCAGAAAAGGAATAACTGTAAATAAAATAATTAGATAAAATTATTTTATTTTATAAATTCTTATAACTCATGAAACATGACTCATATTGAAAATACGATACCACCATTGAGATCATGAAGATATTCATTACTTACGTAGATCCAAACATTAGACAGTGTGGCATAATAGTGGAAAGTAGTTTTTAGTTTTAAATAAATTAATTGAATAATGATTATTTTTTTCTAATACTAATCCATCATAAAAAGTAACTCAGATGGAAATCTGAGAGTACAGTTGAGTTTATTAGGGTTTTCTTCTATTATGTGGAGCCTAACATTGTTCAATGTATGTCAACTATGATAGTTGATTTTGGGGACCTAACCGTATATAAAATAATTTAAATAAAAATTATTTTGTTTTCAAATACCCATTACTCACAAACGGTAACACAGATTAAAAATATGAGACGTCCATTGAGTTCATAATGATATATTCACCATAATAAGGGTCTTTCCTCGAAAGGTGTGAGTTGAGAGAATAAATAAATTTTCCAACATTTTAGGGAAAAATAAAATAAACATAAAAATATTATTTTATTAGAAATTGTTTCGCTGCAATGCAGAGATGAGCTGAATATTTCATTCCATAAATGAAAATTCTCTATGATGCTGCAATGAAAAGTAATATAAACACTTTTATATAAATGAAATAATATAATGACACTAAGTCTGTTTAACAAAAATGTTGAGACTCGTTTTATCCATTTAATGAGATAACATGAATTGGGGATGAGACTAGGATCATGAAAATCACTCTGAAACTCTGGAGGATAACCATTGAAGAATGAAGAATGACAATCACCGATATCTTTTAGCACTACCCATCCTCTTCAATAGATCTCACCCTCGAAGGTGGATCATGGTCTTTCGAGGATGGATCGCCTTCAACGAAGAAGCCTTCCTCTGATCAATCCTATTCTACAGGTAGGGGTTTAAATTTGTGTGATTATTTTCCCCCTATCTTTCCCATCTAAATAAAGTATATGGTTCCACTCACTGACTATTTGGTCTACAAATGATTTATTTTTGTGGGATTGGGAATAAATATTGTGGGTTGATGTTGGGGATTAAAAATATTAGTAATAGAATTATGGTTCATGACCCCACTAACAGGAATAGATCTGGACCAAGATGAACAAAGGCTCAGATTGTTCACTGGGTGTTCTTTGTGATCCCCTATCTCTCCCCTATTGTTCTTAATTGAAAACCCCATGAGGTCATTCCAAGTCATTCCAGGAGGATTCAAGAACGTCCAGTCCATCATAACAATGACAAATCAGTCTTGAGGCCATAGCGATAACAGAGACAACCTGAGGATCACAACACTGCTTTCGAAACAGAAATTGAACTGCCAAACCGATAGTGTCGACAAGTGGAAGGAGGGAATGTGGCAGTGGCAAGAAATGGCAGTTGAGGAATCATGCGGTGGAGTGACCACCTAACAGCAGAGGCCATGGGTGGAGATAAGGGATGTGGTGGAGTAGGGGCGACACAATGCACCTACACGTTGCTAGGTGGTGGAACACGGTCAACAAACCACATGTGGAGGACCCCACCGACCCAAGGCTGTCTGCATGGTGTCGGGGGTTGTGGATTGATGCAGTGGTGAAGGAGGATGAGGCTCAATTGATCCCCATCCGAGCAGATGGGATGCTACACACACCACATCCCAGGTGGATCAGACCGGCCCACCTAGTGGACCAGGATAGAGCAGCCTGCCAGACCCAACATTGGAGAAGGAAAGTGGAAAGAATTGGGCCACTAGGATGACCCAACTAGAGGAGAAATGGCCCTCTATGGTAGGTGAGGGAAGATTAAAAACCAGGCCACTGGGCAGCCTAGGCCATCCAAAGCTGTCTGACTAAGTTCGACCGGACCAGATGAGAACCGGGTCGCTGGGCAACTCAGTGGGCTGGAACCATGGCCGAACTGGGACAGGTCCATCAAGGCCCAATGGGCCTGACCACTAATCCAGGTCGGACTAGGTTAGCCCAGACCCAAATGGGTTAGTTCGGGTCAACCGAAAAGGTTCGGGTCATGCGGGACCCCTCGACTGGGATGGTCGGACCGGGTCCAGACACATATGAGACCTATTTACAAAAAACTCCAATAACATTCAGATCTGGAATATGATTGATGCACCGTGTATGTTGTTGAGATGGTTATGATGATACATTCACATGGGTATACACTAATTGATTTTTCATGGATGGAGAGATACAGCTGATGGATTGAGTTGGAGATTCTCCCAAAATCAAGTGCACTGGAGAGTGGGAATCATACATGTGGCTGTGACACAAAGGACATGCTAATAAGATCTTAGTGATCCAGTAGAAGAGTGGATCTTAATGGATCAGTCACCGAGACGACCTCATTGTTCCAGGTGCTAAGAGTACTTCATTGGTTTATTAGTCGTGAAAATCTTAGTGGCCAAATAACAGAGATGACCTCAGTGGCCCAGCATCAGAGTAAACATCACTGGTTTAAGAGGCAAGTGGACCTCAGTTGTTCAGCACCTGAGGGGACTTTAGTCATCCTGCAGCTAGTCATACCTATGTGGTCCAACAGCCGAGCAAACCTCATTTTTCTAGGAGCTGAGCGGACCTCAGTGGTCTACCAGCCATGCAGAACTCAGTGGTCTAGAAGCCAATTGGACCATAGTGTTCTAGTAGATGAACAAACCTCAATGACTCATCAAGGATGTGTCCCTGACCTATATAATATGATTTTTATTTAAGACTAATAATATTACTTTCTATAATAATTTTTATACCTTGTGTGAGCAGTCTTTTATTTGTGGTCTTTCTTTATTGTCTCTCCTTTCTGGGTTGTGGTCCTAACTGAGAATTGTGATACTCCCTCTTTCACTGGATTCTACCACATGTGTCATGTCACATATAGGCGATCGATGCTTTGATTAAGAACTTGGTGGTCCGGGAAAATGTGGTTCTCCAAGAGACGGGATGGAAGGGCGTAATTCTATGGATATATGTAGCTATCCTTCATCTACCCTTCAGGTGGGATCTCAAGCAGACAAACCTTCGAATTTGTACTTTCCTTTGTCGTGTTAGGATAATATTTTGGACCCTTTGTACATTTAGTTTGTACTGTACTCTTAGTAGTTGTCCCAGTGATATTTGTTGTTTAATTTGTTTTTAAATTCCATAGTTTGAGATTTGTGCATTTGTATAGGTTTTAAAAACATCTTCCATTTTTGGGATATGCGAACATGGGGCTAGTCACCATCCCCAGGCCTATGGAATGAAGGCTTGGTGTAGTCACGACATGGGCCCTGCGGGAGGGTTAATGAAAAAGTGGTATTAGAGGAGGTCAACTATACCTTATAAAACTAGAGTCTATGATTTTTTTTGGGGAAATAGTGTTAATTGTTTTGAGTTTGGATTTCAGGAAAGGTAATCTAGTGTTGGAGTTGTTGCCGACACATCCATACACCATGACCCTGATTTTTTCTTTTTGACTCAGTATATAAAAACACTAGTTTCAAGAAAAATGATGTTGCATGCATCATATAGGAATGGTTCATCTTTTACATTTACTTCTTGAGTCATATCACCAGATATAAATTATTAATTGCAGTAAATCATGTATTATTTCAAGTTGCTTCTACACACACAGCTAGCCAAGATTCCACAGCGTGATCATGAGGATGATCTGTGGGAAGAAGATATGGGTACAAAGTTTCATACTAGAGAAAACACCAGCGGGTGGTGTACCATCTATAGTTCCACCTGGGGAGTGTCCAATGGTACTCATAGTACCTACGAACGAGAAGCACCATTTGAGCGCTTTTCATTAATTTTACTTATAAAAACCTCTCAGGTTATGATGCGATCCAGACTCATAGGTAGCTAATGAATATCTTGATGTGGTGAATGAGTTTTCCATTTAATTAGGGAACCATTAGATTAGGTGGAAGTACTGGTAGTGAGCCTTCGATGTAGCTTAGAAGGGAGATGATGAGGTTTAGATTACTTGATCTTATGCTGAGGTGACTTCTATACAGATAGATCTTGAGAACCTTTTTTCGGAGAGGGGTCTATTTCTATAAATGCTATGGGATATGCATTCCTAAGAGCTTTTATAGATTTGTCAGATGACATGTTACTAGTTGAGTAGTCATTGAGGTTTACCGAACATTCTAGGTACTCGATGAAGATGATACGACTAGTGCTTTATGGCTCGAACCTCTGAGTGACATGTGTTTAGGAACGTCTATGAAAGAACTATTCCTATATTCATTCCTAATTATGCTTGGGAGCTAGAGAGAGAATTTGTGGTTGAATTTCCTCTAGCTGAGAAGATACAACTAGTGGATGTCAGTATTTGGAAAGTAGGAAGTCAGCATCTATCTTAGAGACATGGATTTGTGAGAAATTATGAGAAGAGGTCCCAAGACTAGGGATCTATAGATCATGGCTCATAAGATGAGTCCAGTCTGCCTAGAAAGAGGAAATTATTTCCAAGAGACTGTAGGGGACATATCTCTATAGATTTTCCAACCACTCATTCTGACATTGAAATGGTGGATGTGCCACCAGGGAAGAGACAGTGAAAGGAACTGATTAATCTGTAGGGTAGAAAATGTTGAAGAGAAGCTGGGAGAGTAACCAGGAGGTGGTTTACATTTCGGTATATTACAAACAC
The DNA here is from genome assembly GCA_963277665.1 of Viscum album. Taxonomy (NCBI): domain Eukaryota; kingdom Viridiplantae; phylum Streptophyta; class Magnoliopsida; order Santalales; family Viscaceae; genus Viscum; species Viscum album. The sequence continues at coordinate 1,866,463,052 of OY728155.1, read as the reverse complement.
CTCCCCAATATGGTCCACGCAAGGATTAGAGAGCTAGAGGATAGATAAGGTGTAGTTGTATGTGGCCATCCGTACCCAAGTAGGTTTAAATATTTTGAGGTTTCAGTTCCCTACAGTGGTGGATGAGAATGAGGATGTCTTTCTAGAGGATGTTCCAAGACTACCTCATTGTAGAGAGATAGATTTCTACATTGATCTGTACCTTGGGATGACACAAATATCTACAAAAAAATATCATATGGTTCTTGTATAAGTTCAGGAGTAGAGGGTACAGTTGGGTGACTTGTAGAGGAAGGGCTTCGTAAGGCCCATGGTTTCCCCATGAGTAGCCATAGTGTTGTTTTTCATCAAGGAAAAATGATACCTGAGTTTATACATGGACATCCAATGCCTTAACTTGAGGAACCTGAAGAACAAGTATCCTCTAACAAGTATTTATGACCTCTTCAATGAGCTAATGGGAATGATATGTTTCTTGAAGATAGTCCTCGGATCAGGCTATCACTAGCGTTTATTAAAAGATGGGGACATCTCAAAGATGACTTTCATATGTCACTATGAATATAGTGAGTAGTTAATGATGTGGTTTTTCATGATGGACTACCCATCCGTGTTCATGCGACTCATAAAAATAATCATCAAGATGTAGATAGACTAGTTTTTAATAGTCTTTATTGGTGACATCATAGTTTATTCACCATCATAGGAGGAGCACATGATGCACCTAAGGATGGTTCTGGACACACTCTGATTGCAGCATCATTACAAAAATATCTCTATGTGATATTTCTGGATAAAAAAGGTCCACTTTCTAGTATGTTTCATCTCAGAGGATGGGGTTTTGGTGGATCCAGTGATGATCGAGGTGGTGCTTGCTTGGGAGCCACCCAAAAGTGTTAATCAGGTTCGAAGCTCCTTGTGCGGGATGTGTACTATTGGAGGTTTTTAACTGACCTCTCCTGAGTGGAAACACACCTAGAAACATTGAAGAATAAGGTAAAATGATTTGTGTGGATAGAAAGATGCCAGTAGAGCATTTAGTAGTTATGGGAAAGCATGATGTGTGCTTATATCTTGAGGTTTCTAGAGGAGGGAATCAACTACGTGGTATTGAATGATGCATCAAGAACCAGGCTTGGTTATGCCCTGATATAGGGGTATGTATTTATTGTTTATGGCTCATGATATCTGAGACCATATGGGCAGAACTATGTGACTCATGACCTTTAGATGGAAGCGGTAGTCTTCACACTGGAGATATGGAGACACTACCTTATGGGAAAATGATTCATTGCATACTCTAACCATAGAAGTATCAAGTATATATTTTCCAAGAAGGATATTAATACGAGACATCAGTGTTGGGTATATTTCTTCCAAGGCTATGACTTCGATAAATTTTATATACCTATGAAGGGGAATGTGGTGGAAGATGCTCTCAACAAGAGATTAGGTTCATAGCTACTGAATTAGGACTTAGTACAGTTGGACTCGCTTCAGATATCCGTCAAGGATAGAGAGGAGGAAACTTTTCTTCAGTCAATTATAGTTTCCCTAGCACTCTTACAACATGCCATGAAGGCACAACTTGAATATTCCTACTCTGAGACTACATGTGCCCCAATTTTCACATGGCATGCCTTGTTGGAAATTGGAAAGATGGGAAGAATGTTTTCCATTTTAGAGGATGTGAAGTTGTAGCAGTGATACGTAGAGTGGTGAGATGTATTGGGGTATGGGTGTCAGTGTGAGGGCCAACACTAGGGATGATGAAATGGGTTGAAGGTGGGATTACCTGTTGAGATTAAATGATGAACACTTGCATGAATCAGTTTCATGGAATCATTTTTGTCTTCCTAGTGGTACCGTGAAGGATGTGGGAAGGGATATCAATGGACTTCGTGATGGGTTTACCATGTACGTCCATGATTCATGCTACAATCTGTGTGATCGATGACCGACTCACTGATTCAACCCGCTCACTAACTACCTAGGAGTAGATTTTAGTAGAGGGATTGAGATACCTATGCATGCATGAGATACATATACAACCCATCACACATCATTGGATGGAGTGAGCTGGACATTGAAGACAAGGTGAAATTCAAGGAGTACCTGGTGGAGATAGAGGATAAACAGGATATGATACATCATGGATGGTTGATTCTTCTAGTGTGTATTTTTTGGTAGTAGGGGAATATCCTAGATAGTACATGGAAGTGGGATACTCAGATTCATACTTAGTAGCCCCATTTGTATGATTAACCTTTTTTTAGTCTTACGAGGACATAAATCTCTAAAGTGGGGGTAATGTAATGTCCCAGAATTACATGTACTTTTTTATTATATGGGATTATTTCGAGACTAGAACCTGAGACAATGAGAGATTTCGAGGCATTGAGTTCCTGGAATGATCCATAAAAAATGTTGAGTTTTAAATAGTGTGCGTGAGTATTTTTTCTAAAAAAGGGGAAGAACACTTAAATGGGTGCCCATATCAGAAATATGAGGGAACCATTTCATTCAAGATAGTAGTTTTACCCTATCCTTGACAGAATTTTAGTCAGCATGTACCTCTAGGAAGAAACCCAATAATGGAATAACCCTATATAAAATAATTAAATAAAATTAATTAATTTTTCAGATTTTTATAAATCATGAATTGTATTCATATTGAAAATATAAGACCATAGCTGAGCTCATGAGGGTATGATTTCCTAACATAGAGCCTAACATTGGTTTGCTCGGGCCAACAGAGGAAATTAGTTTTTGTCCATAAATAAAATAATTGAATAAATATTATTTTATTTTTGAAATCTAATAGCTCATAAATGGTAACTCGGATTAAAAATATGAGAGTACCTTTGATTTCGTGATGGTGTTATTTCATTAGGTGAAGCCTCATATCAGCTGGAATGGGCCCGCTGTGAAAGTTTATTTTTTGGAAATAACCTTAAACAAAGTAATTTAAATAAAATATACCATATTTTGAATTATCATAACTCACAAAAGGTTACACAAATTAAATATCTGAGACCACATTTGAGTTTTTAAGAGGGGTTTTGGGTCAAGGGAAATAAATTTTCATATGTTAAAAAATGTTTATTTTATTCCAAATTGTTTTTCTACAACATAGTGATGATCATACTATTTCATTCCATAAATGAAACTGTGCAAAGACGCTGCAACACAAAGTAATAGAAACACTAATTCCTAAATTAAGTAGTATAACGATGGGAACATAGTGTAACTGAAACACATCGATGTGTTTTATCCATATAATGGGATAACATAAATTGAGGATGATAGAAAGATATTTCAAATCACTATGAATCTCTAGTGGGTCACAACTGTGGAACGAAGAATGACAAATGTTGATTTCTAAAAACATTGATCACTCCCCCTCCTCTTCAAGAGATCTTACCCTCAACGTGGGATCATGTATTTCAAGGTTGGAATGCCTTCAATGATGAATCCTTCCTCTGATTGAACATATTCGACATATAGGGGTTTTAAATTTATGTAATTATTTTCCCCCATCCTTCCCTTCTAAACAAATAATGCAAATCAACTCATTTACTAGTTGATCAATGGATTATTTCTTCTAGTGGGATTTTGAATAAATATTGCTAGTTGATGTTAGGGATTGAAAACCTTAGTGATTGAATTAGGCTTCGTGACCCTACTAATAAGAACATATCCTGACCAAAATGAAAAATGGCCCAGATTATTCATTGGGTGTTATTTGTGATCCCATATCTCTCCCATATTATTCTTCACAGGCGGACCAAAGAGGTCTCAATAGGTTTTTCTGGGTGTTTTTGAGTGCGATCATACCCCAGGCGTGATGACATGGAAGTATTGAGGACATACACATAATTGCATAGACACAAGGATTGAAACAGTGGTTTTAGAATAGAAATAGAAAAACCAAACTAATAGTGGATACCCACAAAAGGAGGGTCACTGGTGGCGGTGCATGGCTGCACGTCCACCCATTAGTGGAGGCCGCTGGATCGATGGTCGATGGGAGTGAGGAACCGCGATGATGTGGTTGTGGGTGGAGAAAGGGGCCACAACCAGGGCATACCATGGAAGAGTAAGGGAGATTCGGTGTAGCGATGCATCCCTAGGTGGAGGCACGTAGTCAATAGAATATATAGGGAGGACCAAACTGGACCCAGGCTGGCCGCATTGTGTCAAAGGCTGTAGTGTGATGCCATAGCGGAGGGGGGTGTGGATAAAATAAGACCCATTGACAGAGCATTGACCCAACTCCCACTGCATCCAAGGTGGATCTGTCCGGCCATCCTAGTAGGCCCGACTGGGGGAGAAGGTCAGACCCAGCATCTGGCCCGGTCGGTGGGGAAAACCGGGTCGTTGGGTGGACCATGCTAGAGGAAAACTGGACTACTATTGTGAATGAGGATGAAAGAAAAAATGAGACACTGGGTGGCCTAACTAGTTTTAATTGGTATAACTAAGTCACACCGGACCAGACAATAACTAAGTCGCTAAGAGACACAATGGGCGGGACCCACAAACGAACTGGGCGAGGTCCAGAAAGGCCCAATGGGCCCTGTTGGATTGGGTCAGCCCCGAACCAACTGGGTTAGGTTGGGTAGGCCATAATGGGGCTGGTCATATGGGACCCCCTGTCCAGGTTGGTCGGGCTGATCTGACCAAGTCAAAACGGGCCTAGAAGGAACCGAGACCTGTTCACAAAAACACAATAAAAACTTTTAGACCGTGCATCCGATTGACGTGTCGTCTGCAATGTTAGAATCCTGTGATGAGATGATCCATTGGGTATACTCTTTGTAAGTTTTCATGGAAGATGAGATTGGATTGATAACATGAGGAGTGTATTCTATTAGAATAGAGTGCACTGGAGAGAAGGAATCCTACAGATGGATGTGACATGAATAATATGAGTAGGGGACCTAAGTGATCTAGTAGCAGAGAAGACCTCAGTGGTCCTGTAGCCGGGAATACCTCAGTGGTCCAGTAGATGAACAGACCTCAGTGGTATAGTAGCCGAGCGATCCTCAGTGGTCAGGTAGTAGAGCGAACCATAGTTTTCTTGGATCCAAAGAGACCATAGTGACCCAGTAGGTGAGAAGACCACAGCGGTCCAGCAATCGAGTAGTCCTCAGGGGTCCAACATCCAAGGGGACCTCAGGGGTCGAGGAGCTGAGCATACCTTAGTGCTCTAGCAGCTGAGGGGACCTCAGTGGTCTAGAAGCCATGCAGACCACTGTGGTCCAGTAGAAAAGTGTACCTCAGTGGTCCTACAACCGATCAGAAATCACATGTCCAGCAACGGAGCAGACATCAGTGGTCCAATAGCCGAGCGGACCTCAATGGTCCAGTAGCCGACAAGACCTTTGTGGTCTAGTAGCCGAACAGACTTTAGTGACTCATCAAGGATGATTCCCTCACAAGTAAAAGATGATTCATCATTATGAAAAAAAATTTACTTTATATATTATGAGTTATACCTGATGTGATCATTCTTTTAATTGTGGTCTTACTTTGTCATCTCTCCTTTGTGATTTTGGGTCCCTTTTGATTATTGTGCTACTAACCCCTGCATGGGATTCTCCTGTCGTGTCCTATGTAGGTGATCAATACGTTGATTGAGACCTTGGTGGTCAGGGACCAGGTGGTGCTCAGTGACACTGGATGGATGAGCATACTTTTACGACTACAACAATCTACCCTTCACCTACCCTTCATGTGGGATTATGAGTGTATAGAATGTGGAATTTATACATTCCTTTTTCGTCTTGCGCTTGTATTATGGACCCTTTTTAATTACAGTCTGTACTATACCCATAGTAGTTGTCTCTGCAATAGTTGTGGTTTTCGTTGTGTTTTCTTTCCATAGTTTGATATTTGTACGTTTTTATATGTTTTAAGTCAAATGCCTTCCACTTTTGGGATATGCCTACTCGGTGCTAGTCGATAGCCCATGGCCTATGGAATGTGGCCTTTGGGTAGTCATGAAATGGGCCCCGTGGGACGGGTCGTGATAGTGTAGAACCACACAATCCATCAAAATAATTTACATGATATCTAAATCATGAATCCTTATTGCCAATATTTAACAAGATAGGATTAACCTAGGAAATTATTCACATCCATCACAATGGTTTGTAAAGAGTTTTTGAATTTCCAAAACAAATCCATATAGAGTGTAAAACAATGTGTGAAAAATGCCAATTATTATGCATTAGGTGGTGATCAATTAAAATACCAATGTTCCCTTTTTTGATTTGTTAGATGTTGGTATAACTATTATAGATCCAAATCCACTAGTAGTGTATATTTATGGATGTACTTGATTAGAAATCACTCAATATATTCTTCACTAAAATTCTCTATTATTTTCAAATACATTGAATTATTTTAAGGGTTCCTGCTAAAGGATTCTCATACTAGTTGTAAAATGATAACTAAACCTTCCCTCTGATAGGAATTGTAAATACCAATACTTATATGACATAGATATTAATTATTAATAGATTAATATTCATTTTGATTTACAAAAAAAACATACTGGGACATAAAGGAGTAGTGTGTTTTGAAACATTGACACGTAATAATGGTTCATATGTGAACCACACCATATCCCCCAAAGTTATTTATAACTAGAACGCTTTATAGAAATATCATACACAAAAACTTTACTAATAACCTTGAAAAAAACATAAGAAAATGTGATCTCAAATTATTTTAAGGGTATAGAAGGGAGATATTTATGATCATATAAGTGTAACATGAGCATTAGTGTAAGAGAAAATTATCTTGACATTTTAAAACCAAACCATGTTTATCATTGATTGTAATATCATGTCATGGAAGAAATAAAGGTAGTTCATAAGACACGAATAATAAATGATACAAAAAAAATGATCCATGAGAACATAAAATTATCATATGACATAGATTTATGGAATAAACATAATAATAGAAAATTATTTCCATATTAGTGCTGGATCATTGACAAAAATATCATAGTGGAACAAGTTCACTCCATAAACCCTTGTTGTAATCATGGTTCACTCCTAATAATATCATAGGAAAAAAAGTACCTTATAGAACTAGGTTTACTCTATATTACACAACTCTTTATCTCATTAGATATCAATCATTACCCATTGAATTGGAGGGTTATATTGGTCCTACCCATCACATAAATAAAATCATATATATATGTGCCATATGATTATAAAAAATTAATCATATTAGAAACCATGAAATGAAATGGGTTTTATAAAAATTTCATAATGGAATAACCTAATAAAATGAAACATATTTTATACAGAATTTATCCTTTCATCATAGCATAACCTGTGGAAAAGGAACATGTTTTATAATCATTTTAACTTTATATCATAACATAAAAAAATGAAAAGAAATGATTTTTATAAGAATATTTTCATCATATAAATAAACCATCCACCAAATGAATAAATAAGGTATCATTTCATCATATACCTATTAGAACATAATAAACTATAATGTTTTTTTGTCATTTATAAATATATATTCTATAAAAACATTATTAAAAATTCTTGGGGAACTTATTCTTTCCAATTTTAAATAACTTCATTAAAATATAAAAAATTACTTAATATTTTCGAAGACACTCTATTTTAAAATAAACTTGAAAAAATTAAATTCATATTCAAATAATTTTGTGTTTATAAAAACCTAAAATACCATTCATTTGGTATTAAATAAAATAATGATTCCTTCTATTTTTTCTGTAAAAAGAAAAAAGTGCATCATCCCAAAAATAACATGATGAATAATTTTAATCAATTTTTAAAGAATTAATTTTTTAAAAAAATTATTGAATTAGTAATTTTATATTAATAAAAACCTTTTTAAAATAGTTTCAGAAATCGAGGAGGTGAAAGAGAAATGATTTTTGACTGAAGGGAGAAATAAATTCAATTTTTCTATAATAACATTTTTCTGGATTCATGATTACATAAAGAGAAGAAAATTAATTTAAACCATGTAATTTATAGAAATTAATTGATTAGAGTAATTTTATTTAATTTACATATATATTGATCACAATATTTCTTCATCAGAATCATAATAATAACAATCATGATAAACAATGAGATTGTGGCATAAAACCTTTACAACATTTGTTAATTTTGAATCGTAATCCAAATAAAAAATAATTTAAATATCATGATAAAAAATTTGAGATATAAAATTTTAAAAGTGGGTATATAAACCATATAAAATATGATAGGTTCATAACATAACATATGTCTCAAAGAAAGAAAATTGAGACAAAAATCCCTTACCTAAAGTCTGGAATTTTTTCATGCATATTGGAACCTCATATATAACAAATATATTTATTTATAAATGTATTATAGAACCATAATAATATATATTACACCACATAATATTTATTTAAACCCTTTCATTGCCTCTTCATTAATATTTATTTATTAAAATAACTGTTTTGGGTAATAGATGTTTTGATTTACATGTAATTTTATGTTCTGTATTTTTCATCCTCGAATATTGATTTTAGTTAAATAATATATAGGCTTTATATAAGGATTTAAATATAATATATTTTCGTAGTAATTTTTTTTATTATAACTCATGAAATTTATATATAGAAAAATTAATTACACTTGTTTTGGAGATGTTAAGTCATACGTATGCAAGAATGATGTTTCCATTGTCTCAATGGATGGTATAAAAGGAAGGTAAATATTAATAAAATTTTACTGAATAATTTTTATATAATATTTATCATATATATTATTTAAATATATCATTATTTCCATCCATGTCAATATAAAATTATTAATATACCACATTATCTCATGGATGCAATAGTCGACACATATGCGTGAGCAACATTATCATTTTGCAAGGGATTAGAAGGTATGGTGGTAAATGTGAAATTATAATTATATAAGTATAACTATTTCATATGTAAAATATATATACATTAAATAAAAAATATATCCATCTGTTAGAGATGGTGATTGAAAATTAATTACATCGGTTATTGAGATAATAGACCTCATTGCACATGATCGATAGTTTCATTTCTCATTTGATCTAATAGGAGATAGAAATTATTTAGAAAACTAAGATAATAATATATCTATTAATGGAAGATATTGACTTTATTATATCATTATTTATGAATTATATTTTGAGGAGGTGTATGAAGAAATGAATTCAAATATCTCAGTTAAGAATAATACAAGTTATTTAGACAAGCACTATAGGATAGAATAAAATGCCTTCTCATAAAGGATTAATAATTAAAAAGCAGGATATAGGACATGGGGAGGGAGTAAAGAAGATAAATGGTTATTTATTAAAATATTACTTCTTATGTTTGAATATGAGAGGTAGAGAGTGTGTGTGTGTGGGGGGTCCCTTTTAAAAGTGGGGGATAGTCCACACTCTGAAATTTTGAAACTAAAATGTATAACCACGTTTTAAACATTTTAAAAGGATCCAAAATGAATATATATGTAAATTCCATGATATTATGTCAAAATATGGCCATAAAATAATAATTATAAAATATTTTAGGTAAATTTAACCATTATCATTTTAGTTTAACCCCTGGTAAGATCATTTTAACCTTAATCGAGGTAATTAGTTATTAATGTTTTACAGTCCATTATGAAAAAATTAATTTGACCTTATTATATATGATTAATTATTCTTATTTAAAATATTTAATTCATTTTTATAAATTCAATTCATATAAGTGGAATAATTTAGTTTAAAAAATAAACTGTAGAAGCTACAGAAAAAACGTTTTCAAAATATAAATTTTTCTTAAGTATATAAACTATTATATCAAAATTCAATATCATAATGAATAAAATTACCTAAATTTGATTAATTATTATATAAATGAAATTATCTTACTTTTAAAACTATCATAAATAACCTTTTCAATTTAAATTGTTTAAAATAAGTATAATTTTCTTATAAAAATAAACATTATTCACTATTCAATAAAAAATTAAACATTTCAAAAAAAATTCAAAAAGCACCCTAAGATAATTTTGACATGTTGATTGCTAAAATGAATTTCATTTTTTAAAATAAATTTTCTACAATTTAAAATAAATAATATTAATATTTTTTCACAGAGAGAAATATAAATTACATTTTTGATAAAAAAATATTTCTTCAAAGATTATACCACCATTACCTAAAATTAATTATTTATTTATTAATAAACATAATTTTCCTAAAATAATATGAATTGTGTTTAAATTTTTTTTTTCTAAATCATACATCAATTTTCAAAATATAGTTTATAATGGAATTTTTCATATAATAATATTAATCATATATCACAGTTCGTTAAAACTAGGTGTTGAATGAAATACAAGCTATTGAAGAAATTAAAATTATTTGAAGAAAAATATTTATTAAAACCTTGATGTTATATATATAAAATCCTATAATATAATATAACTACTAATCCATTGATATTTGAATAGTGTATCAAGACACTTGAAAATATATTTCTAGCTTTGTGGAGTAATGAAAGGTGAAAGGTTATTCTGTTGTGTATTGTTTAAAGGAAGATTTCGATAAATGGTTTTCATTAATTAATAATAAAAATTATGGGCACGATATATAGGGAATGAAAATAAATATGTTTAATGAGCTATTCTATGAAAAATACATTCTTTATGAGTAAGAGGCTGATATGGAAAGGAAAGTCCTAAGTATAACATAGAAGGAATATGATTGTATTGCTATGTATGAAGAAAATTTTATAAGACTATCAAGGTTTTATATAAACATCATACTTTATCAAAAAATTAATGTTCACTATTGCCATGATAGGATTAAATGAAGACTCTGAAGTGAATTAGTATTTCAAACGTTTTTATCATATAATGACATACAATCATGTTCTAATAGAATAGAGTAGGAATTATACATGTCATATATTATAAAATGAATTTAAGGGAAGAAGTGTAAGACTAAGTAGCATGAAAAAGGAATAAGGCAACGAAAAATATTGGAAGAATATATTTTCCCCCAAGTGATAACTTTATAAGGAAACACGGTGGTATATTTATCAAAGGAATGTGAGAATTCATCATGTTTAGCGAGAAAACCCATTAGGAAAACACATGTATGGGGAAGAAAAAAGAAACCAGTTTTAATATTTTCCACATTAAGGAGAAGATGAATTATGAAAATTAATTCCCAAATAGTTGAGAGAATTTTTCTCAGAAAATTAGATGCGTTAAATGTTAAGATTATATAATACTATAGCTAAAGTTGGAATCTATTATATTGTGATAATAGTAACATTAATCACATACTCACACTCTATTTAATTAAAGATCTACTTACACATTCATATTTATAATTGAAAATTAATTATCCTATGATACTATAAGTAAATAATTATCAAAAAATACTCCTACTACGATTTTTTTAAAATATATCAAGTTGTATAAGTAATCCAAAGTACCAAATTGGGTTATTTTATATATGTTTATCTTTTAAATAATCCCTATTTTTCGGGTTTATATAGATTTTAGTAATTACTAATTATTATATGGTGCATAAAATTGTATAATAAATGTTTATTGATATAAAAATATTATCATTTTACCTTCATTTTTTGATGAATTTGTTGTCTAATTTATTACTTACCAATTTATAGTTTTGTGGTTATTATCTTTCTCAACTTTATGTTCTTTATAACAATATATTATTTCTTTGAAAATATTATTTACCATACATATACATATTTTAAATTTTTAAAAATGTTATTCCTATCTTGGAATTAGATTACGTCTTCTTTTGGATAACCTTTATATTTCCAACTTACAATTTTCAAAAGAATTTTTATTATACCTTTATACTTTGTGGGTTTTCAATGATAATTATTTTCAAATGATGAACCCTTAATTTTTGAGATAAAATTTGTGATTGTGAAATTTATTTAATGGGGTAGAATGTAACACCGTAAATATTTTAGTCGAATACTATTCTCAATAACTTGTGCAACATACAACTCAAGTATAAAATAACCACTTTATACAATAAAAATATTATTATTTAATTGTAAAAATTATAACCTTGGAAATAAAATCGGTGGGAAGAATAGGAATAACCATGTTATAAAAATATTTTTAAATTTTATATATAATGAAAATACATTTAATAATTAATAATAAATTAGTACATAATATTCAAGACCCTTTATTCTAAAAAAATACATTTTCTTCAAAAATGGAATTTATTTATTTTTTGACAGATATTATATTTATTTTTGTGAACTTTTATATGTTTTATTTCATGGAATGGATATTATTGTTTTCACTATTGTATCAAAAATATCATATCATGAAATTTAGGGATTTTTATGAAAAATGGTTTGTTCAATGAATGATGAAAAAACAATTTTTTAAAACTATTATTTCATTTAATTAAAAAGAAAAATAATGAATTTAATTTAATAATATATTAAAATAGATCTTTTACTTATAAATTATACATTTAATTATATATTAATCATCTTTATACTTAATTTTGGCATAAGTTAATTGTAGGGATTAATTTATTTTCTAAATTTTTTCCATGATGTTTTGTGTGCTTATATTAATATTAATTTCTTCCAATTATAAAAATTGAATAATTATAAATTAATTTAATATTTATAATCATAATAATTAGTATTATGTTATAATTTAAAAAAAATTGTTTCATTATGAATTATAACCGTCATAAATATTTTTCTCCCCTATAAGAGTAAATTATGTTGAACAAGGTTAAAATTACGGGTTAAAATAATAAAATATCTCTAACACTTTAATTTTTATTGTTTTTTAGTAGTTCGCAACTAAAGGTAATTTTCATTAGTTATATGATGTATTTTAAAAAATTATTTTCAAATTGGTAACCATATATTGATTTTTTATAAAGACAAGTAATATTTTAGTAAAATCTAAAAAATATATTTCAGTCTATGATTTTAATTGAATGGTTGGAATATTTTGTAAATGTCTTGATCCCAAACTCCCAGATCTAGTGCTTAAAAAATATTCATTAAATTTACAAATTTGATACTAAATATGTTAACTCAATTTTCCTCACTGTGGACCGATAATATTAAAAAAATATTTGATTACTAAAATTATCAAGGTCCTTTTATGATTAGAGTTATAGAGATTTAAGATAAACTCTTACATAAATAATAACCATGTATTTGAATGATAATTTATCCCACTAAATTCAAATTTTCCTATTTCACATTATTTCATAATAATTATCCATATGAAACCCTTATAGATATAATTAATTCGACATCATTGTTGATAACCTAGGGAAATAGAAACCTATTAATGGTGATATCAAATTCTTAGTAATGGTATGAATATGAATTAAATATTTAATCACATCATTGGGAATAATAAGAGAATAACGGTTTTATAACATAATCATTGTTAATTAACATAAAATAAGAATATTTATACCCATCAATACATAGATCATTGAACATTCATAAATTACATAAGGCTTTAACAAAGGAAAGTGTCATGAGAAAAAAAATAATCGTAAGAAAAATGATATCAATAAAATAAAATGACACATTTAAAAACCATAAAAACATAATAAGAACATGTTCTTATCTCTGAACCTCATTGTCATATAAACCATATAGAACACATACAATTAGAATGACAATATTACATACATAAAATATAATCATTCAGATAATGTAAAGATTACCCAATGAATTGGAAAAGTATTTGGGAGAACCCATCATATATGGTATATCTATCTCAGCTAGAGATATCATAGCACACACATCATATAAGTTGTATCGGTCTTACCTCATGCTATATGGTTACATTCATCATATATAATTTTTGACAATAACAACATTAAAAAATTATATCGAAACTTTTTTCATCATAAAACCCAAAAAAACCATTAATTTATTCAAAAATTTATTATCCAATGGAAAATTAATGGGTTCCATGAAAGTAACATTGAAAAAGATAAACCTGTGAATAATAAATGGTTTAAATCATTTTGAAACATGATTAACCCATGAAAATGAAATGTTATCCATGATAGTCTATTTAAATCATGATTAATGCATGGAAAAGGAATGGATTCCATAATAGGATCATTGAAACATGATTATCACATTTAAAATAAATGGGTTCCATAACAATCTCTTTTAAACCTTATTAATTGAGGGAAATGAAATGGGATCTATAATAATCTCCTATACATGATTAACCCGTGTAGAATAAACGGGTTCCATAAAAAACTATTTGAAAAATGATTAACACTTTGAAAAGAAACAGTTACCATGTAAATATAATTTATATTTTATTACCATTGGTAAAAGAAACATGATCCATAATAATAACATCTAAACATGATTAAACTATGGAAAATAAACTCACTCTATACCATTCTCTTCGAAACATGATTATCCAAATTAAAAATGTGTTTCCATAAAAAATATTTTTGAATAAATAATAATCCATCCCTAAAAATAATAAGGATGGTGTAAATATAAAATATCACCAATTTTGAGTATTTAACAACAAGGGTTGTTTAATTTTATAAAAAATACAATTAAAATACCATTAAAAACATTTTTGAGGAAAATAACCTCTTTATATAAAATATCACATTTAAAAACTAAAAAATAAAAAAATATTGCCAAATAAAATTTCATTACAAAAGTAATTGGAATCATATAAAATAATATTTTTGAAAACAAATTTACAAGATTAAAGAGATATATATTCATTAACTAAATGTGAAAAATAATTATTAATTTAGAAACATTTTTGAAAAAATGAGACGAAAGTGATCTATATGAAAAATGTTATGAAATTTCCTTTTAAATTCTTTTAAAAGAAGGAAAAATATATTATAAATTTAATTTATGAAATATATTTTTTATAAAAAATAATATTTTGGAAAATATTTTAGAAATCATCGATATGTTAGAGAAATATACCCAATAATAATGAAAATAAAAGTTCAATATGACATAAAAATTTATTTCTTGATGTTTATTTAACAAATAAGAGAAAAATGTAAATTAAAAAGGTTGACCACATTCATAACCAATGGATAATAAATATATATGGTTAAATAAAATAATATATTTAATTGTATCTCAAAAATCAATATAAATTGTCTTGAAGTTAATGGAAATTCTAACATAAATCCATTTCAACTTTAGTAATATTTCTAATTATAAGTCCAATGATAGAAAAATATTTCATAAAACGATAAATAAAATTAAATTAATGAGTTTTATGGTATAACATGTAAAAATTTCATTATATAGACCTTATTAAATAAGTTATGTTTTTAACATTTCAAAATTCCTCAATGAAGGGAATAGAGATGAAGCCCCTTATAGATCTGGTAATCTATATATCAGAATGATTTAAAAAGAGGTAAAATAGTATGGATTTGTAAATTAAAATAACTACTATAAAAATATTCATGTAATAAATTAATTGGAAGAATATATATAAAAAATTAGTTTGGAATATGTAATATGTCTTACTGAATGAAAAGTGAGACAAGATAAAACCCCAACCTCGAGTTAAGACATTCCTCGTGTGTACTTTAATTACTATATAATATGATTAAATCAATTATTTTATTTATTAATAAAATTATTCATATTAAATAACTTATAATTAGTTCATTTATTTTATTTATTTTTAACGACATATTCAAATACAAAACCAATTTGGTCTATGTCAAGTGTTTTAAGGATGTTTTGTTCATTGTTTGAAAAGAGATTTAGTGTGTTTACTGTGGTAAAAAATTTCTTTGATTCAACATATATAGAATAAAAATATTTCTATTATTATAATATCTATTCATAAATAATACTTTTAAAAATAATCTATTTTTTAGTAAAAATGAACTATGTTACACTCATGAATATGTTAGGCCTTACGTACACATGAGTAACATTTCCAGTTCTTAATGAGTATTATGGAAAAATGGTACGTATTATTTTATATTTAAATAATGATAATAATATCATAAATATAACATTATCTCATTAAATATTATATATATATATCATCCATGTGATTTAGTGATGAAAAATATTCACATCACGCCATGGAGGTGGTAGTCCACACCAATTCACGAACAACATTTTCATTTTTAGGGTGAGAATGAAAATGATATATTATCGATTAATAATGAAAAATATTTCATTAATATTATTATTAATTCATTTATAGTACATATATCTATTATCGTTATCCTTATTACCTTCCATGTAAATTTTTAGTGAAAAACATTACATCGCTTCGCAAGGTGATAATCTGCTGCACACATGAGAGACATTATCAAGTCCTCTATATAATGGAAACTAAGATGTTATATTTGGTATAAAATATCCATAAGTGTAAATATTAATGAAATATCATATATATTTTTAAAATAAATCATTTTTACAATCTATGAGAGGTGATTATGAAAGAAAATGTCATTGGTTCATGAGAAGGTAGTCCATCGTACACACAAATAATGATTTCATACCACATTTTATCTAATAGGAGATGAATTTAGTTTGTTAAATTAAAATAAAAACACATCATTACATATTATTTAATGGTTTTATAACATAATTATAATTTAATAAGATATGAAGGATGTGGAAGAATAAATAAAACGATGATGTTCTGTTATGCACAATACCTCTTATTAAGAGCACACCCTCAGGTAATCATGAAAAAAAATCCTAGAATATATATTTGATAAAAATATTGGATATTGGATTTGTGTAGGGATATAATTAATACATTTTTATTGTATTTTTTGATCCAAATGGATTTGATGCTTTGAATAAGTGAGGATAGGGGGTGTCCTTTTATAATTGATGTGAGTGGTTCCCTTGTAACGTTTTCAAATAAGATCTTATAAATATATTTTATCTGATTAAAAAAGGTTAAAAATGTTAAATTATCAATAATTAGACATTATAAGGTCTAAATGGGGCTACCATATACTAGTTTTATAAGTTTCAATTTAATTTGACCCCTATATTTTTAGTTTAACCCATTGTAAAATTGTTTGCAACTTTAAAAAATCATTAATATTTAGAATATATCATTTTTGATATCAAGGATATGAAAAAGAATGATACTAGATGTAAAATAAAATATAAGATCATTATCACATATAAATGAGTTTATTGATGTTTCCTAAATCAATAAGGATAGAAATGGAAATTAAACATATGAAAAATTTAATAAGTAGTTGAGAATAAAGATATTTTGGTCTAGAAACTAATAGAAAACTATTTCTTCTAAAATAACCTTCAATATAAAAAATCATGAAAACAATGGATATTGTAACATAAATCATTTTTTATTTTATTTATCCTTTAAATAATTATCCCCAATAAATAATAAATTCAAAAGAAACACTGTGTATCCTAATCTAAAGGTTTTTCATGAGATAACATATTATTGGGTAATTAGACTCACCTCATAAAATAATATTACTGTGTAACATTATAATATGCCATAGTGATGGAAAATTCAAATGATGTCCCTTACAACAATGGTAATATCTAGATAAAACCCTAATTAAAATACAAAAAATTATAAGTATTTCTTAATCCCTATAATTTTTAGGAAAATAATCATAATTGATATTCATGTTTCGTATATTCACCAAACAACAAGAATAAGTGGTGAATATGACATATGTCTCATAGAAATAAAAATGAGTTGAGAAAAAACCCTTACTATATGTATAGACATTCCATATATGTACTTAAAATCCTTTATAATAGTGTGACATTAAATATTAAATTTATTGGGAACCTTTTACCCTTTTAATAACATATGTTTATTTTTTTTATTTTTAGTGAAATACTCAAATACTTAATCAGTTAAGTCAATGTCAAGTGTTTTGAGGATGTTTGGTTCATTATTTAAAAATGTATTTAGTGCATTGATTGAGGACAAAGAGGTAATTGATTCAGAGTATAAAAAATAATTATAATGAAATAATTATCATTTTTATTCATAGGTTTTAATTTTAAAAACAATAATGATGAATGGTTATGAAAAATGATCTATGTTATGATCGTGGAGATGGTAGGTCATACACACGCATGGTAGGTCATACACAGGCATGATTAATATTTCTATTTTCATTTATTATTTGGAAAGTTGTTATGTTTTATTTTATATTTCCAAAATGTTTAGAATATCATAAATAAAATATTATTTCTTTAAATAATTATATATATATATATATATATCATCCACGTGGTTCAGGGCTGATAAAGATTCACATCGCTCTGTAGAGGCGGTAGTCCACATGTACGCATGGACGACGTTTTCATCTTTCAGTGTAAGAATTAAACTGATATATTAACTGTTAAGAATGTTCAATATGTCATTAATATAATAATTATTACATTTATATAACATATATGCATTATTATTATTATTATCACCTTCCATGTTAAGAGGTTGTAAATAACGAATCACATCACTTAGCGTGGTGGTAGTCTACCGTTCACACGAGAGATATTATTGTATCCCCAATGAAATGGAATATATGAATTTATATCTAATTTATTATCTTCATATGTTTAAATATGCTGAAAATATCATATATATACATTAAATCTATAAGTTTAATAAATAATTAGAAGAAATGGGGGAAAAAGAATGACATCGGTTTGTGAGGCGGTAATCCACTATACACATGAATGATTATTTCGTATCACATTTGATAGAAGATGAGTTTTTTATTCAATTAAAATAGTAAAATATAAATATATGGGAGATAATGATTTCATTACAAGAGAATAGTTGAAAAACATTTGAAGTATGTGGAAGAAGAAATAAAATAATGAGGCATGGTTCAGTATAATACTGGTTCTTCAAATATCCTCTATAGGTCAGCACCCAAAGGATTATTACAATGGATTTTTTTAACAACCAAATATTTTTATGAAATAGATTATTAAATAATAATATTTCTTTAATAGCTTATATTTCATGGTACACCATGTTAGCTTGTGTTACATGGAACAATGAGTTTATATAGAAGATCATCTTATAATTGTAATTATTTAAACAATTAAATTATAACCAATATATTAAAATGGTGGGTATGAACATTATTAACATAAATATAAAATCATGGTTTACACATGTAAAAAACATATAAAATTATAAAATAATTTTTTTTGAAAAACTTTTAAAATGCCCACAAGTTTGTTTTATTCCAAAAAAATAAACAAATCAATAATGTTGAATTATAGATGTTAAATATATAAATAAAATATTAAATATAATTTTTATCATTTAAAATTTATTTTTTATATTGTCACGACCCGTCCTCGGGGCCCGGGCCGTGACTACCCCAAGCCCGCCTTCCATAGGCCAGGGGCTGGCGACTAGCACCAAAGGCAAAATCCCCGATAACTGGGAAGGCATTGCCTTTAAAAAAAAGTTAACAAAACACCACAGAGTTCAAGAGGAAGTAAAACACTAAGTACAAAGAGAAGTGCTGAATGGTAAATGAGCCATAATACAAACCCAAAAGAATGTACAACTACAACTAAACAAAGTACAACAGTAAAAGGCAAATAGCTGGAAGAATGGAAGAGGCACCTGGGACGTCCTCCTCGGATCCTACCAGAAGGGTAGGTATATATGGCGTAGCTCCTGGTTCGTCCACCACAGATCCTACCTGAAGGGTAGGTACAAATATCCTCCACAACGCTCTCTCCCGTCAACCTCCTCCAAATTTCGTTTCACCGTGAAATCCACCTCCAGATACTGACTCGTCATGTAGTCTACCTCCGGGTACCGTCCAGTCCTCGAACACTCGGCCTCCGTCAGTACTGTCGTCGTCTGCAACCAACTCAACGTGGTGCGGGCATAGCCCATGAAGGGGTGAGTATAACGATAATCAGTAGGGACCCCGAGACCCTCAAGGTCCCACTAAAACCAACAAGGATAACTACAATGATGATCTCAACAGATAACCTCTACTTAGGTTAATGGTCATGCATATACCTAAGTTATCAAGTAACCCATATCAATCATGAGGAAAACACCAAGATCATGAAATCAACGGGTAACCCCTACCCAGGTATATGCCCATACATATACCTAAGTTATCAAGTGACCTATCTCAATCCTGAGGTAAACAAAAAGGTCAAAAGTCTCAGCTCAAACCAGGATTTTCATTAACGAAACCGTAACTGATGAAGAGCACTGTCTCTGGAGTGTACAGTGGTCCTGTCATGACTCCGAGGTACTGCTCACTAACCTAAGACTTCTGAGTTACTCCTCCTGTCGAGTATCACGGGTCAGCCACCCAAACACTGTAGTGCTTCCCGCTGGGGTATGTCACCCAAACGCAGTAGTGCACACCCCCTAGTAGCCTGCTGAGGTACTCTCCGGATGAGTACCGCGGGTCTGCACTGTCACACAGGTAGTGCTCCATCTGCCATGGGTCTTCACCCAAACAAAGTAGTGCTTCATCCACAGGGCTAGTCGACTCACTCCAAGTCGAGTCGGTCAGCAGTCGTCAGGTCTCAGTCGGCTACACGGTCTCCGTACTTCGCACGCTTGTCTATAGGAGGGTCCGCTCCACGAGCTACAAGTTGATACTCCAAGTATCTCAAAGTCTCACGATGAAGTATCTCAAAGGACTGCCTCGTCATAGGTGTCTCAACGCAATAGGCGACACATCAATCGGACGCCCGGTCTGTGAGTTATTAACCTTTCCGTCCTAGGGGCCTGGTTGGTATCATGAGCGAACCAACCCTGACATATCTCAACTGTACCCCAAACTCTAATTGGGTATACTCATAGGGATATTTTCTCAATGTGATCATCAACGTCATTGACGGTTCATCAAACAGATGTCCGGTCTGAAAGATATCAGCTTTTCCGTTCCAGGGGCCCAGTTGGATTTCAGGAATAATCTAACTCAGCCATACTCCAACTGAGTCCAAACCTCAGGAGAAGTATGCCAAAAGTTCTGTCTCCTCAAGAGGAATCCAACAAGGTCGACGACACGTCTATCGGACGTCCGGAGCTCAAGTTATGAGCATTTCCGCTCTGAGGGCTCGGTTGGTTTCGTGTACGAACCAACTTGGCCGAACCCAAAATATTCCGAAACCTTGAGTGCGATATATCAAAACGACCATCTCGATCCAAGGATCGCATCGTCGCAGACGGTGCATCGATCGGAAGTCCGTAGCCCGAGATATGGGCAAAAGAACCAAAAGGGTCCGAAAACGGGGGTTTCGGGCCCGGACCGACCCGGCCCGAGACCCCCCGGTCGGCCCGGCCCGGCCGGCGGTCACCCTGCTCCACCGCGGCCTGGTTCATTAGGCGTGGTGCGACGACACTGCGCCCCTCCACCGCGGCCCCGCTCCGGCCGCAGTTTTTTCGAGTTTCACCGACACAGCATGACGACGTCGCGTCCTTGTATGATTTCGCGGTGCGATGCCACGGTGCCACGCATTTCTTGCCACATGATCCCGTGCGGTGGGACGACACCGTGCCACTCCAATTTCAAACCACAAAAGAATCCAACATGGAAAAATGAGGTGGGTCGGCCGTCGTTGTGCGGTCCGGCCTCCTCTCGTTAAACGATAGCAATTGGACATATTCACAATGAATAAAAATTAAGGGATTAATCTCGAACAAAATAAACTAAATCCCCTACCTTGATCTTAGCTAGGATGGGGGTTCTCCGCGGAAAACGACGTCGCGAGGTGAAGCTCCGTATGTTGACGGAGAACGCCCGAGGAGGAAGTGGCATCTCTTTTTCTTTGACACGGAAAGAAGATCGAAAGAGGGAGCGTCGTCGATCTTCGGAAAAAGGTCACACACCGACTGCGGAGAGGAGAAGAGATGACACGTCGATCTCTTCTTATGGTGACAACGTTCTTCATCGAAGTCTTGGTGTTCTTCGTGATGAAGATGAAAACACCCAAGAGCTCTCTACTTAATTATCCACACAAAACAACCAACCAAAATAAAATAAGGCTCATCCTTATTTTATTAACTCATGCCACAATTAAAAAATCAAAACTTAATTTAATTAATTGAATTGGTGTGTTGGGCTACTTAATGAGAGGAGAGGAAAAGTCACCCAAATTAAGGGAAGTTTAAAAGTTAAAAGTGTTACACAACTTAAGTGGGGGGTTAAGAGGAGTTAGGGTGTTAAGGGAATTAAAGAGGTGGGGGATCGTGTGGGCCCCACCTCACCTTTAATCCACTCAAGAGAAACTAACAATCAGTGGGTCCCACCATAACTCCTACACCTAGGTTCTAACACATGGAAAAGAGAAATAAAATTCTTAATGAAATTTTATTTCACTCACACATAAACCACAAATTAAACAACTCATATCGAGCAAACGCAACTTCAGAAAAGGTGTTCCTAAGCAATTACCAGCGCTGCGATTCCATCGGTGCCCTCGGAATTCGATTCCGAGCACCGGTTCAAATGATAGGAATTCTCGCTCGATCGTTCACTGAACGTACCCGATCCAAACTTTGGAAATTAAGTCTGAGCACACCGGGCCTCGGAATCAGGCGCTGTCAGAAACTGCATTCTTGTAAAATTCCAAAAGAAGTTAGGAAAAAAATTTCCTTGAAATTTCCGGGCCTTTACATTACTCCCACCTCAGGGCTTTACATCCCCGAAAAGATTCAACACAAACTGGGGTCACAAAAGCGGTACAGAGCACGCATCTGAGCCTTCCGCTCCCATGTGCTCACCTGGAGGTTCTCATACTGCCAAAGAAAGTGCACCTGAGGAATCGATCATCCTCATAGGATCCGCTCCTGACGATCCTCGATCCCCACTGGACCCTCTATGGAAGACACCACATCGCCATCATCCAGCTCCCCATGGTCGATGATACGCGAAGGGTAGAGCACGTATCTCCCCAGTTGAGACACGTGGAAGTCTTCGTGCACCTGGTTCAACTGAGGTGGATGGGCCAAGCAGTAAACCACTATGTCTACCCAGCAGAGGACCTAAGAAGGTCCGATGAACCTCAGAGATAAATTTCTTCCTTGGCCACATCTTCGTAAACCTCGTCATGGTGAGACTCGTATAAGGACGTGATCGTCTTCCTCAAACTCCAGAGGTCTCCAATTCCTGTTAGAACTAGAACTCAAAACGACTGCTACCACAAGGGTAAGGTTGATCGACTCAAGAGTGATCGGTCGCACCCTCTTGTGCATGAGTTATCCTGTGCTGCCTGGGGTTTCCATTTCGCCAACCAAGGAAACCCCATCCAGACATTTTCCTAAAACCGTCAATTTGAGTATTAATAGTTATTTCCCATTCCATACTCAAACTAATGTCGTAAGGCCTAGACGCTGCCACTAAGATATTTCAACCGAAAATCTCGCCTCGAGGGTCTGACCACACAGTCGGCGTAAGTGTGATTATCGAGTCTCCTCCCAAGGTATCTCCAGATGTGAGGGTCAAGTCCACGGATTATCGGAAACTCTAGGTCTAGAACAAGATTTGTGAAAGCAAGGAATGATTCATATCGACGTCCATTACTACAATAGCTAGTAGTGGACACAGACTATCCCTTGAATCATTTTTAGAGCCATTGGGTCACATTCCTTGATCGCATGCAGTCGCACTCTTCCTCTGCCCTCCAGCTCCCTGAGGCTGATGGGGATAACTAAGGCAGGGGGTTATAGCATGTTAAAATGTACACCACCTCATGCTGCTCTCCTAGCTCTGCCTCCACATCTCCTGCTTTGCAGACTCATTTCTCCTTGAAGCTTCCTCTTCTTGAAACATTGAATACGCTCGAGTCTCTAAGACTAGCGCCAATTTTCTGTTTCTTACTGCACTGTGTAGTCTTCATCTTCTCCTGGATGATCTGCACCTTCTTTTCCTACGATCTGGAAGAGCTGCTAAAATTTCTCCTTGCTGAAAAGATAAACTTGGTCTCATCCCCTAGATAAACCACAACCATTGCCTAATACAGTCAATCTTGAAATGAATGATGCATTCATGCCATGGATGACGTCGTAAGGCCTTGATGTAACTACCAAGAGATCCAACTCTCACTCTCACCTCCAAGGGTCGAGTCACACTATCGGCATCAATGCGAGGTCACTGGGTCTCCACCAGTAGATATCTCGAAAGTGAGGGTTAATTCAACAGTTTTACCCAGAACCTCCCAGTATCAACCAAACAAAGGGACAGGAAAGCAAACATCTCAAAGATAAGTGTCTTTTTATTATTGCATCTCATAGTACAAAGACATGAACATAATAGAAATATGAAACTAGAAGTACAAGGGACGTATCCACTAGTTTTGATCCTATCCACCTACTCTCGGAGATCTACTTCCTTGTCCACTGCTCGACTGTTTCTCAAGCACTTGTCGCTGCTTCTACCTCGGTGGCTCCTCAAACACTCGCTGATCAACTGTGCGGGGGGTCGTACAGTCACGTGCCAGGTGACCCTTCCTGCCGCAGGAGAAACACTTTCCGTTTCTGGCATTCCTGGATCTTACCCCACCCCGGGTGCCCCACACCACCAGTCCTAAAACCTGAGATCACCCAACTGCTGGTCTTGTCCTCCTGGACCTCTGCATCATCTGTCTACTGCCCACAGATGACTCGACTACTGATCAAAAAACACGCGACAAAGGCAGAAGCTCCTGAACACGCTCGGGGTGTAGAGCTACTGGCACAAACTCCACCCTGAAGAAGGTCTCGAATTCTTCCCATGTGAAGGTCATCCCATCGCAAAACTAGAACAAGCGGCTCCAACACCTGCCTGCTGCTACCTGAAGAAGCATGGCAGAAAAGATCACCATGAAGTCTGCAGGTGTCCCCACTAGCCTAAAGACTCTCACCACTGCCTCTATCCAATCCTCAGCCGCCTGCGGGTCCATCTCTCCCTGGAACCTGGGTGGCCTCTGGTGATGGATCTCATGCAGCACACTCAAGTGGTGTGCATCGCCTACTGCTGGGGCTGGTGGCATCGGTGGCCCAACCTTTGGTAGTACTGCTGGTGCCTCAACTGCAAGAGGGCCCTGTACCGAATCCTCGTCGCTCTGCAGGCTGTCCGTACGCACATCCCTCTGGGCTCTAACTGGTTGTCTGTAAAAAGGCATCCTGAAGAAACAACGTGACATAGTCAAATGATTATACCTGGTGAGCTGACTTGGTTTGAGCTGACATTTAAATAAAACTTTTGGAAACACACACTCAATCAGTGTTTTTGTGCACAAAGTCGGAAATCAGTTGTTAGGGTCCTTGTGTATGGATACGTCGGCCGCCCGCACCAACACTGGACTCCCTGAACTAAAAACCACACTTGGTACTCTTAACACTTTTGCTTCACAGAAAGAAAATATCAAAGTTATAAGTTCTACGGTAGAACCTCCCTCTGATACCAATTTGTCACGACCCGTCCTCGGGGCCCGTGTCGTGACTACCCCAAGCCCACCTTCCATAGGCCAAGGGCTGGCGTCTATCCCCAAAGGCGAAAACCCCGATAACTAGGAAGACATTGACTTTAAAAAAATTAAACAAAACACCATAGAGTTCAAGAAGAAGTAAATCACTAAGTACAAAGAAAAGTGATGAAAGGTAAATGGGCCAGAATACAAAACCAAAAGAAAGTACAACTTCAACTGAACAAAGTACAACAGTAAAAGACAAACAGCTGGAAGAACAGAAGCGTCACCTGGGACGCCCTCCTTGGATCCTACCTGAAGGGTAGGTACATATGACATAGATCCTGGTTCATCCACCACGGATCCTACCTAAAGGGTAGGTACAAATAGCCTCCACAAATCTCTCGCCCATCAACCTCCTCCAAATGTTGTCTCGCCGTGAATTCCACCTCCAGATACTAACTCGTCATGTAGTCCACCTCTGGGTACCATCCAGTCCTCGAACACTCGGCCTCCATCAGCACTGTCGTCGTCTGCAACCAACACAACGAGGTGCGGGCATAGCCCATGCAGGGGTGAGTATAACGATACTCAGTAGGGACCCCGAGACCCTCAAGGTCTCACTAAAACCAACAAGTATAACCACAAAGAAGATCCAACAGATAACCACTACTTAGGTATATGCTCATGCATATACCTAAGTTATCAAGTAACGCATCTCAATCATGAGGAAAAAACCAAGATCATGAAATCAACGGATAACCCCTACCCAGGTATATGCCCATACATATACCTAAGTTATCAAGTGACCCATCTAAATCATGAGTTAAACACAAAGGTCAAAAGTCTCAGCTCGAACGAGGATTTTCATTAATGAAACCGTAACTGCTGAAGAGCTCCATCTCTAGAGTATAAAGTGGTCCTGTCACGACTCCGAGGTACTGCTCACTAACCTAAGACTGCTGAGGTACTCCTCCTGTCGAGTACCGCGGGTCATCCACCCAAACAGAGTAGTGCTTCCTGCCAGGGTATGTCACCCAAACACAGTAGTGCACACCCCCTAGTAGCCTGCTGAGGTACTCTTCAGACGAGTACCACGGGTATGCACAATCACAAAGGTAGTGCTCCGTCCGCCATGGGTTTGCACCTAAACAAAGTAGTGCTCCATCCACTAGGCTAGTCGACTCACTCCAAGTCGAGTCGATCAGCAGTCGTCAGGTCTCAGTCGACTACACGGTCTCCGTACTCCGCACGCTCGTCTATAGGAGGGTCTGCTCCACGAGCTATAGGTCGATACTCCAAGTATCTCAAAGTCCCACAAAGAAGTCTCTCAAAGGACCGCCTCGTCATAGGGGTCTCAACGCAACAGACGGCGCGTCAATCGGACACCCGGTCTGTGAGTTATTAACCTTTCCGTCCCAGGGGCCCGGTTTGTTTTGTGAGCGAACCTACCCGGCCGTATCTCAACATTACCCCGAACTCTCATAGGGTATACTCATATAGATCGTTTCTCAACGTGATCACAAACGCCGTTGACGGTTCGTCAAACGGACGTACGGTCTGAAAGATATCAGCTTTTCCGTTCCAGGGGACCGATTGGATTTCGGGTATAATCTATTTCGGCCATACTCCAACTGTGTTCAAACCTTAGGCGAATTATGCCAAAAGTTCTTTCTCCTCAAGAGGAATCCGACAAGGTCGACGGCACGTCAATCAGACGTCTGGAGCTGAAGTTATGAGCGTTTCCGCTCCGAGCGCTCGGTTGGTTTCGTGTACGAACCAACTCGGCCAAACCAACTGTATTCTGAAACCATGAGTGCGATATACCGAAACGATCGTCTCGATCCAAGGATCGCATCTCCACTGACGGTGCATCAATCGGAGGTCCGTAGCCCGAGATATGGGCAAAATAACCAAAAGGGTCCGAAAACGGGGGTTTCGGGCCCTCACCGACCCGGCCCGGCGGCCCCGCCCGCCCGACGACCATGCATGTGGCGCCAGCTGGCTCGGCCAAACAGCCGAGCCGTTCTGGCTCGCGGGGTGGGGGGGGGGGGGCTGCCCCCCGGTTTCCCTGTAACAGCGGCCCCATTAATGGGGCCGCTTGCATGGCCACCTGGGGGAATTAAATCCCCCGGTTTTCCTCTTGTCCGGCTGGCCCGCACCGGCCAGCCGGTTCTGCCAACAAGGACAGGCGATGGCTGTTCCTTCCTCCTTCGCCGACACCGGTAGCCCGGAACCGGCCGCCGGTCACCCTGATCTGCCGCGGCCTGGGACCGGCCGCGGCCTGGTTCGTCCGGCGCGGTGTGACGGCACCGGGCCCCTCCGCCGCGGCCCCGCTCCGGCCGCGGTATTTTCGGGTTTCACTGACGAGGCGTGACGAGATCTCATCCTTGTATGATTTCGCGGCGCGGCGCGACGGCGCCGCACATTTCTTGCCGCACGATCCTGCGTGGTGCGACAGCACCGCGCCACTCCCATTTCAAACCACAAAAGAATCCAACATGGAAAAAGGAGGTGGGTTGACCGTCTTTGTGCAGTCTGACCCGCTCTCGTTAAACGATAGCAATTGGACATATTCACCAAGAATAAAAATTAAGGGAGTAATCTCGAACAAAATAAAATAAATCCCATACCTTGAGCATAGCTAGGACAGGGGTTCACCGCGGAAAACGACGTCGCGAGGTGAAGCTCCGTTTGTTGACGGAGAATGTCCGAGGAGGAAGTGGTGTCTTCTTTTCATTGACATGGAAAGAAGATCGAAAGAGGGTGTGTCGTCAATCTTGGGAAAAAGGTCACACACCAACTGTGGAGAGGAGAAGAGACGGCACATCGATCTCTTCTTACAATGATAGCATTCTTCGTCGAAGTCTTGGTGTTCTTCGTGATGAAGATGAAAACACCCAAGAGCTCTCTCCTCAATTGTCCACACACAACAACCAACCAAAATAAAATAAGGCTCATCCTTATTTTATTAACTCATGCCACAATTCAAAAATCAAAACTTAATTTAATTAATTGAATTGGTGTGTTGGCAAACTTAATGAGAGGAGAGGAAAAGTCACCCAAATTAAGGGGAGTTTAAAAGTTAAATGTGTTACACAACTTAAGTGGCGGGTTAAGAGGAGTTAGGGAGTTAAGATAATTGAAGAGGTGGGGCTCATGTGGGCCCCACCTCACCTTTAATCCACTCAAGAGAAACTAGCAATCAGTGGGTCCCACCCTAACTCCTACACCTAGGTTTTAACACATGGAAAAGAGAAATAAAATTCTTAACGAAATTTTATTTCACTCACACATAAACCACAAATTAAACTACTCATATCGAGAAAATGTAACTCCAGAAAAGGAGTTCATAAGCAATTACCAGCACTGCGGTTCAATCGGTGCCCTCGGAATTCGATTCTGAGCACCGGTTCAAAAGATAGGAATTCCTGCTCCTTCGTTCACTAAACGTACCCGAGCCAAACTTCGGAAATTAATTACGGGCACACCTGGCCTCGGAAAAAGGCGCCGTCAGAAACCGTGTTCTTGTAAAATTCCAAAGAAAATTAAGAAAAAATTTTCCTTGAAATTTCTGGGTCTTTACATATATACATGATATAAAAATAAATATTGTTTTAAAATAAAAACAATGTTTTTTAAAAAGAAATTTTATCGGCTTTTAATGGGGAACTTGTTTTAAATCCAACTTTTGAAAAATTTAAAAATTATATTTAACAAAATATACTTATTATTTGAATTTCGAATTTAAAATTTGACTTTTATATTACATTTTTAATTTTTTATAAGATTTATTTTTTGATGTATAATGAAAAATACGGAATTTTAGTTGAAAACATATGTTTCATCTAAATAATTTATAGTTATAAATTATACTTGTTATTTGTTTTAAAGAATAATTAGATCATATTTATATTATTTAATCTATGTTTGGTCATTAAACCCATTTCACATTGATATTGGATAAAAAAAATATACTAAATATCTAAAATATTTTTCTCAAAACACCATTATTAATTCCTATATTTGAGATTAATTTCCAATTAATTTCTAAAAATTATGTGAATCAAATTTTGGATGTGTTTATTAAATATTTTGAATCATATTTTTAAATTTTATTAAAATATTTAGTTTTTTATTTTTTGCCAATATGAAAAATAACATTGGTAATTGTCTATCCACAATAATGGGTAAATTATATAATTTAGGATAAAAAACTATAAAGTAATAAGGACTACATAATGACCTAAAAATGCCCAAATTTTAATGGATTAACATAATTAGATCCTCAAAACGTAACGACTGTTGTTATGTTGTTCAGTAGAATCTTGTCTGCGAAAATGACTTATATAATATTTAAATCAAATAAAGACACAAAATTTCATATTCGTAGTCTTAAATATCCCTTATGTTTCCACATGGGGAAAAAGGTATGTTATAATCTAATATTAATGTAAATTATTAAATTAAAAACAATATTTTCATGATAAAATTTTATTTTTGGATTTTTAGTATTCTTAGATGAGATTATGTTATTTAAAATGTTTTATTTAATAAAAATTTTAAGACGTGACATTAATGTTTTAACCAATATATCTTTCTTAATTTTGGGATTTCAAAAAGATATATTATACTATGAATATAATTTTAAAATCTAGAAGATTTATCTTCATCATGGTATTTTTTTTGAATAATTTTAGTGAAAAATATGTGTATTAAATAATTATACCACTAAGATTTAATAATTGTTTTTATTAATGAAAAACTCAAATAAATATTATTAAAATATTAAAATAAATATAAATTGGGATAGTTATCGTGATTAAAGAATATTATATACCACCTTTACCACTTAGGGGCTTAAAAAATATTTTTTATGTTAACATGTTATCTTGATATTTTAAAATTCCAAGTAACGAATAGCTTCAAAATTTACACTAATGATATTTTATCTAAAAAATATTTTATTACATTATTAAAAAATAATAAAATTTATTTAAAAATATAAAATAATTATAATATTTTCAAATATATTAGAGAATAGTTCATTAATGGTCTAATTAACATCACATGTTAAAAAATGTAATTATTTTTTATATTGAATAACTTATTACCTTAGTTAAAAAACATATAGGTTAACTAAGGGTTAATAAAAATGATAAGGTTTAAAATAATAACAAAACATGAATAGAATATATTGATTGATTATATTAAAACATTATAGGATATTTCGGTCCCAATGGACCTACGATATAGATCTTCATAGGAGATCTAAATGATCCATTTCAAAGAAGTGGTAATCACTCTAATTGTTCATTCTCTCTTTCTATTATTATATAACATCTATAAATCTATTATATATATCTTAAAATAATAAATTATGAATTATAATTATGATTATATTCTATTATAATTATGAAAAAACCAATATAAAACACATTTCCCATTGAACATGAAGTGAAAGTATCACTCATGCATACGTATGACATACAATCTTCACGTAGTGATTCAATAAATTTTCCATCAACATATTTTACAAGTGGGATTTATAAAGGGTTTAATGATTATAAATGATATTTGTGACATAATTATATCTCTTCAATTATAATAAAATATTTACATTTTTACCATCTAATCTTTTAGGAAATGATAACATTGCTCATCCGTACGTATGGCTTACCGTCTTCACAATGTGATGTGATTCAATTTCCAACTATATTTCACCTGGCATGTAATAAGTAAGAATTTTAGGAATATATATGATATATATATAACATAAAAATTATTCTGTAAATATAATATAATATATAATTTTATTTTTCTTAATGTAAAAGATAAAATGAAAACAATATCCATCCGTACATACGGCTTACTATCTCCATGAACTGTGTATTCTGTTTTCTACCTATAAAATTTATGAATCACCATAAATAAATATGTAATAAATTTATATATAAATATATATTATATTAATATCATGGTTATTATTATAGAGGTGATAAAAGTTTTATCTTTAAAAGATGACCAAGGATTACAAGTCCCAACATGTACAGAAAATAAAGCGACTATTACCTAAAACATAACTTTAAT
Source organism: Viscum album (assembly GCA_963277665.1). Taxonomy (NCBI): domain Eukaryota; kingdom Viridiplantae; phylum Streptophyta; class Magnoliopsida; order Santalales; family Viscaceae; genus Viscum; species Viscum album. The sequence continues at coordinate 1,866,431,464 of OY728155.1, read as the reverse complement.
GTGAAATTTTTAATTAGTGAGATATATAAAGTAAAAAGTTAATAATATATGTTATATATATATATTAATATGTTTCCTTGGTATATTAGTAATATTATTTTATTTATTATACGTGGTGTTTCAATTTATATGAAGGAAGTTGAAGAAATCAGGTAAGGGATTTTTGTCTCACTTTTATTTTCCATGAGATACAAGTCTTGTTCACCACCTATTTCTTATATGTTGTGTATATAACTCCCATGAATGTATTTTATGAGTATTATCATATATATTTTTGGTGTTTACATATCTATTTCATTAACCCTATTTCAATGTATTTACAGTAAAAAAGTTACCAAATTGGTAAGGTAACATTGTGTCAATTTGTGTTCTTTGAGATGAATGTTATGTTATAAAACAATATAATTTTACAAGGTGTATATACTATCCTTTTACATGTTTTATAATGAATTTACTTCTTATAATTATATTTTATGATTAATGTATCAATATACTTTATAACATCCCCAATCTGGAAGCTACTAAACAGTGCATCGAGTCAGGTCACCACATGACTTCAAACACCCCCCATATGACATATGTTGCCAACTAGAATTGAGGATATAATAGATCACATAGGAAGACTATACACTCTTTATCAGGGAAATCCAAAGAATAAAACATATGAAATAAAGGAAAGAATAAATAATAGACTAGAAAAAAGCATTATTAACCCTTCACAATAGTGGTACAAAACACAACCAAAAATAATTATTCCATGTCATGATATGAGTGAGAAGAGTGATGAGAACAAGAAAATAATATAAATATATGAATCATAAAAATGTTTACTGAATTAAAGTCAATATCCACATCTATGCACAAACTATACACAACTCAACTCCCTTATTTATAGCCTTTTCCCATATCTGGACCTACAACCAAGAATTCTACCCGGGTACACAATGGTGGACTGAGTATGGAGTGAGTACAACTAAGTAGGCCACCACCAATGGTTTCCACACAAATATACAGTCTAAAAATATAGTTCATTTAAAATGAAATAAACGACAAGGTATACAAAAGGAATCTCAGGTTCTATTAATTAACAATATTAAATTTAACTATTTTATTCATTTAATCAATATCCATCACTTGTTCCATGGGTTAGGCATTGACATCAATTACATTATATACAAATCTTGTAAATTACAATACATAAGGTAATATATTTGTTTCCATATTTATCTGGGGTTAAACATTACACATGCCATTACATTTCACAAACCTTGGAGCCTTAGTCCAGTTAGTCACATCAAATGAAACCTCTAGGGGAATAGAGCCTCAGTCGCCTTACCTAACCTAGCATTAAAAGGGTGGTGTTAGAGCTTATTTCTAACCCAGCCGATGGGCATAGATCCTCATGCACAAAACACCACAACTACCAATCCATGTGCACATTTTCATTTATCCATTTAAAACATATAGCAAATCACAAACAATACACTACCAATACACATAAGATATAAAACTCAAATTTCATATGACATAAGAATATTCATCAATGCATAACCTATTATCACATTTATCATTACTTATCATGGTATATTTAACCCACTTCTCTTTATATACCTTAACTTAGTTATCATAATAAAAAATAACCATACATTATCCCATTTAACAAATTCATCAATTCTCATTGATTAACCCATTTAATCCATCCAACAGTTTACAAATCGTTACTCATTTATGATGTTCATTATTTCACATACATTAACCCACTCATGCAGTTCAAGTACAATAAATAATTTAGTTAGCACAATCACTACATTTCATCTAACCCATTCAATATTAAGTCAAAAAATCCTTTTTTCAGTATTAGTGTCTACACACAACTATAGATATTAAATTTTTAGCTCAAATAACTTATCAACTTGTCAATCATGGGTTATACTTAATCCCAAGTCAATTATGGGATTAGCATTACAATTTTTCCATGTTCAGGAATGTTAGCACACCCATGGTAGGCCCTAAAGCAATATAGTGAACCTCAATTCATTCCATGGGAATAAAGAGGGGTTCAATTCGTCATTTCATATAGAATTTTACCAATTTAATTTATTTTCATCAAATTAATAATAAGATAGAACCGTTAACCCAACCACACGTGTACATATCAACTCTATGACTATGGGATATAACTTTTAGACCACTTAACTTGAATCCGTAGATGAACGATCTCTTACCCATTGCCTTAGATCTAGATTCAACAACCTTTTGAAGCACTAACCTAATATCCACTAAAAATGAGTGTTTTATGTGCTTTAGAAGAAGAAGAATGAAACCACAAGATCTATTCTTGAGAAGAGAAGAATGATAAGCGTTAGAATTTCCCAGAGCATTTATACATGCCCAATGATACATCAAATATACTATAATCAAAGGATATTGAATCTTGGGAATCCTTGGTCATTTTAAATAGTTAATAGGGGTGTGGAAGAAGAATGAGGAGGAAAATTGGGTGACAGATTTAAAATCCAAGGGGTAATTAGAAAAAACCCATTTTTGATGGGGTGCATGGTTTTCCAAACCATGCGCCAAAAGTGTACTAGCCTCAATCCATGTGGGGTCTGAGCCACATGGTTACATGGGGATTCTACCAATTTTGACAAACCGCATTCCAAATGTTCAGAATAATTCTCTCCAAATCTACAGGATTTGACTTTCCCCTTGCACAATTTATATAAACATGAACCCCCTCCACTTAGATAGTATGGTTTGGGCTCACAATTACTTCTAAACATGAAAAATCTGTAAAACATGCACATGATGTCCAACATCCCCTTTCTTCTATGTATCGAACCCATAGGACACTGAAAACCTCCTCATATAATCAGTAAACAATACATTTAACCAATTATAGTGTATTTAAGTCAAAATTTAAATAGGGGAATACCTCCACGATGTTCAAGATCGTAAAATCTCCCCACCTTATAATGAATAGTCCTTTAGAAACACTTAAAAACATTATTGAGATTCCAAAGTAAAGATATTGGGCCCCAGATCCTATATATCCCACTCCACCCCCCATATTTCTTCTAGAACATTACTATAATACCACAAAACTCAAAACAAGGGCAAAATCAAGCCTCATAAGACATCTTCACTGCAATTCATAATTCAAACCATATTCTTCTCAATGTACACATCTACCTCAAGCTCCACATTATCATAATCAATCACATGAGATGGATTGGGGTGATACCGATTAAGATGTGACACATGAAAAACATAATCTAAACCACTATACCCCTATAAAAGCGCCAATAGATATGTAACCTGTCTGATCGATTCCACAATATCAAACAACCCAATGCACCTGGGCACTATATTTCCCTAATTAAAAATTTGATTGGGACTCAACCTTAGTGATAGAAAAAGAAATAGATGATCACACTAAAAAAACTCAAGTGGAATATGATGCCGATACACATACTATTTCATCATACTATATGCCATTTCATTACATTTCAAAATAAAATGAACTTTTATCGATGTCTCATGCATGAGACACAGTCCCAATAATTCTGATTCCTAATCATCCATCCAAAAAAATAGATATCCACATGGTCTACCATAGAGCACCTAAAACAGTGCACCGAGAATCATATCTTGGTAACTATTTTTTAGGGAAATTCAGCCAATGAAATAAGCTTTTACCATGATCCACCAAAGTCTAAGACATAATCGCTTAACATGTCCTCAAGTACCTAAAAAGTATTCTCCCATTTCCCGTCCATCTATGGGTGAATGGTTGTAATAAAAAACACATGAGTACCAAGATCCATATGTAATCCCTTCCCAAAATGATACATGAAGTGTGAATCAAGATATGAAACTAGATTCAGTGGTACCCAATAAAACTACACTACCTCTAAAGCATAAATCTCATCCAATTGATCTTTGGTGAATGTCACATTAATTAGAATGAAATGAGACACTTTATTCAAATGATCCACAACCACCCAGATTTCATCATTATTTTAAGGCATCCTCAAAAGACTTACCACAAAATACATAATCACATAATTATATTTTCATTTTAGAATGGGAAATGGATGAGAAAACTACTGGAACTCTGATTCTTATTGTTCACCTACTAGAAGGTAAAAAATTATGCCAAAAACCATCAACCACTTTCTTCATCCCTAGCCACCAATACTATCTATGAAGATCACTTTACATTTTGGTCAAACTAGGATTCACTACCCATATCAGTGCAGGAAACTCTTGCATGAAATCTTCTCACATATGCATTAGTGGAACCACAGGTCCATAAACATAGACGATTCTATAAACTCCAATAGTCCAACATGAAGGTGAATTCCACATTTAAAACAGTCCCTAAATGCCAAACATTATGGTTCCTCATACTAACTCTTTTTAATTCAGTTTAGAAGTATATAATCTTCTATGAAGGATGAAAGGGTCATCTAACCTTGGCTATCCTTCACTTCAAGATGCATCTCTGTAAACAACACCACCATATTCCACTCCTAACTTGATTCCTAAATCACTTGATTTTGTGTGTTCTGACCCAAATCATCTACAACACTATTTCTCTTTCCTAGTTTATAAACCCATTCAAAGTAAAATGATTTCATGTATTCTAACCTTATTCACCAAAGATGATTCAAATCAAACCAGGAGAAGAAATGATTTAGGATTTCATGATTGATATACACCATAAATGTTCCCCCAACAAAGAAATTCAACCTAAATTTTAATTCACGAACCGCTATTTCCATTTTAAGATCATGTATAGGGCAATTTCTATCATTAAGACTCAACTTTCATGACCATGACACCACTACCAGATCATCCGACATCAAAACTTCCACAAAAATAACAGTAGACACATCATCAAAATAACATATATTTCTTACCTTGATCAAGATATAATCATAGCTGATGTGGTTGTCAACTGTATATTTAATTCCTGAAAGGAATTATCACATGAACCATACCACTAAAACATGATTCCCTTCTTGTTTAGGCCTGATAGTGGTGCTAAAAATGAGAAAAGTATATAATGAACATTTGGTAATTCATTTCAATACCCAAAATACATCAAACATTATAAACATTATTGGGATTCTCCTAAGACACAACTACCTACACTTTATTTAGGTATACGTACAAACCTTACTCTGAGATGATGTTCCCTAAGAAATTAACCCTATCAATCTAGAAATAACATTTGGATATCCTAAAATATGAACAATTCTCTCTTAGTTTACTCAAGAAGAATTCACGATGTTTGGAATGATCTTCATGTGTCTTGGTGTACACTTAGATTTCATCCATAAAGACAAATACATAATAGTTCAGGTACATTTCAATGATTCAGTTCATTTGGGCCACAAACACCACCAATGCATTGGATAACATGAATGGAATAGCAAAAAAATCATAAAACCCATACCTTATCTTGAAGTTAGTCAGCAATATATCATAAGGTATTAACCTAGGCTAATTATACCATGATCTTAAATCAATGTTATAGAACATAGCATCACATCCCCACTGGTAATAAATGTCATCTATTTGAGGTATATGGCATTAATTCTTAACCTTCATATAATAAATATTCCTATAACCGACACATATTCATAAGGATCCATTGTAATTATCAGCCAACAATACAATATATCCCCAAGGTGACATACTCGGATGAATATACCCCCTTTTCCCAAGTTCCACCATCACAGTTTAATGTTCCTAGGGATCTTTCAGTGCTATTATATATGGTAGATTGGAAATTGTTTCTAATCCTTACAAAAAATCTATTGTGAACTCAATATACCTCATAGGTTGAATCTAAGAGAAGTCCTTAAGAATCACATCATGGAATTTATCCAACACAAAAGGGAATCCAAGGTGATCCACTCCATCATCCTAAATAATGAGACAATACACATTGTCCAAGAATTCACCGAACTGCAATCAATCTGGCCCTACAGGGCATACCCAGACATCCGACTCGTCAGGATCGAAAAACATTTCTCCCTCAAGAGACGTGAATGTTACCCTTAAATGGTAACGATCAATATGGTCTTTGTATAACAGTAGCTACTCCATACCAAAAATTAGATCCAAATCTGACATTTAAAGCATAGAAATGTCCCATAAGAAATGGTACACTCCAACCTCAAGAGAACACCATTATATTTCCAAATATTTTCTTCTTGCACCCCCAATGGTGTATGAATTGACATGACGTCACACAAATGTTACACTCCTAGAACCAACAAAACAAAAAATGAACAGATATAAAAGATTGTGTAGCACATGTATCAAATAAATCACTAGAAATCATGGAATCCAAAAGAATAGTACTTAAAACTGTTTATGGTATAACCTCACCTAATTCAACTATAGACTGAACTGTATGGAGATGAAAATCCCCTCTACCTTGGGATCCGTTTGAAATACCTTGGGCAGAACTACCCTACCGGAATGGGAACTCTCATCCTGAAGTACTACGCCCACCACCTTTACCAGTATGGCTGGTATAGTTCCAAATACCTACCTGATTTGTGGTAACTAACCCACATACTGCACATGACATTGTCCTCAATCCTCTGTTTGTTCCCAGACGTTGAGGTTTCCTAAAAAAACTATGCACATGCCTCATTATTATACATGCTCTGCACTCAACTAGTGGCTGTGGGAACTATACCCTCCTATTTCATATCCTTACACACTGATATAAAATTACATATTGACCACCCTGAGGGGATGATCCTCTCTTATGAATAATCTATACACCATCACTCCAACGAAAATTTCTAAAACAATTCATTCTACCTAAATAAGCCTCACTATTGGTCCATCCAACTAAAACTACATGTACACCACAATAATTCTCCCTCTGGTTCCCTTCTTAAATAAGGTGATGAACCACAATTTATAAAAACCTATTTAAATGAAATATGTTCACCTAAGAGATAATATCATGTCTATGTCTATCCTGAAAAGGTCTTCATGAATCAGTCTCATCCCCTGCCAATGTTGGGACAAAGCATGCAAGTCCATGAAGCGAGCATCATAATCCATCATTTACAAAGGTCATTGTGTCAAACTCACAAACTTTAAATCCCACTCGTATCTCAAATTATCTAGATAAAAGTGTTCCGGTCACTTTTAATGGAATTCCTTGAATAGTATACCATTATTCTACTGATTATGATATGACATATCCCACTAGCACATCACTGGACACCTTTCTATATATTCTACCAACATGACTCTCTTCACTGTAGGAGTCTCATAGTGATCAATGATCATTTCGATGGACTCTATCCAGAACATTGGATAATTGTGCCCACAGCCTCTGGAAAACCTTTGAGGGTGTTGAAATTGAAATCCTCTCTTCAGATCAAACATACTTGGCATGACCTACCCTGCGTCCCATAACACCATCTTTATAAAACCTGAACATTTATCAAGGAATTTTTCATCTCCATTGATACCTTGGATCACTAGGTTCCCTATATCCATTTATTTATGATCATTCTCAGCAATATATTCTTGTCCCCCAAACAACACATGTCATCATTATGGAATTTCTCCATGATGCCAATCACAATTCTTAGAATATATAACATAAAAATCCAAAATTTTACTTTGAAGAAGGACATTAACATGCCCTATAATTACAATTTCTCATAAAATATCTCCACAAAAATCATCACATCTAGAAACCTACCCTTGAACATCCCTATCACAGTCCATTAGTATTTTGTTTTAAACTACAATACATAGTCACAATTCCTTCACTAGACACATTCTTAAAACTTTCTCCACACACACAATGTAAATCTTTACTCTTAGGTACGTTTCCCATTTTACAACTGGTTACAACCAATATGTTAATTCATTCATGTCACGAACCAACCCATATACCCTGGTGACCCGATGACCGAGACAGCCCTGACGTAGCCCGAAGGGAATTCCCGATCCCCATGGGTCGACGACTAGAACCTGGCATCACATAACATACCAGTGGGAATGATTTTTCCATAGGAATGCGGAAGCAAAATAAACAAGATAGTATGCATAACAAAAAGAAACTCCACTGGGAGTAATGTACTAGAATACAAAGAGGCATAAAAAGCCTAGAGTACTTGTAGGGACCTGAAGCCTGACGTACATGGACATTACATTACTTTTGCGGAATACTTAGTACATAACAAAAACACACACATAAGGATCGTAATAGTTTAGTGTCTTTGGAAACTCGGAACGTAATCTCCTAATCATGGTGAAAGATATTCAATATCTCCCATAAAGATCTTCCCTTTTTTTTACCTAAAACTTTTCTTTATATCCTGGGGAAAAGAAAACATAAAAGGGTGGGCTCAAATGCTCAGTAAGGGTAAACAAAAGAAAAATCAATCACATCCTATTCATAAGAACATAACTTTTGGAAATCTTAACCTGCAAAAGTGAGCATAATTTCATAACATGGGATAAATCATAGTAGTGAAATGAAATCCCAATAAGCATAACATAAAAAATGAAACTTTGTGTCATACACACATAATCATAGAGAATCATTTCTTGTTAGTCATGACTCATTGCCAAGACTATCTTAGTGGACAAAGTCCCTTTCTGAATCGAGTCACCCTTGTTTCAGTCCTGCTTCACTGAACCGGTATAACCTACCATTCCAGCCATGTCTATCTCATGAGATACGAAATCTTTACCCAATGCATTGGAGGTAGATATAGGTCCCACCCATCTCATAATGATACCATTCTTATGTGTGCCACAAAATCATAAATCATACATCATTGCATAACCCATGTAATAAAAATGGGAATCTTAAACATCGTGATATCATAAAACATTTCATATAAGATAAAGGAATTCATAAAAATAATTCCATCACAACATGATCAAATCAATTTAATAATAGGGATAAAAACAGAACCCTTTATTATCTTAGATGGAAAATAATTTTGATAAAACACTTGAACTCCATTCTTGAGGAAAATAACCTTTCTTCTTCAAAAACATTTTTCCTTTCATAACATGTCATATGACTTTAAAATAAAAGAATTTGATTAAAAAAAACTTGAAAACTTGTAAAGGAATCTTCTTGGAAATAATGTTTTAAAAATCCATTCATTCCGTATAAGTTAAAAAAACATTCTTCTCGTACTTTTTTTCGAAAAAGTCAAAAAGTACCTTGTACGAAAAACGACAAAAGATTACTTTCATATCTTTTACTAAAAACTCACCGAAGGGTAAAATTGGATTTAAACAATTGTAGGTGGATGGAAATAATATTACATATTGAGGAAACATGGATGTGGATGATAAAATACACCCCAGTAAATACCAAAGTATAAACAATCTTGGATAAAAATGAGATTGTGATATTTCCCTTACCTTAGGTACGATTTGCTTTGTATGTGTCCGAAGCTCCTGTATAATGGTTTAAATAATGTTATTGACTTATTCCAGAATCATACATATTGATATGATATCATATATGGTCATATTCTTAGCTTCTTGTTAGTAATATTTCATTGTTACTTGTTACTCGGGTCTTTATTGCCTTTTGTTCTTATGCGTGTTTTGCCGAATAAATTCATATTCTTCTTTTAAGGTTATAGATAACTTATATCCATAATGGTTTTAGTGTAACATATATCATATTTATTCATTCAATTCATTTATATAATTACTATGCAATGATGATCATGTAGAACGAGTCGCATCACATCGTGGAGACGGTATTCCGTACGTACGCACGAGTGATGATATCGTTCCTATGATCGTGGAATTGTATTGGAGTATATGTATATTATTTCAGTATCAATATTACTTTATAATAATCATAAATAGTTACTCATTACACCATTATACCCATCCTTGTAAGGTGATGGTGGAAAATAGATTACACCACGGCGTGGAGACGGTATTCCGTACGTACGCACGCGCGGTGATTTCATTTTTCCGTAGGATGGATAGAAGGTGAATTATGGTTGTTTCATATTTATAATAAATATCAGTATGTAAGTAATACTGATGTTATTACTTTATCATGAAACAACTAAATAAGAAGATGTTGAAGAAGACAGAAATTGAAAAGATCGGTAATGGATATTACCTCTTCTTTGGAACGCTTCTTTGAATCCTCCACTTAGGGAACTAAGATTGGTCTTTGAAGAAGACCAGGACCTCTAGGATTATTCTAGTAAAGGGGAGAGGAGAAAATGGTAGGGGTTGGCCGAGATTGAGTGCTCAAATTGGTGTGAGGAGGAGGGGGAGGAGGTGCCCTTTTATAAGGGAGGAGAGGGGCACCTTAGGAATATCTCAAAATATTATTTTATATTAAAGTCCAAATCGATTTATAATGGTTCCAAATGGTTTTATTTCGAAAATAAAGTGGGGATGGGTCAAAATCATATCAACCAATAGGATTTATACAAGTTTAAGGTATTATTTTAACCTTATCAATTAGATTTAACTCTAAGTTAAATAATTTAACTTTTACCGTGTCTTTTTGTTTTCTTACACTATATGGTTAATACACTTACTATAACATGCCAAACGAACCCCAAACTGTTTATTATTAATATATATATCCTTATCTAAGTAATTTGGCCGGTCCTTATATTTTTAGGAATAAAATAACAATTAATAATATAATATTTGATGTAAAAACTATTTTGTGTCAATTGTGACACTATTTGATATATGATTTTTGTGAAAGTCATAAAAGAATTATATGTTCGAACCAAGTTGATTAAATCAACAATAATATATCATAGTAACCTAGAAAATTAGTGGAATTCATAAAAAGTCTTAAATTACATTTATTTTTCTATTTATAATATCAATTATGTCAATATTTCATTAATAAGATAATTACTGCATCATCTTTGTGTCATAAATAAATTAAATTATTTGATGTCTAAATATTACAAATAAAATACCATCATGTAGAAAATCTGTTTAGATTTCTAATGAATATTTACAATCGAATTTATCTTATGTACAACCCTATATTAAAAATGTTTTAGTAAATATAGTTTGATTTTAACTCTTTTAACTCTTCTTCGAATTAAATAATAATAAATGTCCTAATCTAATCCACGTGGGCCTAAATGATAATATTTTACACTTAAGGTTGTTTTTGGTCGAGATACACTTTTCCAATAGAATTAGGACATGTGTTAGGGTAATATCAATATCATTCTTACCCTTAATTACCTTATTTACTTTTAACCGTGGTAAATAAAAGTAAAAAAGTTACTATTCACCAAAAATTATTTTCATCTCATTGAACCACATTTTACTTACTGACATCAACCATGTCTCTCAGATTTTTGAAATTCCATTCTCAGAAGCGGTAAAATTATGTTTTATGAAAAAATCAGTTTTTTTAACTACCACTTAGTAGTTTCACTATTCATCAAAAATTGATGTTTTTCAGAAAAATGCCAAAATTTCCTCCTAAGCTATATTTCATATTCCGAATTTAAAAATGAAGTCTATTTTACCAAATTCATAACATAGAAGTTGCATTAATTAATTTTATAATTAAATCCCGCTGTTAAAACAAATAGCGTGTTTTTAAGAAACAATATCTATCAAAAATTGACACTTGATTATGTCTGGTTTAAATGTGAAATTACATTCAATGACCAACATTATATTAAATTGTAAAAATATATTCTAAATATACTTTAAAACCACTCAAATTAATAATTTATCACTATTAATTATTTCGATTAAAAAAGTTGTTTTTAATTATAATTTAGTAATTTTCACTATTCATCAGAATATGAAAGTTATCCGAAAAGTACCAAAATTTCACCTTAGGCTAAATTCGATACTCCGAATCCAAAAATGAAGTCCATTTTGAGAGATAAAATTTCTAAAATTTAAAAAGTGGTTATTACTATTCATAACAGCTAGTTTTAATAATATTTTAATAGCATATCGTTGTTTCGTGAAACTCAGTATTGCGTACTACACACGCTATCGAGGAAGGTTGCGATTGTGTGTAATGCAAGGCAAGTCAAAGATTCATGTTGTGCAAGCTCCTTTTGGTGCAGCGTACAACACAACACATTAATAAAATTAAAAATAATATTTTTCATAAAATCTCGGGCTGTTACATTCTACCCCCCTTAAAATGAATTTCGCCCTCGAAATTCGTCAGGGTTATAAATGGTTTACTATTCGAAATTTTATTTAATAGAAACCCACATCGTAAAAAGGAATATCAAAACCAATCTTTAAAAACAAATGTATGAAACGTAACGGTTACCCAAATAAACTAATCACTGGGTTTCCACATAGGTGAGAATATGGATATGGAAGAGAAATCTAACCATCATGTTCTGATGGAGAGTGGTAGAGAACATGGCTATGGAAAATCCAGTAATCACAAAGCCATAAATTTGTGATGATCTAAGGTACCATCTGATTCATCAGATATAAGATCACTAGGACAACTTTTTTGGTTTTCAAGATCGTTTTCCTAAAGTTAAAGAATTTTAATTAGAATAATTACTTACTTTATGTTGGTACAACCTCACTATTCTTCGTGCCTTTAACAATTTCCACTTCATCTCTTAAATAAATGAAGTTGAATTTGTTATTCGTGAAGTGTTAGCAGATCATGTGATAGAATGACGGGTCATTCCATCTGTCTCCAAAGGTTAGCAAAATTTATATACATAAGTCGATCTATAGTGGGATTAATCATATATGGTTCCTAAAATGAATTTATACTTCATATATCATACTTATTAATATAATAAAACTAGTTTCTACTAAACAGGGACTTCCTGTAGGCCAGTGGTAGGCGATAAAGGCCAGTCGCACTTCGGTTGTGGGTTCGATTCCCACGGCCTTGTCCGACGCGATGGGCTATTGCCCGTCCTGCAGGTTGTCCTCTTTCTTAAACTATATTACTATAACATAACAGAAATAATATTGAAAAAACTTCTATCCTTAAACAATACTAACTTATGTCCAACATAATCCATTCCAATCATTAGGCTTATCCATAATACTGCAGTCCACTCTCATAATATAGTGAAAACGATTACCAGAGATTTAATACAATCGTTGATCCCCATATATCATAAGATATGTCTTGTTAGTCACATTCCAAACTTTCAAAGGCCTTAATCATGTATTCTCTTGAATACCCATCGAACCTTAGTGAAAACATGAATGCAGTTAAAATTTAACACTTTCCCCATACCAAAATCCTCAGAATTCTATATACTCAAACCATGATATCACTTAGTCCTTATATCAATCATGAGCTCATGAATACTGTCAAATATTCAATTTTCTCATTTTCCCTTCATTGTGCGCATATCATTCTTTTTCCAAAAATATCTCAATCACATTCCATGGTTACTGGTACCATAAAATTATTGAAAACCACAATAGACCAATACATAAATATTCCAATACTTTATGATACAACATTATTTTGGAATCTCATTACATACAAACTTAATTATTCCACCACATCGTTATCATATTCAACATCGCCAATAGTGATCGCATGTGACTTCCCATTGTCCTTTTCCTTAAGTGGTTGCTCAGGTTGATCATCACTAACCCTTGGATTAGGGCATTTATTGGCATAATGTCCCATTTCCTTGCACTTGAAGCATTGATGTGTTGGTGGTGCGTTCTCTGCAGTGTTTGCTTTGTTCACATCATTAGAAACCATTTTTCCATTACTTCGACACACAACAACTCGATGACCTTCTTTTCCACACATAAAACATTTTCTAGTCCCTTTAAGACAATCTCCACCATGCTTCTTTCCACACATTGAGCATAAGGAAACATTCATTTTCTTTTCACCATTATTCTGAGATTTCTCCTTGAACTCCATCTTTCGTTTCTTTTCAAAACCATAAGATGGATATGTAACACCAACTTTCATCTCTACCTTGATAGCACAACGCACAATTTCTTCATAGATACTGAAGTCTCTTATAGCTAATGCCCTTCGAAGACTTGGTTTTAAGCCACTGAAAAATCGATCAACTTTACTTTCAGGTTGGATGATAATTCCAGATGCATACCTTGCAAGTCTTGTAAAATTCGCTTCGTATATACCAACAGATTCATCATCCTTTTGCTTTAGTTCAAGAAACTCCTTCTCCATCTTTGTTCGAAGAATACGAGGGAAGTACTTACTGAAAAACAAGTTCTTGAACTCGTCCCATTCCATGGACTCAATTTCATCTCTTTGCCTCGTATTCTTGATAAGATTTCACCATTGATCAGCTTCACCTTCCAAACGATATACTGCTAAGATGACTTTATCATGCTCAGAACATTGAAGAACTGAAAATATCTTTTCAGTGGTACTGATCCATTGTTCAAAAACAAGTGGATCAGAAGACCCACTGAAAGAAGGTGGGCATTGCCTCATGAAGGACTCAATAGAATATTGTTCCCTTCTCTGCTCATTTGGAAGTCCAGAATGATTCATAGCTTGTGTAAGTATAGAAATAAGATTTTGCACTCCATCTCCCATAACATTTGTTTGTTCAGGAGGGCAATAATTGCATTGTCCATTGCATTGATCAACACGGTTCCTTCGGGTTCCAGCCATCGTCTAAAACCCAAAAAGAATAGTGTGAGAGGCAAAAATCATGCTAGGGAAAACAACATAATAAAGGGGGAGTGCCTTCAATATCTAACATCCTAGGTTTAATTCTATGATTGTTAGCGTAATTCTAGTACTATAACCTATACGTATACTTAACCTTAGGGACATCCCTTGACATACCTAAGAAATATCTCTAGGGATCTCACTAAAGTTCTTGCATCCTAGTTTCCAAAGGTTGACTAAACCTTTCCTCTGATACCAACTGTAGAGACCCGAAGCCTGACGTACATGGACATTACATTACTTTTGCGGAATACTTAGTACATAACAAAAACACACACATAAGGATCGTAATAGTTTAGTGTCTTTGGAAACTCGGAACGTAATCTCCTAATCATGGTGAAAGATCTTCAATATCTCCCATAAAGATCTTCCCTTTTTTTACCTAAAACCTTTCTTTATATCCCGGGGAAAAGAAAACATAAAAGGGTGAGCTCAAATGCTCAGTAAGGGTAAACAAAAGAAAAATCAATCACATCATATTCATAAGAACATAACTTTTGGAAATCTTAACCTGCAAAAGAGAGCATAATTTCATAACATGGGATAAACCATAGTAGTGAAATGAAATCCCAATAAGAATAACACAAAACATGAAACTTTGTGTCATACACACATAATCATAGAGAATCATTAATTGTTAGTCATGACTCATTTCCAAGACTATCTTAGTGGACAAAGTCCCTTTCTGAATCGAGTCACCCTCGTTTCAGTCCTGTTTCACTGAACCGGTATAACCTACCATTCCAGCCATGTCAATCTCATGAGATATGAAATATTTACCCAATGCATTGGAGGGAGATATAGGTCCCGCTCATCTCATAATGATACCATTCTTATGTGTGCCACAAAATCATAAATCATTCATCATTGCATAACCCATGTAATAAAAATGGGAATCTTAAACATCGTGATATCATAAAACATTTCATATAAGATAAAGGAATTCATAAAAATAATTCCATCACAACATGATCAAATAAATTTAATTATAGGGATAAAAACATAACCCTTTATTATCTTAGATGGAAAATAATTTTGATAAAACACTTGAACTCCATTCTTGAAGAAAATATACTTTCTTCTTCAAAAACATTTTTCCTTTCATAACATGTCATACGACTTTAAAATAAAAGAAGTTGATTAAAAATAAACTTGAAAACTTGTAAAGGAATCTTCTTGGAAATAATGTTTTAAAAATCCATTCATGCCGTATAAGTTAAAAAAACATTCTTCTCGTACTTTTGTCGAAAAAGTCAAAAAGTACCTTGTACGAAAAATGACAAAAGATTACTTTCATATCTTTTACTAAAAACTCACCGAAGGGTAAAATTGGATATAAACAATTGTAGGTGGATGGAAATAATATTAAATATTGAGGAAACATGGATGTGGATGATAAAATGCACCCCAGTAAATACCAAAGAATAAACAATCTCGGATAAAAATGAGATTGTGATATTTCCCTTACCTTAGGTCCGATTTGCTTTGTATGTGTCCGAATCTCCTGTATAATGGTTTAAATAATGTTATTGACTTATTACAGAATCATACATATTGATATGATATCATATATGGTAATATTATTAGCTTCTTGTTAGTAATATTTCATTGTTACTTGTTACTCGGGGCTTTATTGCCTTTTGTTCTTATGCGTGTTTTGCCGAATAAATTCTTATTCTTCTTTTAAGGTTATAGATAACTTATATCCAGAATGGTGTTAGTGTAACATATATCATATTTATTCATTCAATTCATTTATATAATTACTATGTAATGATGATCATGCGGAACGAGTCGCATCACATCGTGGAGACGGTATTCTGTACGTACGCACGAGTGATGATATCGTTCCTATGATCGTGGAATTGTATTGGAGTATATGTATATTATTTCAGTATAAATATTAATTTATAATAATCATAAATAGTTACTCATTACACCATTATACCCATCCTTGTAAGGTGATGGTGGAAAATAGATTACACCACGGCGTGGAGACGGTATTCCGTACGTACGCACGCGCGGTGATTTCATTTTTCCATAGGATGGATAGAAGGTGAATTAGGGTTGTTTCATATTTATAATAACATATTAGTATGTAATTAATACTTATGTTATTAATTTATCATGAAACAACTAAAGAAGAAGACGTTGAAGAAGAAAGAAATTGAAAAGATCGGTAATGGATATTACCTATTCTTTGGAACGCTTCTTTGAATCCTCCACTTAGGGAACTAAGATTGGTCTTTGAAGAAGACCAGGACCTCTAGGATTATTCTAGGGAAGTGGAGAGGAGAAAATGTCAGGGGTTGGCCGAGCTTGAGTGCACAAATTGGTTTGAGGAGGAGGGGGAGGAGGTGCCCTTTTATAAGGGAGGAGAGGGGCACCTTAGGAATATCTCAAAATATTATTTTATATTAAAGTCAAAATCGGTTTATAATGGTTCCAAAGGGTTTTATTTCGAAGCTAAAGTGGGGATGGGTCGAAATACTATCAACCAATAGGATTTAGACAAGTTTAGGGTATTATTTTAACCTTATCAATTAGATTTAACTCTAAGTTAAATAATTTAACTTTTACCGTGTTTTTTTGTTTTCTTACACTATATGGTTAATACACTTACTATAACATGCCAAACGAACCCCAAATTGTTTATTATTAATATATATATATTTATCTAAGTCATTTTTCCGAACCTTAGATTTTTAGGAATAAAATAACAATTAATAATATAATATTTGATCTAAAAACTATTTTGTTTCAATTTTGACACTATTTGATATATGATTTTTGTGAAAGTCATAACAGAATTATATGTTCGAACCAAGTTGATTAAATCAACAATAATATATCATAGTAATCTAGAAAATTAGTGGAATTCATAAAAAATCTTAAATTACATTTATTTTTGTATTTATAATATCAATTATGTCAATATTTCATTAATAAGATAATTATTGCATCTTCTTTGTGTCATAAATAAATTAACTTATTTGATGTCTAAAAATTACAAATAAAATACCATCATGTAGGAAATCATTTTAGATTTCTAATTAATATTTACAATCGAATTTATCTTATGTACAACCCTATATTAAAAATGTTTTAGTAAATATACTTTGATTTTAACTCTTTTAACTCTTCTTTGAATTAAATAATAATAAATGTCCTAATCTAATCCAAGTGGGCCTAAATGATAATATTTTACAGATAAGGTTGTTTTTGGTCGAGATACACTTGTCCAATAGAATTAGGACATGTGTTAGGGTAATATCAATATCATTCTTACCCTTAATTACCTTATTTACTTTTAACCGTGGTAAATAAAAGTAAAAAGTTACTATTAACCAAAAATTATTTTCATCTCATTGAACGACATTTTACTTAATGACATCAACCGTGTCTCTCGGATTTTTGAAATTCCATTCACAGAAGCGGTAAAATTAAGTTTAATGAAAAATTCAGTTTTTTTAATTACCACTTAGTAGTTTCACTATTCATCAAAAATTGATGTTTTTCAGAAAAATGCCAAAATTTCATCCTAAGCTATATTTCATATTCCGAATTCAAAAATGAAGTCTATTTTACCAAATTCATAACATAGAACTTGCATTAATTAATTTTATAATTAAATCCCGCTGTTAAAACAAATAGCTTGTTTTTAAGAAACAATATCTATCAAAAGATTGACACTTGATTATGTCTGGTTTAAATGTGAAATTACATTCAATGACCAAAATTGTATTAAATTGTAAAAATATATTCTAAATATACTTTAAAACCACTCAAATTAATAATTTATCACTATTAATTATTTCTATTAAAAAAGTTGTTTTTAATTATAATTTAGTAATTTTCACTATTCATCAGAATATGAAAGTTATCCGAAAAGTACCAAAATTTCACCTTAGGCTAAATTTGATACTCCGAATACAAAAATGAAGTCCATTTTGATAGCTAAAATTTCTAAAATTTAAAAAGTGATTATTACTATTCATAACGGCTAGTTTTAATAATATTTTAATAGCATATCATTGTTTCGTGAAACTCAGTATTGCGTACTACACACGCTATCGAGGAAGGTTGCGATTGCGTGTAATGCAAGGCAAGTCAAAGATGCGTGTTGTGAAAGCTCCTTTTGGTGTAGCATACAACACAAGACATTAATAAAATTAAAAAGAATATTTTTCATAAAATCTCGGGCTGTTACAGTACTAAAAACCAGGTACTAAAAATGTAAAAAGTATCCCCAAGATCCCTAAAGACACAACTCACCAAGAACAAAGATCATCAGTTTGATCCACCTCCAAGAGGT
Organism: Viscum album; assembly: GCA_963277665.1. NCBI lineage: Eukaryota > Viridiplantae > Streptophyta > Magnoliopsida > Santalales > Viscaceae > Viscum > Viscum album. The sequence goes on along the minus strand of OY728155.1, from coordinate 1,866,412,433 downwards.
CCCTTACCTTTGCACAATCCTGGAAGAGGAAATTCTATAAAAACCCGAAGGCAAAAGTAGGGCGTGAGCTTATTCCCAGTAGGATACCACCAAAGATTCCGTAACAGATTCCAAATATAGACTATCCAAATAAAATATTTCAATTTTCAAATAAATAGGATTGGAAATTTAAAAGCATATTTTAACAAAACATGCTATACATTTTCAAATGATGGAAAAAAAATAATTTAAGCAAAGGATTTACAATGATGTAATATTTCTAAAGCAATGGCTTAATAAAAACATTTATATAAAATAGTTTATATAAATTCATTAGGAATATAAAGCAATTCAAATTCATTGTCATACATTTATATCTCAAATATAAACAAACAAGGGAGCAACATGAACATATTCCAAAGGTACGATAGTATTAACTAGTTATAGGATACCACACTCTCTATGTGAACTCACCAAAATGTGTATACAGACGTCCCTGTGACACTAGCCAAAGGAGACTCATCACCAACCCGTCGGGGATGTGACCCACCAAAAGTATGTTTTATAATGTTGTCGTAGCATAGAGTGTATCCAAATAACTGACTAACTACCTAAGGCTTGCATGTGCTCTTATATGATGGGAAAACTATTTTAAGAATGCATAAAATATGATCAATCCCATTCTTCCATTTCAAAAGTGGAAATTTCATTCCATTTGAAACCAAAATTGGTTTTATTCAAAACATGCCTTTTTCACAAGATAAAACCAATGGGTTTATATCAAACCATTTTAAGCCATTTTCACCAGTATGAAATCCATTCAAAACCAATTCCATTATTACACAATTTATTTCAACAATTAAATTCAACAATTTAATGGAAATCATTTCCATCAAATCCACAATTGAAATTCAACAATTTAAATCGTCCAATTTCCATATACACACCCAATTCAATGGAATTGGGGTTTTCCAAATTTCCATGCCAAAATCATTTCAAATATCTCGATTCACTAGAATAGAGTTTTTATCAATATAATTGAATGAAAACATGAGAAATTGAATTTAAATCAATAATTGAAATAAATCAAGAAAATAAAAAGATAATCAATTTGGAAAATCGAGACAGAACCACCTAAATCAATGGTTTTGACCAAAACCACAATGGGAAAGAACGCTCATGAATACCGGGTTGGTTCATTAGGAAACTGCATTAGATCTCTTCTCCTAGCAATATCAAGAGAAAATCTCATCATATATGGTAACACACACATAGATCGACCCATAACGGACGTAGATGTAACATCCCAAGTATGTAAAGAATTATGGATTTTCTTATCTATTTCTATTTATGAATTAGATAATGTTTTAGAGGCTTAAAATGAGAATAAATCCAATCTTAAGCATAGAATAAACTAATATTATTAAAAAGAATGTTTTACAGCCTTTTGATGGAAAGCCATTTTTAAATCTAACTATTGACAATTTTATAAGCTCTAATTTTCAAAATAAACATATTATTTAGAATTGGCAAATTAAAATTTTCTTTGGATAAACTTTTGGTATTTTTCTGACAATGTTCATTTTTTAATGAATAGTGAAAAATACTGCATTTTACTTCAAAACTGCTTTTTCATATAATATTATTATATAGTTAGATTTTCTTTTAATTGTTTTTAATGTGTAATTAGAAAACGTTTTTACCATTTAATCCAATGTTGGTCATTATAATTAATTTCACATTGGAATTTTTCATAAACGAGTGCCAACCTTTTCATAGATATTGTTTCAAAAAAACCCAGTATTTGTTTTTACAATAGGAATTATTTTTAAATTAATTGCTGTAATTTCTCTATTTGGAATTTGGTAAAATGGAATCCATATTTAGAATCATTAGGTCCAAATTATTTAATTAATACTCTTTTGTTTTTGGACATTATGAATAGTAACGACGGTAATTATCTTTAATTATCATGATTAATTTGTAATCAGGTATTTAAGGGTAATAAAATAATATCATAATAATATAAAATGACCCCAACATGTTTCCTAATTCTACTAGTTGTGTCATGGCCGACCATGGGATGCCTTGTGCCAAACTTAAGGACCCCATGAAATCACATTTGGGTGATAGTGACACTTTATCATTTTATTTTTAATGAAAAGAGAATATCACAAAAGTATGTAACACCTAAGTAAAACAATTTTAGTTTTTTCTATGTCAATGATCACTTAGAATATAAACAGTAATTGAAAAGCTAAAATTATTTCCTACATCATAGTAATTTTTTTATAATTTTTAGACCTTAAATGAATTAATTTATTTATGACACCATGACAATGCAGCCATTACCTCATTAATGAACGATTTAAATAAAATGACAAGATAATGTAAAATATAAGACATAAACTTGTCAAAAACCTATTTTATGGGTGTATTTTTAACCCTTATCACCTTATCCTTGAAATATATAATTTTGGGACCTTTAAAATCCGAAACTCAATTTAAAATAAAGTAACATTTCATGACTTTCCAAGAGTGCCCCTCCTCCCTCTTATAAAAGGCCCCCACCTCTACCCCCTTACCCACGCCTCTCAAGCCTTTGCCTTGGACAAAATCTGCTCATTTTATATCTTCAAATACCTCTCTTCATCATAGAAGCATTCCATTAGGCATAAATCTCTTCAAGAAAACCTTTTGGTTCAAACCAAGGGGAGTTACCCGATTTAAAGGTAAAGTCTTCTCTAATGTGATTTTGTTTAATTTTTCTTCTCTAACCCCCTAAACTCTTTTTATTAATTTTTTTTGTAACAACACCATATTCATAAATATACAAAGATTTTTTTATGATAATTATTCTAGATACACTTACATACACATTCTTCTAATGGTTAAAGAATATACTGTTTCTGTGGATGGCGAATTACTGCCTCACGAAATGAGGATTGGTCAATATTATTTTAACACCTTTCATGGTGGCCATTAATATGTCACTCTATTTATATATGATATATATTATGTTTATGTTTTCCTTATGATTCTGTATTTTTTTTTATGGAATAACTTTATGGTTTCCATTATGGACAAACGTGATAATTTCATTTTTTGCAAGTGCGGACTACCGCCCCCTCAACGTGATTTGAATCGTTAATGTCATATGTGGGAAGTGTATAGGATGGAGTTAATAATATTATATATGATATTATACTTTAATTATAATTTATATTTATATCATTATGATTCAATTCCATTAAATATGAAATAGAAATGAAAGTAGCATTCATGCATACGTACGACCTACCGTCTCCACGATTGGTGCCTTTCATTTCTTACCTCTAAATGTTATGTAATATTATAAATGAATGTATATACTAGATATATATTATATACATGATATCTACCTCATTAATATAATTCTGGATATAATGAATATTTTACCACATGAACAACTTGTAATTATAAGAAGTTTATTTTGGCTCAAGTACCAAAGATCGAAAAAATGACCGTTATTAACTTAAATAATTCCATAATGTTCATAACATGGAAATAAGTGATATAAAAGGAATAATGAACTTTAAAAAGGTTCTTAATAAAGTAGAAATTAACTCTAGTTTATTATTCAGGTGATTAAAGAACGATTAAGTCAAATCGGACATGAGGTAAGGGACTTCGTCTCAATCTCCTTTCATTGGGGAATATTTTGTTTTATACACAAAATTATTTTATACAATGTATAAACCACTTAGAATTTTAATTTTATTCAAAGGGAATATTTTTATATGAAGTGTTTTACTAAACGAAAAAAATGAATGTTTTTGTCTTACATATGCAGCGACCATGACTTTTCCACCATCGTGATCATTATTTGAGTTTTGGCTTCCTCTAAAAGACATAACTTTTCTAAATGAAAAAATACCATGTTTTAATTTACTTTTATTTTGGTATTTAAAATGGTTTTGATAATGTTTTTTTATATCAATGTGTTGTATTGATATCCTGTGATTGAAATGTGGAAATGTTATGTTTCCTTTATGCATGTTTTATGTGATACGATTATGTTATGGTTCTTGGGAATTGTTTATGAAGACGAGAGGTTCCGTGATAAGCTATGGGCGGGTGAGACTGATATAACTCTCCAATGAATTGGGTAATGCCAATGGGTTAAATGCTAAGGTTTCTCTGAAGATATTTAGGGAATATACTGTGATGGGTATTCCAAACGTAACCATGAGGGTTACTACCTACGTAAGAATGTTATGAATGACTCTAGTTACCTTTATGTATTATGATTTGTATGAGTTATTCATGAATCTTATGATTTCATGAGGTATGTTAAAGTGCGTATGTTTTATGAGTAAATAATGATTTCATTGATTCTTATGTATACATGGACTAATGTTTTCATTCAGTATTTTTATATCCCTTAATGAGTTTTTTATGCTCATCCCATGTTTTTGAAATGTTTTTCACAGGTCAAGGGAAAAGTACATGATGTGATGATAGTGTCGAGAAAGTGTCAAGAAAGAATACATGTTTTATTTTAAATATGTTTCCTTTGATGGGAAAAATTAATACTATCTTTTATGTAACCACCTTGTTTAAATGTGCAATGTAATGCATGATTTGTGATCTAATTCTCTAAAACTCTAATCCTGAAAAGATCATCAATGTGTATTCTTGAAATAACTCCAGATTATTTAATGTTTAACGATGGGGCCTTATAGTTGGTATCAGAGGTCGGTTTAAATATCTTTTGGAGTTATAATTCTATTAAATGATTATCCAAAAATACTTTTTATGGTCAAATTGAAAATTTTATAGCATTTGAAGATTACCGTGTTGCTTCATCTAAGACATGTTTGTTCAGAATGGTTTTCCACAAAGGAAATAGGGAAAAGGTGCTAGGAAGGTATACCGAAGGAAATGACCTTCCAAATAAGCATCCTGAGATAGTCAGAATTGGAACTGAACAGTTATTTAAAACAATGGTGCAGTTGAATCAAGCGATAAATGGTGGTGGTATCCATGCACGAGATCATCCAGATCAACCGTAGAGGAACATGTCAGTGGTGGAACATTTCATGAGGCAACATCCCCCATCATTCAGAGGATCATCTGACCCTATTGTATCTGAATGGTGGATTAAAGCATCGGAGAATATTTTCAATGTCATGGGGTGTTCAGACAATCAAAAGGTTTGTCTTGTTGTTTACCATTTGGAGGGTGAAGCAGATTAGTAGTGGTCGATGGTTAAAAATATCAGGGACACTAATGAGATTGATGCTCTTGACTGGGATGAATTCGAAGGTCTATTTCTCAAGAAATATTTTCCTATGGATGTTCGACTTATGATGGAAAAAAAATTCTTGGAATTGAGGCAAGAGGACGACTTAGTGGATGCCTATGAAGGAAAGTTCACTCAATTGGAAAGGTATGCTCCAAATTTTATCCGAGACCTTGATAGTAAAATCCATCTTTTTTACTCAGGATTAAAGCCAAAATATTGAAGGGAATTAGCTTCTCATGAGTTCAAAAGTAATGAAAATCTTGTTTGATGTGCTGAGAAGGTGGAAATGGAGTTTTCTGATGATCAAGTGTTCTATAAAAACCAATAGTAGAATAGAACAAGGTGGCAAGAGAAATGGAATAATTCATCAAAAAGGTCTGATGGTAAGAAAAATAAGTATTAAGTTTGTGATAAATGTGGTAAAAAGAATGATGGGGAATGTCTTTTGAATTCTAGAAAGTGCTACCAATGTGGTATGATGGGACATAAGGCTCATGATTACACTGGAAGAGATCAGGGTGATGGTAAGACCAAATTTCATTTATAGTTAGTGAAATGTTTCAAGTGCAACGAGATGGGTCATTATGGAAACATGTTTCTGACAAAGAGCTCGAATAATGGGAATCTGTCAGACTACAAGTAGAAAGGGGAGTTGAAATCCTTTGCAAATATTTCAGTAGATGTTGGGCCATCAAATGAAGTGGTATTAGGTAATTTGTTTGTTTTTTCAGATTATGATAGTGTGTTGTTTGATTCAGGGTCTACACATTCATTCATCTCTGAAAAAATTTCAAGTAATTTGGGAATACCATCTCAAGAATTTACTCCTAAACTTGTGGTAAAAACACCTGGGGGAAATGTTGAGGCAAAAAAATTTATAAGAATATTTCTATACTTATCTGTGGAAAGAACCTACTTGAAACCCTTATTGTTTTACCTCTAGTAGAGTTCGATGTTATCCTGGGTATGTACTAGCTCTCTTTTTACCATACTAAGATTGATTATAGATCTAAAGAAGTTTCTTTTTAGAAATACTTTCAGTTTGAGTACAAGAATGAACCCTTACTGTTGATAACATATCAGGAGTCTGAGAAAATTGTATAATATGGAAATGAATGTTACCTTGCACATATTGTTGAAAAAAAGGAACCGTTCAGATTAATAATGTGCTAGTGGTAAATGAGTATCCTGATGTTTTTCTTGATGAGTGTCCTAGAATAATACCAGATCAGGAAGTTGAATTTATTGTTGACTTAGTTCCTGATGCTAATCCAATTTGAAAACCCCCTTATCGAATGGCTCAAATTGAACTTTTAGAGTTGAAGGAGAAATTGGAAGATTTATTAGAGAAAGGTTTCATTCGACCTATCACATCACCATGGGGTACTCCTATCTTATATGTTAAAAATAAATATGGTTCAATGAGACTTTGCATTGATTATAGAGCCTTGAATAACATCAATGTTAAGAACAAAAATCCTTTTCCTCATATCGATGATTTGTTTGATCAGCTCCAAGGAGCTCAGTATTTTTCAAAGATTGACCTGAGATCAGGGTACCGTCAGTTGAAGGTAAAGGAATAAGATATTATGAAGACCTAATTTTGTACAAGATTTGGCCATTATGAATTTGTAGTTATGCCTTTTAGACTAACCAAAGCACCTTCTTTATTCAGGGACCTTATGAATAGAATTCTCCATGAGTTCTGGGATAAGTTTGTGGTTATTTTCATTGATGATATTTTGGGGATTTCTAAAATTAAAGTTGAGTATGAAAGACATTTAAGGGTTATTTTTCATACCTTAAAAGAAAATAAATTTTATGGGAAATTAAGAAAGTGTGAGATTTGGTTGCAAAAAATTTCTTTCCTTGGTCACATTGTTTCTAAAGATGGGGTAACTGTTGGTCGTGCAAAAACAAAGGTTGGTGAAGAATGGCCAAGACCCAAAAATGTAACTGAGATTTGTAGTTTTCTTGGTTTGGTAGGCTATTAGCGAAGGTTTTTTAAAAACTTTTCTTAGTTATCTAGTCCAATGACTAAGCTAACTCGGAAGGGTGTTGAGTTTATCTGGACAAAATACTATGATGATTGTTTTCAGGAATTGAAAAGAAGATTGGTGAATGCTCCAGTTTTGGAGCAACCTTCCAGGAATGGGGAGTTTGTTATCTATAGTGATTCTTCATTAAAAGGATTTGGTTGTGTCCTAATGCAGAATGATCAGGTAATTTCTTATGCTTCACATCAGATGAAAACTTATGAGGTAAATTACCCTACACATGATTTGGAATTAGTTGTTGTTGTTTTCACTTTAAAAATTTTGAGGCATCATTTATATGGAGTAAAGTGTGAAATATATACCGATCAAAAGAGATTAAAGTATATATTCACTCAGAAAGAATTAAACATGAGACAGAGAAGATGGCTAGAATTAATCAAGGATTATGATTTTACAATTCATTACCATCTGGTAAAAGCAAATAAAGTGGCTGATGCTTTCTATAAGGCCCCGAACTTAAACATCTCTTAATATTGAATTAAATGAATAATTCACATTGAGGATCTTTTCATGTTTAGAGTTTTAGAGAATTATGACATAACTATTACATCTCAAAAGATTACAAAGTAGACTAAGTTTCCATAAAATAAAAACTCTTAAAAAGAAACATGTCTAGTTCCATGTTTTATGTAGCATGACTTTCCCTTGATTCCATCCTTGACCAAATTCCACATTAATTCATGTGAAAAACATTTCAAAAAAAACTGGGGGTGAGCATAAAAAGCTCAGTAAGGGATACACAAAGAATGAAAACTGTTAGTTTTTCAAACATCAAGTAAACCATGTATACTTTATCAAAGTAATACCTTCACATTCATGAAGTAGTAAAAACTCTTCTCTGAATAAAATATCATTACTTACCTTTTTGTAACCAAAGGATTACCATAATACCCATATAAAGAACACATAACATATAAAGGTAACTTGAGAAATAAACATACTTAAGTGGAATAACCATACGGTCGACTTCCACACATATCACTTAATGGAATAGCCATACGGCCAACTTCCATACATACATAATGGAATATCCATACAGCCGACTTCCATACCTAATACATTGGAGGTTATAATATAACCACACCTCCTGGTATTCACGGCACCACCCGTCATATGGTTTATCACGTAACCACCCTTTAAATGTCTAAGTACTAATATAAAATCATAAAACATAAAACCAATATAAAAGAATGATAAAATTTCCACATTTCAATCACAATATATCATTTAAATATATTAACATAATAGAATCCCTTATCAAAAACATTTTCAATACCCAAATACATAAAAGAGTATATGGTATTTATTTTATTTTAAAAACATTACAGCTTCTTGAGGAAGCCAAAGACCAAATAATACTCGCGGTGGTGGAAATGGTCATTGTCACCGCGTACGTTAAAAGAAACATTAATTTTTTTCGTTTTCTAAAAAACTTCATAGGAAAATATTCCTTTTGTATAAAAGTAAAAGTCAAAGGGGTTTATACACCGTATAAAATAAAGTTGTGTATAAAACGAAATATGCCTCAATGAAAGGAGATTGAGACGAAGTCCCTTACCTCGGGTCCGACATGACTCGATCGTTCTTTAATGTCCTGAATAATAAAGTTGAGTTAATTTCTACTTGCTTAAGAACCTTTGTCAAGTTCATTATTCCTTTTATATCACTTATTTCCATGTCATGAACACTATGTAATTATTTAAGTTAATAACGGTCATTGGTAATTGAGTCAAAAAATAAACCCTTTATAATTACAAGTTGTCCATGTATCCATTATATCCCGAATTATAATCATGATTTATATATCATATATATCATGTATATCCAGTATATACATGCATTTATAGTATTACATAATCATTTAGAGGTTAGAAATGAAATGCACCGTTCATGGAGACGGTAAGCCGTACGTACGCAAGAACACTACTTTCATTTCTATTTCATATTTTATAGAATGGAATCATAATTATATAAAGGTATATTATAATTCCAGTGTAATATCATATATAATATCATAACTTCATCCTCTATACGTCCCACATATGGTATTAATGAATCAAATCACTTCGAGGGGGCCGTAGTCCGCACTTCCTTAAATGAAGATATCGCGTTTACCCATAATGGAAACCATAAAGTTATGCCCAAAATAAAAAATACAGAAGCTTAAGGAAAACATAAACATATTATAATGATATATAAATATAGTGTCATCTTAATGGCCACCTTTGAAGGTGTTAAATTAATGTTAAACAATCATCATTTCGGGAGGCAGAAATTCACCATCCACGGAAACAGTATGTTCTTTAACCATTAGATGTAGGTGTGTGTAAGTGTATCTCAAATCCTTATTATAAAAACATCCTAGTATATGGAAGATACTGGAAGTTTTACAAAAGAAATGAATAAAAAGATTTTAGGGGGTTGGAGAAGCAAAATAAAACAAAAGGACACAAGTGAAGACATTACCTTTAAATCGGATAACTCTGTTTGGTTTGAGATAAAAGGCTTCCTTGGGAAGACTTCTGCCCAATGTGAGGCTTCAATGAGTAAGATAGGGAAGTGGAGAGACAAAATGGGCAGTGGTTGGCCGAGCCAAAGGCTTTGGGAGTGTGGGTAAGGTGGTAGAGGTGGGGGCATTTTATAAGAGGAGAGGAGGGGAACTCTTGGAAGGTAAAGAAATGTAACTTTATTTTAAAATGTTATTCGGATTTAAGAGGTCCCACATTGATATAATTTGAGGATAAGGTGATAAGGGTTCTAAATTCACCCATCCAATAGGTTTTGGACATGTGTAGAGCTTAGATATTACATTATCTTTCCATTTTATTTAAATCGTTAAATAATGAGGTTATCGCTGCATCATCGTGATGTCATAAATAATTTAATTTATTTAATGTCTAAAAATTATAAAAAAACTTTCATGATGTAGGAAATCGTTTTTTCTTTCCAATGACTATTTATAATAAAAAATATTACTTGTATAACCCCATGCAAAAATTGTTTTAGTAAAACATCTCATGTTTGTGTTATTTTTACTTTAACATTAAATAAAAAGTTATTTATGTCATTTCCCAACCAAAGTGGCTCCATGGGGTCCCCAAGTTGACCCATGGCTTGTCTTGGTCGGCCATGACACATACAATAAGGGTAGGACATGTGTCTAGGTATTTTCATTTTATTATAAAATATTTTTTGCCTTAAATTGCCCTAATTACCTCTAATCGCGATTACAAACTAATAATAAGTTAGTATTCACCAAAAAATTATTTTAATCTCACTGAACCACATTTTACTTATTAATTACAACCATTTATGTCGGATTTTTGAAATTCAAAACACAGAGGTGGTAAAATTTCATTTAAACGAAAAATCAGTTTTTTAAGTACCACTTAGTGGTTTCACTATTCATCAAAAATTGAAGTTTTTCAGAAAAATACCAAAACGTCACCCTAAGATATATTTGATAATCCGAATTCAAAAATGAAGTCTATTTTACAAAATTCAAAACATATAAGTCAGATTAATTAATTTAATAATTAATTCTCGCTGTCATGACAAATAGCGTGTTTTACAAAACAATAAGTATGAAAAGATTGACACTAGTTTAAGTCCGATTTAAAAGTGAAATTAATTCCAACGACCACTATTTGATTTAATGGTAACAATATTTTATAATTTTACTTTAAAACCAATTCAAAATATAATCTAATCATATAAATAAATTAGATTAAAAAGAGGTTTTGAATTAAAATACAACATTTTACACTATTCATTAAAAAATGAACATTATCGGAAAGATACCAAAAATTTACCCAAAGTAAATTTTGATGTCCCGATTCTAAAGAATAGTTTTATTTGGTCCAATAGAATGTATAAAAGTGACCAAAACTATATTTAATGACGGTTCGCCATCAAAAGGCGATAAGTGAACCTTTAGTGAAAATTAGGGTATAAAAGCCCAAAATTGAATTATTTTCATATTTTAAGCCTTTATCTTTTATTGGATAAATGTAAAAACTTTGAAAAAGCATATATAATCATATTTTAGTTATTTCTATCCATTCCCGCCAATACAACGGCTACATGTTAACTACCATTTGAAATAACATTATTATATTATTAGTGTACAACATAATTTTTCAAAGAAACTCATCATTGCGTATCGTGTACGCTATCGAACATAGAAACCCATTTTAATTAAAATTAATATTTAATTAGTAAATATTAATAAATATGAAAATGTTTTATTCGTTATTTACCTGGGATGTTACATCCTTCTCCCCTTTTGGGAATTGTGTCCTCGCAATTTTATTCACTTATCAAAATAAGTGGGGGTATTTATCCCTCATAGCATTTTTAGATTCCCACGTTGCATCTTCAACCATATGGTTTTTCCACAAAACCTTTACCTGGTGAATTACTTTATTTCACAACACTTTCTCTCTTCGGTCAAGAATCTGGACTGGTTGTTCTTCATAAGATAAGTTCTCTTCCAGCTGAACTATCTCTGGACTCAAAGCATGAGATGGATCTGGCATATACTTCCTCAACATCAAAACATGAAAAAAATTGTGAACCTGAGATAAACTCGAAGGTAAAGCCACTCAGTAAGCAACTGGTCAAACTCTATCCAGAATTTCATATGGTCCAATAAACCTTGGACTCAGCTTTCCTTTCTTACCAAACCGCATCACAGTTTTCCATGGACAAACCATGAGAAAAACATGATCACCTACCTCGAAAGATAGATCCTTCCTCCAGTTATCTGCATAACTCTTCTGCCTGCTTTGAGCTGTTCTCATGTGTTTCTGAATCATGTGAACTTTCCCTGCCATCTCTTCTACCAATTCTGGTCCCATCATCTTCCTTCCACCCACTTCATCCCAAAATGCTGGAGTTCGACACCGCTTCCCATATAATGCCTCAAATGATGACATCTGTATACTGGAATGAAAACTATTATTATAAGAAAACTCAACCAAAGAAAGATGTTGGTCCCAAATTCCCTGATAATCCATCGAACAAGCTCGTAACATATCCTCCAAGGTATGAAATGTTCATTCTGACTGCCCATCTGATTGTGGATGAAAAGTTGTACTAAAATTTAATTCAGTACCCAACGACTTCTGAAGGCCTTTCCAAAAGTTATAAGTGAACCTGTGATCACGATCAGACACAATGGAGAGAGGAACTCCATGTAACCTAAATATATCTTTAAGATACAAACGGGAAAGTAGATCTAGGGAAAAAGTATCTCGTATAGCAAGGAAATGACCAGATTTAGTCAAGCGATCAACAATAACCCAGATAGCATTATTACCTCTAGATGTCTTTGGTAATCCCACGACAAAATCCATGGATATATTTTCCCATTTCCACTCTGGCACTGGTAAAGGCTGAAGCATCCCTTTCAGTAACTGCCACTCTGCTTTAACCTGCTAACAAGTCAAACACTTCACAGTAAAATCATAAATATCTCTTTTCATTCCATCCCACCAGTAATACTCCTGCAGATCTGTGTACATCTTAGTACTTCTAGGATGAACTGAAAATGGGGAACTATGAGCTTCACATAACAAATCTTTCTTCAACTGTGAATCACAAGGCACACATAATCTCTTCCCAAACCTCAAAAAACAATCATTATCAGTGTTGAATTCTGGCAACTTACCCTTCTAAACCAGCTCTAACTTTTTCTACAACTCACTGTCTTCTCTCTGTGCTTGCTTAATTCTGTCTGAGAGGGATGATCTCACTGATACCTGAAACAAAACAGAAGAACTTCCTGCACCAACAACTTCTATGCCAAATTTCATCAAATCAAAAACCAAAGGATCTCGTTCCAAACATAGCATGGTTAATGAAGCATTACTTTTTCGACTCAAAGCATCGACCACTTTATTTTCTTTTCCCGGATGGTAGTGAATTGTACAATCATAATCCTGGATTAATTCTAGCCATCTCCTCTGTCTCATGTTCAATTATTTCTGAGTGAATATATACTTTAAACTTTTGTGATCAGTATATATTTCACACTTTACTCCATACAAATGATGCCTCCAAATTTTTAAAGCAAAAACAACAGCAGCTAATTCCAAATCATGTGTAGGGTAATTTACCTCCTGAGTTTTCAACTGACGTGAAGCATAAGCAATTACCTGATCATTCTGCATAAGGACACAGCTAAGTCCCTTAAACGAAGCATCACTGTATATAACAAACTCACCATTCCTGGAAGGAAGTGCCAAAACTGGAGCATTCACCAATCTTCTTTTCAACTCCTGAAAACAATCATCACATTCCTTTGTCCAGATAAACATAACACCTTTCCGAGTTAGCTTAGTCATTGGACTAGATTACCGTGAAAATTATTCAGCATACCTTCGGTAGTAACCTGCCAAACCAAGAAAACTACGGATCTCGGTTACATTTGTGTGTCTTGGCCATTCTTCAACAACTTTTGTTTTAGCATGATCAACAGTTATGCCATCTTTTGAAACAATGTGACCTAGGAATGAAATTTGTTGTAACCAAAACTCACACTTGATGAATTTTCCATATAGTTTCTTTTCTTTTAAGGTTTTCAAGACAACCCTTAAATGAATTTCATGCTCCTATTTACTTTTAGAAAACACCAAAATATAATCAATGAAAACAACCACAAACTTATCCAAGAACTCAGGAAAATTATATTCATAAGGTCCATGAATACAGCAGGTGCATTGGATAACCCAAAAGGCATAACTACAAATTCATAATGGCCATATCTAGTACAGAACGCAGTCTTCAGAATGTCTTCTTGTTTTACTTTCAACTGATGGTACCCCGACCACAAGTCAATCTTTAAAAAATACTGAGCTCCCTAGAGCTGATAAAAAAATCATCGATATGAGGAAAATGATACTTGTTCTTAACAGTAATATTATTCAAGGCTCTATAATCAATGAAAAGTCTCATTGAGCCATCATTATTTTTAACAAACAAGACAGGAGCACCCCATGGTGATGTGCTAGGTCAAATGAAACCTTTATCTAATAACTCCTACAATTGCTTTTTTAACTCTAAAAGTTCAACTTGAGCCATTCGTTAAGGGGGTTTTGAAATTGGCTTAGAATCAGGAACTAAGTCAACAGTAAATTCAACTTCCCGATCATGAATAATACCAGGCAACTCATTAGGAAAAATATCAAGATACTCATTTACCACTGGCACATCATTAATGTGAACAGTTCCTTTATTTTCAACAATATGTGCAAGGTAACATTCATTTCCATCTTTTACTAGTTTCTCAACTTCCTGATATGTTATCAATATCAAGGGTTCATTCTTGTACAAAAACTGAAAATCTTTCTGAAAGGAAACCATTTTAGCTCTCCAGTCAATCTTAGCATGATAAACAGAAAGCCAATACATGCCCAAAATAACATCAAACTCAACTAGAGGAAAAACAATAAGATTTTCTGGTAGATTCTTTCCACACACAAGGATAGGAAGGTTATTATAATTCCTTTTTGTCTCAACGTTCCCTCCGGGTGTTTTTACCATAAGTTCAGGGTTCATATCTTGAGATGGAATTTCCAATTTACTAGAAAACTTCTCAGAAATAAAAGAATGTGTAGACCCTGAATCAAAAAACACATTGGCATAATCTGAAGAAACAAACAGTGTACCTGATACTACTTCATTCGATGGCCCAACATCTGTTGAAGTTTTTGCAAAGGATTTCACCACCCCTTTCTGCTTGTAGTCTGGATGCTTTCTCCTAGTCGAGTTCTTCGTTGGACACTCGTTTTCATAATGACCCATTTCATTACACTTAAAACATCTTACCGTTGGCTTTTCATTACCTGCTTGATCATCTTCCTTACAGTTACGAGCAATATGACCAGACTTACCACACCGAAAGAACTTACCATACTTGGATAAACATTCTACAGGATGCATTTTACCACACTTCTCATAGGATGGATATTTGGTTTTCTTACCTCTTTGTTTCTTTGATGAATTCGTCCCCTTTGCCTGCCAACTGGACCTCTTATTCTGTTGTTTGTCATAGAACACCTGATCATCGGCAAACTCCATTTCCACCTTCTCCGCACATCAAACAAGTTTTTCATAACTTTTGAACTCACGAGAAGCTAAATCCCTTCTATACTTTGGATTTAACCCTGAGCAAAAACTGTTTATTTTACTATCAAGATCTCGTATGAAGTTTGGAGAATACCTTGCAAATCGAGTGAACTTTGCTTCATAAGTAGCCACTGAGTCATCCTCCTACCTCAATTCTAAGAACTGGTTTTCCATCCTAAGACGAACCACCATAGGAAAATATTTCTGAAGAAACATACCATTGAATTCGTCCCAGTGAAGATCATCAATCTCATCACTATCCCAGATATTTTTCACCATCGACCACCACTGATCAGCTTCACCTTCAAAACGGTAAACAGCAAGACTAAACTTTTGATGTTCTGAATGCCCCATGACATCAAAAATCTTCTCCAGTGTTTTAATCCACCCTTCATCTTGCAAATGGTCAGATGATCCTCTGAATGATGGGGGATGTTGCCTCATGAAATGTTCCACCACTAACATGTTCCTCTGCGGTTGATCTGGCTGATCTCATGCATGGACACCACCACCATTTATAGCCGGATTCAACTGTTCCATCACTGCAACAAACTGTTTAGTTCCGATTCCAACCATCTCAGGTTGCTGATTTGGAAGGTTGTCTTCCTCCTGATGTCGTCCCAACATGGCTGCTTTGTTTCCTCTACGGAAAACCATTCTGAACATAGAAATATCTTAGGTGAAGCAACATGGTAATCTTTAAATGCTATATCATTTCAATCATACCATAAATTAACGTACAATTTTACACTTTTCTAACTCCTAAAGTTGTCTAAACCGACCTTTGATAGCAACTATAAAGCCCCGGCCTTAAACATCTCTTAATATTGAATTAAATGAATAATTCACATTGACGATCTTTTCAGTTTTAGAGTTTTAGAGAATTTGGACATAACTGTTACATCTCAAAAGATTACAAAGTAGACTAAGTTTCCATAAAATAAAAACTCTTAAAAAGAAACATGTCTAGTTCCATGTTTTATATAGAATGACTTTCCCCTGACTCCATCCTTGATCCTATTCCACATTAAGTCCTATGAAAAACATTTCAAAAATAAAACTTGGGGTGAGCATAAAAAGCTCTGTAAGGGATACACAAAGAATGAAAACTGTTAGTTTTTCAAACATCAAGTAAACCATGTATACTTTATCAAAGTAATACCTACACCTTCATGAAGTAGTAAAAACTCTTCTCTGAATAAAATATCAATACTTACCTTTTTGTAACCAAAGGATTAACATAATACCCATATAAAGAACACATAACATATAAAGGTAACTTGAGACATAAACATACTTAAGTGGAATAACCATATGGTCGACTTCCACACATATCACTTAATGGAATAGACATACGACCAAATTCCATACATACTTAATGGAATAGCCATATGGCCGACTTCCATACACAATGCATTAGATGTTATAACATAACCACCCGTCCTGGTATCCACAACACCACCCGTCATATGGTTTATCACGTAACCACCCGTCAAATGTCCAAGTACCAATATAAAATCATAAAACATAAAACCAATATAAAGGAATTATAACATTTCCACATTCCAATCACAATATATCATTTAAATATATTGAAATAATAAAATCCTTTATCAAAACCATTTTCAATACCAAAATACATAAAAGAGTATATGGTATTTATTTTATTTTAAAAACATTATGGCTTGTTAAGGAATCCAAAGACCAAATAATACTCGCAGCGGCGGAAAAGGTCATTGTCACCGCGTACGTTAAAAGAAACATTCATTTTTGTCGTTTGGTAAAAAACTTCGTAGGAAAAGATTCCTTTTGTATAAAAGTAATAGTCAAAGGGGTTTATACACCGTATAAAAGAAAGTTGTGTATAAAACTAAATATGCCTCAATGAAAGGAGATTGAGACGAAGTCCCTTACCTCTGGTCAGACATGACTCGATTGTTCTTTAATGTCTTGAATAATAAACATGATTTAATTTCTACTTGCTTAAGAACCTTCTTCAAGTTCATTATTCTTTTTATATCACTTATTTCCATGTCATGAACACTATGTAATTATTTAAGTTAATAACGGTCATTGGTACTTGAGTCAAAAATAAACCCTTTATAATTACAAGTTTTCCATGTATCCATTATATCCAGAATTATAATCATGATTTATATATCGTATATATCATATATATCTAGTATATACATGCATTTATAATATTACATAATCATTTAGAGGTAAGAAATGAAATGCACCATTCATGGAGACGGTAAGCCGTACGTACGCATGAACGCTACTTTCATTTCTATTTCGTATTTTATAGAATGGAATCATAATGATATAAAGGTATATTATAATTACAGTTTAATATCATATATAATATCATAACTTCATCCTCTATATGTCCCACATATGTTATTAACAAATAAAATCACTTCGAGGGGGCGGTAGTCCGAACTTCCTTAAATGAAGATATCGTGTTTACCCATAATGGAAACCATAAAGGTATGCCCAAAATGAAAAATACAGAAGCTTAAGGAAAACATAAACATATTATATATCATATATAAATATAGTTTCATCTTAATGGACACCTTTTAAGGTGTTAAAATAATGTTGAACAATCATCATTTCAGGAGGCAGAAATTCGTCATCCACGGAAACAATATGTTCTTTAACCATTAGATGTAGGTGTGTGTAAGTGTAGCTCGAATCCTTCTTATAAAAAAATCTTAGTATATGGAAGATACCGGATTTGTTACAAAAGAAATGAATAAAAAGAGTTTAGGGGGTTGGAGAAGCAAAATAAAACAAAAGGACACAAGTGAAGACATTACCTTTAAATCGGGTAACTCCCTTTGGTTTGAGCTCAAATGCTTCCTTGGAAAGACTTCTGCCCAAATTGAGGCTTGAATGAGTAATATAGGGAAGTGGAGAGACAAAATGGGCAGGGGTTGGCCGAGCCAAAGGCTTTGGGAGTGTGGGTAAGGTGGTAGAGGTGGGGGCCTTTTATAAGAGGAGAGGAGGGGCACTCTTGGAAGGTAAAGAAAAGTCACTTTATTTTAAAATGGTATTCGGATTAAAGAGGTACCACATTGATATAATTCTAGGATAAAGTAATAAGAGTTGTAATCCACCCATCCAATAGGTTTTGGACATGTGTAGGTCTTAGATATTACATTAACTTTCCATTTTATTTAAATCGTTAAATAATGAGGTCATCGCTGCATCATCATGATGTCATAAATAATTTAATTTATTTAATGTCTAAAATTTATAATAAAACTATCATGATGTAGGAAATATTTTTATATTTCCAATGACTATTTATAATAAAAAATATGACTTTTATAACCCCATGCAAAAATTGTTTTAGTAAAACATCTCATGTTTGTGTTATTTTTACTTTAACATTAAATAAAAAGTTATTAATGTCATTTCCCAACCAAAGTGGCTCCATTGGTTCCCCAAGTTTACCCATGGCTTGTCTTGGTCGGCCATGAAACATCCAATAAGGTTAGGAAATGTGTCTAGGTATATTCCTTTTATTATAATATCATTTTTGCCTTAAATTGCATTAATTACCTCTAATCGCGATTAAAACTTAATAAGTTATTATTCACCAAAAAATTATTTTAATCTCATTGAACCAAATTTTACTTCATAATGACAACCATGTATGTCGGATTTTTTAAATTCAAAACACAGAGGTGGTAAAATTTCATTTAAACAAAAAATCAGTTTTTTAAGTACCACTTAGTGGTTTCACTATTCATCAAAAATTGAAGTTTTTCAGAAAAATACCAAAACTTCACCCTAAGCTATATTTGACATTCAAAATTCAAAAATGAAGTCTATTTTACAAAATTAAAAACATATAAGTCGCATTAATTAATTTAATAATTAATTCCCGCTGTCATGACAAATAGCGTGTTTTATAAAATAATAAGTATCAAAAGATTGACACTAGTTTATGTCCGATTTCAAAGTGAAATTAATTCCAATGACCACTATTGGATTTAATGGTAAAAATATTTTATAATTTCACATTAAAACCAATTCAAAATATAATCTAATCATATAAATAAATTAGATTAAAAAGGGGGTTTTAATTAAAATACAACATTTTACACTATTCATTACATAATGAACATTATCGGAAGGATACCAAAAATTTACACAAAGTAAATTTTGATATCCCGATTCTAAAGAAGAGTTTTATTTTGTCCAATAGAATGTATAAAAGTGACCAAAACTATATTTAAAGATGATTCACCATCAAAAGGCAATAAGTGAACCTTTAGTGAAAATTAGGGCATAAAAGCCTAAAATTGAATTCTTTTCATATTTTAAGCCTTTATATTTTATTGGATAAATGTAAAAACATTTAAAAAGCATATATAATCATATTTTAGTTATTTTTATCCATTCCCGCCAATACAATGGCTACAAGTTAACTACCATTTAAAATAATATTATTATATTACTAGTGTACAACGCAAGTTTTCAAAGATACTCATCGTTGTGTATCGAGTACGCTATCGAACGTAGAAACCCCATTTAATTAAAATTAATATTTAATTCTTAAATATTAATAAATATGAAGATGTTTTATTCATTATTTACCTGGGATGTTACACTTTAAGTCGAAAAAGTAATGCTTCATTAACAATGTTATGTTTGGAACGTGATCCTTTGGTTATGGATTTGATGAACTTTGGCATAGAAGTTGTTGGTGTAGGATGTTCTTATATTTTGATTCAGGTATGAGAGAAATCTTCTCTATTAGACATAATTAAGCAAGCACAAAAGCAAGAAAGTGAGTTGCAGAAAAAGGTAGAGCTGGTTCAGAAGGGTATGTTACCTGAATTAAACATTAAAAATGATTGTGTTTTGAGATTTGGGAAGATATTGTATGTGCCTTGTGATCCACAGTTGAAGAGAGAGTTATGTGAATCCCATAGTTCTCCGTTTTTAGTTCATCCAGGAAGTACTAATATGTATAGAGATCTTCGGCAGTATTACTGGTGGAACGGAATGAAAAGTGACATTACTGATTTTACTGTAAAGTGTTTGACTTGTCAATAGGTTAATGCAGAGTGGCATTTACCAAAAGGGATGCTTCATCCTTTAACAGTGCCAGATTGGAAATGGTAAAATATATCCATGGACTTCGTTGTGGGATTGCCGAAGACACCTCGAGGTAATAATGCAATCTGGGTTATTGTTGATCGTTTGACTAAATCTGCTCATTTCCTTGCTATACGAGATACTTTTTCTCTAGATAAACTTTATTGTTTGTATATTAAAGCGATAGTCTTTTTACATGGAGTTCTATTCTCCATTGTATCTGATCGTGATCCCAAGATTACTTCTAACTTTGGGAAAGGCCTTCAGAAGTCGTCGGGTACTGAATTAAATTTTAGTACAGCTTTTCATCCTCAATCAAATGGGTAGTCAGATCCAAAAATTCATACATTGGAGGATTTTCTATGTGCTTGTTTAATGTATTTTTAGGGAAGTTGGGACAAACAACATTCTATGGTTGAGTTTTTTTATAATAACATTTTTCATTCCAGTATACAGATTGCATTATTTGAGACATTATATGGGAAGCAGTGTCGAACTCCAGCTTTTTGGGATGAAGTGGGTGAAAGGAAGTTGATGGGACCAGAATTTCTAGAAGAGTTGGCAAAAAATGTTCAGCTGATACAGAGACACATGAGAACAGCTCAGTGCAGGTAGAAAAGTTATGCAGACAACATGAGGAAAGATCTCTCTTTTAAGGTAGGTGACCATGTTTTTTCTCAAAGTATCACCATGGAAATGTGTGATGCGATTTAGTAAGAAAGGAAAGATGAGTCCAAGGTTCATTGGATCATATGAAATTCTAGAGAGAGTTGGATCAGTTGTATGCCGAGTGGCTTTACCTCCAAGTTTATCTCAGGTACACAATGTTTTTTAATGATTCAATGTTAAGGAAGTACATGCCATATCCATCTCATGTTTTGAGTCTAGAGGTAGTTCAGCTGGAAGAGAATATGTCTTATGAGGAACAACCGGTCCAGATTCTTGACCACAGGGAGCAAGTTTTGCAGAATAAGGTGATTCATTAAGTAAAGGTTTTGTGGATAAACCACATGATTGACGAGACAACATGATAATCTGAAAATGCAATGAGGGATAAATTCCCCAACTTATTCGATATGTAAATAAATTGTAGGGATGCAATTTCATAAAGGGGGGAAGGATGTAACATCTGAATTAAGTAAAGAATTATGGATTTATTATCTATGTCTATTTATGAATTAGATAGTGTTTTAGAGGCTTAAAATGAGAATAAATCTAATCTTAAGCATAAAATACACTATTTTTTTAAAGACCATTTTACTGCCATTTGATGGAAAAACATTTTTAAATATTACTATTGTCAATTTTATAAGCTCTATCTGTCAAAATAAAATTATTATTTAGAATTGGGACATTGAAATTTACTTTGGATAAATTTTTGGTATTTTTATGACAATGTTCATTTTTAATGAATAGTGAAAAATACTGCATTTTACATCAAAACTGCTTTTTCATCTAATTTAATTATATAGTTATATTATATTTTTAATTGTTTTTAATGTTTAATTAGAATATATTTTTACCATTTAATCCAAGGGTGGTCATTAGAATTAATTTTACATTATAATTGGGCATAAACAAGTGCCAACCTTTTCATAGATATTGTTTCAAAAAAACCCTCTATTGGTTTTGACAACAATAATTATTTTAAAATAATTACTACAATTTTTGTGTTAGAAATTTGGTAAAATGGATTCCAAATTTTGAATCAGATGGTCCAAATTATGTAATTAATATGCTTTTGTTTTTGGACATTATGAATAGTAACGGCGGTAATTATCTTTAATTATCGTGATTAATTAGTAATCAGGTAGTTAAGGGTAATAAAATAATATCATAATAATATAAAATGACCCCAACATGTGTTCTAATGCTACTGGTTGTGTCATTTCCGACCATGGGATGCCATGTTCTAAACTTAGGGACCCCATGTAATCACTATTGAGTGATAGTGACACTATCATTTTATTTTTAAAGAAAGAAGAATATCACAAAAGTATGTAAAACCTATGTAAAACAATTTTAATTTTTTTTTTGTAAACGATATCTTAGACTATAAATATTAATTGGAAATCTAAATAGGTTTCCTACATCATAGTATTTTTTTATAATTTTTAGACATTAGATACATTAATTTATTTATGACACCATGATGATGCAGCGATTACCTCATTAATGAAAGATTTAAATAAAATGAAAAGATATTATAAAATAAAAGATTTACACTTATCAAAAACCTGTTTTATGGGTGTATTTTGAACCCTTATCACCTTATACTCAAAATATATCATTTTGGGACATTTAAAATCCGAAACTCATTTTAAAATAAAGTATCATTTCATGACTTTCCAAGAGTTCCCATCATCCCTCTTATAAATGGACCCCACCTCTACCCCCTTACCCACACCGATCAAGGCTTTGGATCGGACACACTCTGCTCATTTTATCTCTTAACATCCCTTTATTCATCATAGAAGCCTTCCATAAGGCAGAAAGCTCTTTAAGAAACCATTTTTGTTCAAATCAAGGGGAGTTACCCGATTTTCAGGTAAAGCCTTCTCTAATGTTCTTTTGTTTTATTTTGCTTCTCCAACCCCCTAAACTCTATTTATTCCAATATTTTGTAACAAAAACAGTATCTTCAATATACTAGTATTTTGTTATGAGAAGGATTTAGTCTATAATTACACACACCTTTGTCTAATGGTTAAAGAACATACTGTTTCAGTGGATGGACAATTACTGTCTCACGAAATGATGATTGTTAAATCTTCTTTTAAAACCTTTCATGGTGGCCATTAAGATGCCACACAGTTTATATAAGCTATATATTATGTCTATCATTTCCTTATGATTCATTATTTTTCATTTATGGCATACCTTTATGGTTTCCATTATGGACAAACGCGTTAATATCATTTTTTGGAAGTGCGGACTACCGCCCCTCAATGTGATTTGAATCGTTAATGCCATATGTAGGACGTCTAAAGGATGGATTTAATAATATTATATATGATATTATAATATAATTATAATTTAATTTTATATCATTATGATTCCATTCCATTAAATATGAAATAGAAAAGAAAGTAGTGTTTAAGTGTACGTACGGCTTACCGTCTCCATGAACAGTGCCTTTCATTTCTTACCTCTAAATGTTATGTAATTTTATAAATGCATGTATATACTGGATATATATGATATATATTATATATACATGATGAATATAATTCTGGATATAATGGATATTTTTCCACATGAACAACTTGTAATTATAAGAAGTTTATTTTTGGTGCAAGTACCAAAGATCGACAAAACGACCGTTATTAACTTAAATAATTACATAATGTTCATAACATGGTAATAAGTGATATAAAAGGAATAATGAACTTGAAAAATGTTCTTAATAAAGTTGAAATTAACTCTAGTTTATTATTCAGGAGATTAAAGAATGATTTAGTCAAATCAGACACGAGGTAAGAGACTTTATCTCAATCTCCTTTCATTGAGGCATATTTTGTATTATACACGACATACTTTTATATGGTTTATTAATACCTTTGACTTTTACTTTTATTCAATAGTAATATTTTTATATGAAGTGTTTTACTAAATAACAAAAGTGAATATTTTTGTCTTACGTATGCGGCGACAATGACTTCTCCGCCGTTGTTACCATTATCTGAGTTTCGACTTCCTCTACAAGGCATAACTTTTCTAAATGAAAAAAATACCTTGTTTTAATTTTCTTTAATTTTGGTATTAAAAATGTTTTTGATAATGATTTTATTATATCAATGTGTTGTATTGATATCTTGTGATTGAAATTCGGAAATGTTATGTTTCCTTTATGCATGTTTTATGTGATACGATTATGTTATAGTTCATGGGCATTGTTTATGAAGATGGGTGGTTTCGTGATAAACTATGGGCAGGTGAGCCTGATATAGCTCGCCAATGCATTGGGTAATGCGAAGGGGTTAAATGCTAAGGTTTCTCCGAAGATATTTAGGGAATATACTGTGATGGGTATTCCAATCGTAACCATGAGGGTTACTCCCTACGTAAGAATGTTATGAATGCCTCAAGTTACCTTTATGTCTTATGATTTCTATGATTTATTCATGAATATTATTATTTCATGAGGTATGTTAAAGTGAGTATGTTTTATGAGTAAAGTATTATTTAATTTATTCTTATGTATACATGGACTAATGTTTTCATTCAGAATTTTTATATACCTTACTAAGCTTTTTATGTGTATCCCAAGTTTTTGAAAGGTTTTTCACAGGTCAAGGGAAAGGTACATTATGTGATGATAGTGTCGAGAAAGAGTCAAGAAATAATCCATGTCTTATTTTAAATATGATTCCTTTTATGGGAAAAATAAATAATGTCTTTTATGTAACCATCTTGTTTAATTGTGGAATGTAATGCATGATTTATGATATAATTCTCTAAAACACTAAACCTAAAAATATCCTCAATGTGTATTCTTGAAATAACTCAAGATTAAATATTTTTTATTTCAGGGGCCTTATAGTATATCTAATAAACTGATAGAAGAGTAGAAGTAGATCTAAGTATATCTAAGAAACCGATCATGAGCGATGGAGAATGATCACTTACCTCCAGAATCTAGCATCGATTCACCAAGAGGAGCCTTTGGATCGCATCCAGAATGTTGGGAGAACCGTCTATGAAGTTAAGAGAAGACAAATCCTGAGTTAGGGCCACTTAGGAGGAAAACATGAGGCACTTAGATGTAAAAATGGGTGAGATCCACAATTTAAGGATCTCATTTAAGTGTCTGCCCAGTTAGTTCGCATGGTATGACAAACCAAGCACTAGCCATGCATTAGCTACTACCTTAACCACCCTTCATGCATGGTTTTTCCCCACGGTTAGAGAAACCATGCACTTCCCGTGCGGAAGCTACTGCCTCCAAGAAAAACTGCGTACGGTTTGGCCACATGGTTTAGACAACCCGTGCTCCGCCTGTGCGACTTCCCCTTTTCCCCAAAACAACATTTACTGTTCTCCCAACTCTCCCAAGTCCCTACTATAAAATAGTGGTACTTAGAAACATCAAAAGTACCTGAAAATGTAACGTGATGTTACAATTCACAACTTTAATTATGTACAATTCTTTAACCATTCTATAACATTCATCCCATTTACCTATTTTCATCATCTTTACTTGACGCCATTTTCATCAAATTTTCAAGAAAGCAAAATGCATCCTACCCATCATTTCCCACACACCCATCTCATGTGTACCTATCATGAAGAATTACACCGATATACCTAGGATCGTATAATGATTCATGAATGTAAAATCTCATTCCCTTATGACCAAGAGGGAAATATAAAAAACAATTATCATCACATAATAAGTGCATCTCCTAATGGTGAAATATCACTAAATTATAGAAAAAAAATCAAGAACAACAATCCCCACAATGAAACTTGGGATTTATCTCATACACGGGTTAGATACTCCCATAAACAAGATCATTTCCAAGGGTCGACACCACCATCTATCATGTCTACCATCCAAAAATATTAAGGCACATAAAATAACTGCTTTGATACCCCTTTATAAGATCTAGACTTGAAATCCACTAACTGGTTCCCCTAACAGGGTCACCACATGACCTCAAGACTGCATCCTCATATGCCAAAGGATTCTAACTAGTAGCGAGGGTATAATAGATCGTGTTGAGAGACAATAACATTTTTACCATTGTAATCCTAAATAGAAAACATATGAAATGAATGAAATAATAAACTATAAACCGTAAACATTCATTAATGATCATACCCAAATAGGGTAAAAATCACAACCAACAATAATTAAACCATGTCATGCTAACACTTCCGAAAGTGAAGAAAACCCAAAATTAGACAAACCGTTGAATCCAAATAATGTGTATGGATGCCATGTATAGTTCCTTATTCATACACAACCAATGACAAACATAAATTCATATATTATGTCTTTTTCACTTATCCTAACCCATAACTTAGAAATCATCTCAAGAACCCAATAGCTCCCTGAGTAGTTTGTGAGTACAATGTAGTTGGCCCCCACCAATGGTTTCTAAAAAGTATAAAGTCTAAATAGATTTTGAATGAAAAATTATATACATGAAAAGTTAAAAAAAGACAACTCAAGTTCCATTAGTCAATAATATTCACTTTCACCATTTTAATAACTTAATCCATATTATTCACTTGTCCCATGGGTTCGATATTTATATCATTCACACAATGGCCTAAACCAGTCAATTACTATGAATAAGAGAATAATATAGTTTCCCTATCTCACTGGGGATAAACATTTCATAAACCATTACATTACACTTACTTTGGAGCCTCGGTCTAGGTAGTCTCATCAAATGCAACCGCTAGGGGAATCAAACCTTGGTCCCCTTCCCTAACAAGTGAATTATAGATGTGGGGTTTAGTGCCTTAGTCTAGACCAACCTGTGGGCATATATCATCTTGTCATATACCTCACTACTACCAATAAATGTGCACATTGTTATTTATCAATTTATCATATATACCGTATCACAAACCATACACATCCAATACACATAACATATATAATTCACATTTTTACAATATATGAATCATAATCAATCCTTAACCCATTAAAACATTATAAATTTACATATCATGGTTTATTTAACCCATTTCCATTTGTATACCTTAACCCATTTAGCATTATCAACCATTCTCATACATTATCACATTTAACCTATTTTCAATCCCCATTAATTAACCTATTTAACACATACACCAATTTACAAGTATTTACCCATTTACCATGTTCATCATTTCACATACATTAAGCCACTTATGCAATTCAAATATATTTAGTAAGTAATTCATCACAATCTCTATATTCCATCCAACCCATTCCATATTAATGAAAAAAATCCCTTAGAAAATTATCAAAGTCTAGAAAAAACTATAAATATTCCTTTTTATCTCAAATAACATGTCAAAAATGTTCATAATGGGCTCTACTTAATTAAAAGTCAATTTTATTCTTAATATTAAAGATTTTCCATGTTCAGGAATGTTGGAATACGCAATCGATTGACCTAATGTGGTCTAGTCATCCTTAAATCATCCCATAGGGAATATGATGAGTTCAATTTATCATTTAGGAAACTATTTTACTAAATAAATTTAAATAAATAAAATGCACAATAAGATAAGACTATTAACCCAATCAAACAACTATAAATAAGCTTCAATACTACAGGATATAACTTCTAGAACACTTACCTAGAATCTATAGAAGAATGATCACTTATCCTTAGCCTTAGATCCATATCCTAAAACCCTTTGAAGTTGTAACCAATGATACATTAGAAGAAGAGGGTTTTATGGATTGTGATGAATAATAATGAAACCATAATACCTAATCTAGAAAAGTGAATAAAGGAAAGTGATAGACTAACCCAAATCCTTGATCCATACCCAATGACACTCTAAACAACCTATAATCAAATGATATCATCTCTTGGGAATCCTTTGTTGTATTAGATCATCACTAGGGCTGGATGAAGAATAAGGGGGAGGAAAAATGGTTGAATCACTTAAAATCGTGAGCAGTAAAAATTATAAAAACATTCTTTTAATGGGGCTCACAGTTTGATTGAACCGATTTCAAAACCATTCACCAATTGTGAACATACCACTATCCTAGAGGGGTTCATGTCGCACGGTTACATAGGGATTTCATACAGTTTGAAAAACCATGGGCCAACCATGTGGAACTCCTCTATCCAAATCTTCATGGGTTGGATTTCCCCCTATAATGGTTTATATAACCATCCACCCCTACTCCTAGATTACACATTTTGGGTGATAAATTACTTCTAACCATACGCAAACCATGAAACACACACATAATGGCCAATATCCCATTTATTCAAAGTCTCGAACCACCATGACACCCACTAGCCTCCTCACATAATCAATATACATTACATTAACCAAAATATAATAGATTTGTGGTAAAATTTCAACATGGACATACCTCCAAGATGTCAGTGATCTTACAGTATCACTCTCGTCAGAAACCTATGTTCCATAAAAAACTATAGTATGAAAATGATTCAAAATTGTTTTAAAAGATATTTTAATCATTTTAAGAAAATTTGTTTCAAAGATGTTTAAAATGGTTCTCAAAAAATCATTTATTTGTTTTTATTATTATTTTCAATGAAAAATTTCGGTTAAATAATTTATCATTGAAAAATAATTTGTTGAAGTGGAAATGATGTTTTCCTCAATAATTGTTTCAAGTGATCCTTAAAAAAATCTACATCTAGGATGGCTTTTGTTGATGTTACTTATGATTTAATGGGGATATGACTGAAGGACACCCTTCCTATTATATAACTAAATGGTTTATGTTTATGATGACATGATATTTTTAAAACCTATTTTTTTAAGTGAGTTCTGTTATGATGAAGTGTTTATAAAATTCTTTTATTTAAATGGGTTCTAAGATATTGAAAAATTTAAGGTAATGTGGAAAAATATATATTTTTTTAATTATGTGATGGGTGAGAACTATATATTTCTCCAATACATTGGTTAATGATATTATATATCATCATATAGCCATGACTGGAACATAGATTAAACTTAGTTCAAAAAAACTCAAATGATAAGTGAAATAGGTTTTGTAAAGGACGTTGTCCACCATGATAATCTTGGGATTAAACATTGACTATTATGATGGATTAGGGAGTTAAACCACTCCACTATGGTAGTCTTGGAAACAATCCAAGACTACAAATGAACTTATTTTATAGGGTTACATGTTTTCCATAATTCCATGCTTTTTTGATTGTTATTCTTTTATTATTCGTGTCTTCTGAATATTTATACTTTATTATATGACTTAAGATTATGATACATGGTATACGTGGTATAATTTTCAAATGTTATGTTCATATTATTATACTATTTTTTAAATTTCATGAATCATATCTCCCTTTTTACCATTACTGAGTATATGAGATCACCTTTTATATATGTTTTCCCCATGTTATAAAGGACAGTTTTATGTAGAAATACAAAAGGGAAATATAGTTATGGGAGATGTTGAAGATCATTTACTAAATTATATATGTATCTTACTTGTTTCCAATGGCACTATAATAATATTGCCTTTGGGAATGTGATTGTGTAATGTATTAAATATTCTACACAAATGATATAATATTGATGTGTGAAATGACTGGGTCGAAATAGTTGGTACCAATGAAAAATGTTATTTACCCATTGGAAACTAAGGTGATAGAACCATAGTTAAAATAATATGAATAAGTATATATATAGGTTATAATCCCTGAATTTTGGTAAAAATCATGAATAACCTAGGATTATACCAAATATTTTATAATTTAAAATTAATTTCCCTTGATTAATTGGTTTTCCCTCTATGATTATTATTACTCACAATATTTTTTTGGTTTTAGTCAATATTAGAAACAAAAATGAAATGGGTTAACATAGAATGTGATTGTAAATTTCTTGATGAGAAATTAAATGGAATAATTATTGGAGTGAATTATGTAGTTATTATGAAAATTAATCAATCTTTCATTATGATAATAATCCCAAATTTTCTGAGATTTATAAAACAACAAATTTGAGGTAGTGGGAATTTTGCTGATGTTCATGGGAATTGAACATATAATAAAGAATATTAATCTTACTTATAGTCATGAAGTTGGTAAGAAGAACCTAATGGAATATTTCAAATGGAGGGTAAGATGTAATCCATGTGGAAAAGAAAGTCATAGACTAATAAATTATTGAGGACAAAAATGTATTATGTAAGGGGAACACATGAATTATCTAAGTCAATATCTTGACCCAAATATTATGAGTAGATAAAGGAAGGGCTTATTTCAGGCCTATAATTAAAGTGGAAGGGTTTACATCTCTATGTATTTGGATTCAAGAATAATATTTTAGAATTATATTAAGGGTATTACTGAATAATAAAACCTCTAAGGATTGGTCTACTATAGTTTTTCATTAATGATTTGAATGAATATGTTAAATGGTATTAATAACCTTGAAAAGTGATTAATGTGGTACACTGATATTATTAAAGAACACAAGATTAAGGTAAGGATAATTGTAAATATTTATTTTATTTTGTGACAATGAAATAAAGAGATGTTTGATTGTGATAAAATAAATGGAATAATATTAATGACAATGGAACTGATAGGATTAAAAAGCGGTTTATGATTTCATGGATTGATTTTATAAATTTTATAAATTATTTTATGATTAAAGAGTTAAATTTTTAAATGATGCATCATTTGACTAAGGTATTATGTTAATTTTGGTAATTTTCATGCTTTAAAAGAATAGATGATAATAGTCTTAACATGTTTGGTGAATATCAATTAAGAGCTACATCAAGTTGTCCGGGTAATTAATGATTAGTTTAATTTGGATATTTAGTGACCCACTTTCTAAAATTATTGATTTTATTCTTTTGGTAGGATCATAAAGGTAACCATTTATGAAAATTTTTATCATGAAATTTGGATGAGGTTTTATAGATTAATTTATTATCTCTCTATATGAGGATTTATGCATATTGGATAATTGGTGTTAATAATTTTGTTTTGATGTTAACTAAAGATATATGGAATAAACTTTAATTATATTTATGGATCCCATGTTCTATTAATGATTCCAGAACTACAAATTCACCTTCATTTCATAGAATAAGATATTAAGTGGAAATTGATCAAGGAACAATAATAGAATGAAATTGTGCTTATAATATATAATGAAATCATGTAAGTATTTCTACTCATGAAAATTATTCCAATTTTTAGAAAGAATATTGTAACAGAATTTTTATCCTAATACCTTACCTTCTAATGAATCAAATGGACCCTTATATCATCATAGATTTATTAATTTTTGATAGTTATCTTTCTCCTGACATTGTTCTCCATCTCTATCCATATGAACTTTATATAAATGTTTATCTTTAATGTACATGTTTTAACATGACACATATGTTCTCCTATGTCTAAAAATATTTATGAATTACTTTGGGTATCAATTATTTTTCTAATATTCCTTTTTAATGGGAGTTTTAGTATTCATTTTTACGTTGTGGGTTTCTATGAAAGGAACTTTAAAGTATTGAACAGTTGATAACCAAAAAACATTTTAGGGATAAATTAATTTTTTGGGGTAAAATATAACACCACAAGAATTTTATGAAATATATTTTTAAATAATCATATTTCTTTAATATCATTGGTTTTATTCTATACCATGTTAGGATTGTGTTACATACAACACCATGTTTTATTGTGTTTCATGCGACACAGAGTTTCTATAAAACATCATTTAATTATTATAATTTTATAAAAAAAGATAATTATAACATATCCATTAAATATAGGGTTAATAAATTTTTTAACGAAATTGTGAAATTATATTTTACACATGTAAAACCATTTTTAAAATTAAAAGGTAAATTTTTTATGAAAACTATTTAAATGTGAAATCATATATTTTATATCTGTAAAATGAAAAAATCACCCTTATTGGATAATAGTAATGAAATAAATATATATAAATATTCAATATAATTTTTATCATTCAGCCTATTTGTTTTCAAGACAATGATTAAATAATTAATTCAGTTTTATGCTAAAAAACTGTATTTTTCTAAATGGAGTTTTATTGCCTTTCGGCAGAACATTTGTTTTAAATAATGTTTTTGACAGATATAAAATTTTGATTTAAAAAAAATAAAACTATTATATGAATAAGTAATAAAATAATTTATTTGGGTTGAATCATTGATATTTTTTTGATAAGTTTCATGTATTGATGAATAGTGATAAAATACTGATTTTTAATTGAGAACTTGTTTTTTATCATAATAATTTTTACTGTAAAATTATATTTTTTATTGGTTTAATTATATAATTAGATAAATTTTATATCATTTAATCTGATTTAGTAAATTTGAATCAATTTCACATTGATATTGTATATAAAAACACTCCAAATATTTAAACATATTTACTTTAAAAACCCATTATACCATCCTGTCAGCGAGATTAATTTTTAAATATATTTTGAAAATTCTAATAATATAATTTGGTAATATGGATTAAATATTTCAAGTTATTCTTTAATTCATTTAAATATGTATTTACTATTTTTGGACAATATGAATAGTAACATTAGTAATTATTTTTTACCCCGATAATGCATAAATTAGGAAATTTAGGTTAAAAAATAAATTGATAAGGACTATAAAATAACCCTAAAAATTACAAAACAATATTTATTGAATAAAATTATACCATTAAATATTAATGATCTAAATTAAGTTGTTTAATGAATAATTTTTCATTAAAATTACTTATCAACTATTTAAATCGTAGAAAGACCCAAAATGCCACTCCCTTTGTCTTGAAGACCCCATATATTTACACATGGGTACAAAGGTATGTTATTAAAATATATAAATGAAAAATTTAAATTTATAAACATCTTTTTAAGATAAAATTTAATTTTTTTTCTTTTTTGATCCATGTAGATGAGATTATGTTAAACATAATAATTTATTTATTAAAAAATTAAAGAGGTCGCATTCATTTTTCAAATTGTCCATCATTTTATTGAAGTATTTTCCAAAATAAATATTCAAATATTTATATTATTATAAAATATAGAATATTTAACTTAATCATGATTTTCTTTAATATTTTTTAGGTAAATATTAAGTGATTAAATAATTACACAATGTTGATGTAGTAAAGATTATATTAATGGAAATATCAAATAAATATTAATAAAAATATTAAAATAAATATAATTTGAGACAATTATTTATATAAAATAAATTAATAGATTTAATTGACCTTTTAAGGATATATTAAAATATTTTATCTGATGTTAACTTGTTATATCAATATAATTAATTGTTTACATAATGAATAGTGTTGAAATTGAAACTAATGATATTTTATCTAAATAACATTACATAAAATTATTTAAAAATTATTAAAAAAATTAAAAATACAAAATAATTATTATATGGTCCAAAATTTTGAAAATTGTTCGTTTTTTGTCTAAATAACATAACATATGTAATAATTACACCCTTTTAATTTTGAATAACATGTTACAATTGTTAAAATTATAATAGGTTAACTAAGGGTTATTCAATATGATATGGTCTAAAGTAATAAAAAAGGTATAAAAACTACTAATTGATGAAGTTACGAACCGATGTCATATTAGATTCTAATTCCTATCTTTTTGGAGGTATTTGGAATGAGATTGATTTAATTATAATATAATGTTTCTATAAATTCTAAAAGTGTCTCTCACTTTAATTAAAATGGGAAACCTAACACCTCTTATCATATCACTTATTTGAGTCTTAAAGATCTACCAAAATCTTAAAAATTTCCTTATCCACTTCCCCTAATTCTATATGTTCTGTTATTCCAAAATTTCCACATCAAGATACCTTTAGATGAGGGCTAAAGGAACCATTTCAAAGAAGAGGTAATCACTCAAAATGATTACCCTATTTTTATACTAGTTTATACTTGTTTTACTATATGATATATATTAAAAATTAATAATGTAAAAACCCTCAATAATAAAAAATTTTATTATGTATATGAACCCAAAATTTTATAACACCTTTCCAAATGACAAAGAAGTGAATGTATCGCTTGTGCGTATGTATGACTTATTATATCCACAGAGAGATATAATTAATTGTGCATCACCTTATATTAGAAGTGAAAATAATGATATTTTTTGTATTTATATATGATATTTATGAAAGAATTATACCTCAATAATGATAATATCTTATTTACCTCTTTTTCAAATAATATTCTATGAAATGATAATGTCTCTCATGCGTACATATAGATTACCATCTCCATGATGTGATGTGATTTTTATCCATCAATATTTGACTTGTATGGTAATAAAGATAATTTTTTTAAATACATATGATATATATAATAATAAAAATTATCCTTTTATAAAAATATATGATATAATTTTATTTCTTTTAATGATATAAGAAAACAAAAACAATATCGATGAGTACGTATGACCTACTATCTTCGTGAATGGTAAATTTAATTTTACACGTCTAAATTTTATGAATAAACATGAATACATATATAATTATTATATATATATATATATATTATATTTATATCATAGTCATCATTCTGGAGATGATTAAATAGATATCTATGTAAGAGGACAAGGTAGAAGAAGTCAAAACATGTATGAAAAACCATGATATTATTAGATGAAAAATAACTTTACCATGGAATTATTAATAAGTGAGTAATATAAACAAACATGAATATAATATATTTTCTTATATATATATGAATAAGTTTTTTTATATTAATAAAAAAATAATATGTATTATTCAGTAGTTTTGAACGAATATGAAAGAAGTCAAATAAATACAGAATGACATTTCCGTATCACTTTTATTTTCAATGAGATAAAAGTCATGCTCGCCTCCTATTTTATATATGTTTTTTATAGTATTCAAAAAAATGTATTTTATAAGTATTATCCAAAATATTATAGATACATACATATCAGTTTTATAATCTCTCTTTCATGGGGTTTATAGTTGGAATGATAGAAAAACGATAAGGTAACTTTGTCTCAATTTATATTCATTGAGAAGAATGTCATGTTATGCACCTATATTCTTCTAAGTTATGTATATACTTCCCTTTTACTTGTTTTGTCATTACTATACAACTTATAATGATATTTTATGCTTTATTTAATTTTATTCTCTCTTCATTCAGAAAAATGAGTTCCATCAAAACAATGTATTAAAAAAATGTTTTAAATGTGTTTTAAATGGTCTTTATATAATTTTCAAGAAAAATGATTTATATTATGTTTGAAATGGGTTTCAATGATTGATATATATGTTTTAATTATAATTTTAAATGAAATATTCATAATAAAAAAAATTATGATTTACAAATATTTTTTCAAAGAGTAATGTATATTTTCCTCATGAATTTTTTCCATTTATCATTAAAAAAATTTCAATCTAAGATGACTTCGGTTGATGTTACATATTCTAAACATTAGATATTAGAGAAAAATACCATTATAATTATTTCAATGAATGGTTTATGTTTCTGACGAAATGATATTTGTTATAGTATTAAAAATATACTTGACTACTAATGGAATTATTTTTTATACTTATGTATTTTCCAAAATTCCATGTTTTTTTAAAATGTTATAATTTATTGATTAATTTATTATGAATGTTTATGATTTATTATATGATTAAGGTTTATTATCAATGATATGTATGGTATGAACATCAAATGTTATGTTTATATTATTATACCATTATGATTATTTTATGATTCATGTGTCATTTTTTACCTTTACAAATCATCCAAGATCACCATTTTTATATGTTTATTTTCCACATTTTATAGTGAAAGGTTTTAGTAAGGTATAATAAAGGTTAATATCATCATGGGAGATGTTTAAAATTATTAAATAAATTAGTAATTATGTTCTATGTTTCCGAAGGAACTAAACTAATAATGCTTTGGGCGAGTGTTTATTTAATGTAAGAAATATTTATCAAAAATTATTAAATTTCCAGGTATAAAAATGATGGGTCATTGTTATTTATTTTTAAAATAAGGGATTATATATGTGGGGTGGGAATTAAGGAAGACATTTGAGATGGTATTTTCTACTAAAATAGGATACTTCAAAATTAGTGATGTCTTGGAAAAAAAATCCAAGACTCATTTATTAAATAGAAAAAAGGTTACAAGAGTCTGAAAGAGAAGAGTCTCTTAAAATATTTATTAAAAAGAAAAAATAATTCAGGTGGGATATCATCAAACAATATAATGTTGGAGTCTATTCATTTGAGTTTGACACTTATAATTTTTTCAAGGAAAATGTTATACCCATGTTTTTTCCATGAAACAATGCTCCATAATAGACCATTATACATCCTTAGAAATGATATTTTCTAAATATGGATACCAATAGTTTATAGATAATGTTTTAGGTCATTTTGAAACTAGTATTTTTAGTTTAACCATGGGTAAAACAACATTTATATTAACCACGATAATTAATTTTTACTATTTTCAATATTCATTATAGTATGAAATTAAGTTTTTCTTATTATATAATATAAAATATTATTATTCAAAAGATATAATATATTTTATAAAATTAAATTCATATAATATTTAATATTTTATTTAAAATTAAATTTATAGATGAGATGTAAAATTGGGGTTTCAAGAAGTGTATTTTTTTAAGGAAAATACTATTTTATATTAACTATATGTTTAATAATAATAATCATTATATTAATAAAGGTTAATATTTATGGAAAAATAATCTATATATTTAACGTAAATAATTAATCATTATGGGTTGTTTGAATTAATTAATATAGAGCAACATTATTCACATTAAAATGGTTCTCAAAAAAACATATTTTTCAACCTAAAAATATTATTATATTAAAATCCAGTACAAAGATGAGTAAAATATAATTAGTATGTCTAATTGAAACTAAATAATATTTATTTTTTATTCAATATTTTTTAAAAAAATTGTACATTTAAATTTATTTATTTAATTTAATAGAAAGACATTTTAAAAAATTCTTATTTTACATTATTCACACAAAAAATATTTTCAAGAAAATTAAAAAATTTCACCCCATGTAAAAAAATAAATGATTATTTCAAAAATTAAATTAATTTCAATAAATATTTTTTTATAAAATATAAAAAAATAGAAAAAAAATTCATGAAAAAAAAATATTTGTGATGAAAACAAAACTTTGAAGAATAAAAATATATTTTCTTAAAATTAATTGATTACCTATTAAAAATTTATTTTTAATTGATTATTATTAGGAAATTTTTATTTATATATACATATGTTTTTCATAATGTACTTAATATTATTCAGACTTTCCAATTCAATGATGAGGTTATAATAGTTATATATTTCAGGGGTCATTAAAGTTTATGGTTACGTGTCGAATGACCTATGAAACATAGTTTTCTATTATAAAATATCCCGTTGTTAATGAATAAATTTTGGGTTTTATAGATAAAAAATTATATAAAAAATATATTTTTTTCATTTTATAAAAAAATCTAGGAAACTAATTTATAATTTTATTTAATGGTGGAATTATTATTACACTTTAGATTTGGTATTTTATTCAATGTTGTTTTCATGCATTTTCTATTTTTATATAAAAGATAAATTACTAAACTATATAAATCAAAAATAATAAAATTTATTCCATATTTGGAATATGAAATTAATTTTTTTAT
Organism: Viscum album; assembly: GCA_963277665.1. Classification (NCBI taxonomy): domain Eukaryota; kingdom Viridiplantae; phylum Streptophyta; class Magnoliopsida; order Santalales; family Viscaceae; genus Viscum; species Viscum album. The sequence goes on along the minus strand of OY728155.1, from coordinate 1,866,374,415 downwards.
AAGTTCCCTTTCATTTTTTGACTTCTAAATACAATATAATGGAAAAAAGTTAAGATATCACAACTATGATTGAAATGAGTTAATTGTAGTTTAATAAGGAGATAAGTCTTACAAAGTAACCAAAACATGTCTAAATTTGATTAGTTGAATATATTTCAACCCTATAACTTCTTATCTTTTAATGTTGGGTTTATTGGTCTCATTTACATCATTAATATATATATATAGTTTAATCGTTTAATTAATTCAAAGTGTATCATTTCCAAATCTTATAAAAGGTTTCCACCTCTCCTATCTACTACAAAAATTGAGATAATTATATCTTGAATAGGTTATCTCATTATACCTTCTTATTTTCCTTTCCCAATTCCTGTAGCTTATTTACTTTCCAAAATACCATACTTTCAATGATTAAGGTGTATGAAAAAGTGGTTTCTCGACGAAGAGATATAAATCTTAACTGAATACTTTAGATTTTATTTTCCCAATTAAATCATATAAATATACTTTGAACATAATAAAATAATAAATATAGTATCATAAATCAACTAATATGTTATTATTTTTATGGTACGACCATTTTCCACATCATTTCCATCATATGGTATGCAGAAAGTTCCACGTGCATATATATGGATTAAAATTTCCAAGTAAAGGTGTGATGTTTTTATCACTATTTTACATAGATGGTTATAAATATATATCTAAAGAATATATATAATAATTATGAAAAAATTATGGTCCTAGAAATCTAATATATCATTACAATATTCTCAATACTCTCATTAAAAATGATATCACAATTCACACATATGTGCGGAATACCAAATACACTAGGTGATATGAATCATTTTTAATTTCCCACATTAATTTATGGAACTAAATATGTGTATATTTATTATATATAAAATTTATGTAATGATATAATGTTTTTAGATGATGGAAGAATGAGAAATATGAAAGGACTAAAACTACTGTACCAAAACATACAAGAAAAATGAAGTAGTTATAACCGAGAACAATGATTATAATAAAAAAACTATAATAAATGGGTGATAAAGAATTATAAATATAGACCCAATGTTTTGTTAAATTATTATTGAATCATTTATAAGAAAATAAAATAGTAGATAAACAATCCAAGATCAAAATGTTTAATGTCTAGGAAAATTATTCACATATATCAATTGTACATAATACAAATTAATAATTATTTAAATTCTTATTATATTTAATTATAAAGATATCACAATCTACTAATTAAATTTAGTCACATGAGGATATATATCAAAGAAGTATTTGAGAAAATAACCCAATAAGGGGATGAATAAGGGACATGAATCAGAATTACACATGTGAGAATAATCAACAACATCATGTCATTATCACAAGATCTTCATCAAAACCATGAGGGAAATATTTGAAAAAATAAATGGAATTTGTAATATGAATAATAATAAAAAATCATAACATAATGTTCAAATAACACTCATAGTTGTGAAAAACGATGGCCTCATGTTCAAGCATAGTATATGTGCATAAATAATAAAATCATTAATGTGAATAAATATGACATTCAGTTCACACATAATATAAATTATACAATTATATATATAACATTACCCAATTTATTATACTTATATAAAATTATTTGTACACATATAACGTAATAAATTCTGAAAAATATTTCATTCCACATAGAATATATTATAATCATAGTAATGCAATAAAACCTTGGAAAATAATGGGTCTTATAAACTAGTTCATTTTCCATACATCATGTAATATACTTTGGGATTCCAAAATTAAAAATTAAGATCATAATTTGGTATAAAATATAATAATAATTTGGATAAGAAACAACAGATGAGGAGTAAAAGGATATTTTTCATTAAAAAATAATGCCTTTTTAGAAACCACTGAATATTTCTTGGAAATCATTTTGGAAGTCTAAGAAACATATATATACTCAACATAAAAGGTAAGAAATATAAAAAAATTGTTTTTTTGATATTAATGTAATAACCCTATTAAAAATTGTTTGAAAGGGGTGGTAACCTAAAAAACAGTTTGTTTTGAGAATCCCCTTACTATAAATTCCAAATTATTTCATCTATTTTCTACTGCCTGAATAATGAAATGAGTTTAATTAAATCATTGAAATAGAATTGAATTATGTTAAATTATATAACCATTTATCAATTATAATCATTTTCTTTTATTTATAAATTCTAATCATTAATGCAGAATTTTTTTATATCATTTTTCCCTTAAAAATCCCATATTTTTATTTAATTACAATATTTTGTTTATTTTAATTCATAAAAAATTATAATTAGTTGCTCAATATTAATATTCATATAATTATAAAATTATATATAATATATAATTTATTATAACTATTTATATCTTTGGTGATAAGGGAATAAATTCCAATTTCCTTATAGGCGGTTAACCTACAATTACTGAGACATTATACACAAATGTGGCATACGTTGTATAATATATGGTAATATTAAAAATAATCTTTATATGGTATATAAAAACCATCAAGACTATGTTAAAATAATTAATAATTGGATTAATAATTCCTGATTTAGAAAAGTGAAGGAGGATATGAAAATATAAAATGGAAATGAAATAGTAGGATGAAAGACATCAAGTTTTTCTTAAACGGGTTCCTTTTCAACGGTCCTTAGAAATTTGATGATTTGAAATTAATTGCTTCAGAATTTCAAGATGGTATCATAGAGGAATAATATATTATATTTGGTAAGAGGTTTGTTTTTTTCACCTACAGAAGGATTAGTTTTCCAAGGGTAGGGAGAGAGATTATTTATACTTGAGGAGAGGCTATTTTTGAATAAAATGTTGTACAAAATACTATATCCATGGTAAACCTTATAATAGAGATAACTAAAAAATTATGGACATATATCAGAAAAATACAATTTTTTTACTTTAAAATGATTTATAATTTTATCTAAATACATTATTAAAAAGGAATTTAAAAAATATATAAAATTTAAATTTTAATGGAATACATTAGACTTTAGACATTGGAAACCAATTTTTAGGTTTTGAAAACATTTTTATTAAATTTAAATGAATAACTGATCAAATGTAATGTATTTTTGGTTGATAAATATTTTCTATAACTGATTAGGTTATTATTTCATTCATAATGCTGTAAGTTAAAATACACAAGTTATGAAAAAAACTGAATTTTTAGAATTCACATAATGATTGATGAACATTAAAACATTACCAAAA